>SSNR01000300.1:706116-718847 GCA_006937965.1 Callopanchax toddi
GGGTGGGGGGAGGGGGGTTGCATGTAATGTAATTAAAAGCAGAACATAACATTAGGCTACAAAATGTAAGTATTATTAATTTTATAAACCTAAATAGCAATTTTAAAATTAAAGCATCCTGCAGGCCAATGAAAACGTTTACATACCCGAAGAAGAAAATGTGTCTTTTTTTCTTGCTACAGCAACATTTCTTGTCAATGAATCTTAATTAGGGGTGTGCATTGTTAAAGTGATAATATGCAGTTTTGCTTGTTTTGGGCTCCCTCTGGTGTCCGTTTTAAATTACTGCATTAAACAAGTTAGCATATTGTTTCAGCTTCTAAACGCCTAAATCTACCTGTTGAAATGTCTCCTCAGCCTTCATAGCTTTCTACAGGAGCGGTTATTTACTCCTTCAAAGAAATCAGCTGTGTTCAAGCAGGGAGAGATTGAAAAAAATCAGGAATCATGAGCTAAAAACACTCCAGCGCTAGCATAACAGCTAGCCACATTGGGTTAACCCAACCCTCATGAGACACGTGACTTCCTGGGTACCGTGACGGCGACGGAGATCTTGCAATCGTGGTTTTCCGGCTGTAATCACCAGATGGGGCTAAGTGACTTTTCATTAACTCTGTAAAGGGTCATATTAGCACAGACTGGCTCAAGGAAAAGATTTAAAAATATGAAAAAGTTGCATATTATCACTTTAAGAATGGCAAGACGATATGCATCACGATTAGGGCTGGGCACTGAAACACGGTACTACACCGGTACCGAAAAAACACGGTACTGGCTTCTTTTACAATAAAATGTCACCATAAATGAGCCACTTCATTTCTCCACCGCTGCTCTGCTCCACATTACGTGAGGAGCAGAGCTTCCACACACACACACACACAGCAGCCCCTCCTCCCCTGTCAAGCTTAGCTATTTCTGGGTTGAAAATTCCAAAAACATCTAAAGTTTGGCTGCATCTTGGAAAGGTGAACAGGAACTGAGCAAAATGCAACATATGCAATAAGATTTGTGCCACGAAAAACAGGAATACCAGCAATTAATCATCGTTGCGCATGGAACCAACTTGCGAGCTGCGGCGCGTACATTCTCTGACTCTGACTGAAAAATAAAAAAGAGACCCCGAGCTTCCAGCCTCTGCTGCATCAGGAGGTGTGTGAGGGTAAGACAGTGACATAACAGAGAAGAAGCAATTATAATAATAACAAACACATAAATGTGCCATAAAACAATGGGGTTTTTTGTTTAATTAAAAAAACTATTAGTACTTTGTTATTTTCTCTCAGAATCAGGTACAGAAAAAAGTATCGTTAAGGTACCGGTATTGAAAACCAGGTATTGTTAGTATTGTAGTATCGACAAATATTTAACGTTACCCAGCCCTAATACAATATATTGCAATATTTATGAAATTAATTGTTGTAAAAATGTCACAGTTGAACATCTAAGTTATCCTCTTCAGTTGTCCTCTGAGCAGAATGAATTCACTTCATGCTAAGGAGCCTTTAATGCTACGTCGTCATGGTATCTAACCACATGTGCTCACACATTTGTCGTGTTTCCTGAGTATTTGATTCTGCTGTAGCAGATTTTACAGACTGCGTAGCTCCTGTCACAGTTTTTACTACATTTCTTAGTTTTGAAACCAAAATGTGTCCACACATCAGCTTTGAAAGCTGCTGGGACCGCTTCATTTATCAGTTAGCTGTGTGACGTTAGCAACATTTGCTACTCACTGGTACTATCACAAGATCTCAATGTTCCCTAGAAGTGGAGGACTGGAGAGGAAGTAATCAGAGGTTGAAATGCAACACAAAAATGAGCTACCACTGTTCATTTTTGCATGTAAATTGTTAATAAGAAATTGATATTGTGCTTTAAGAATATTGATATAATATTGTGACACAAAATACTGTAATATATCAATATATCCATTTTTTCTTACACCTCTAATCCTAATCCATTATTGGAAATACTGACTAGTCACTAAGGATCAGCTAAACATGAGGGTAGCACCCCCCCAAAATAATGTTCCAAAATCCCCTGCAGCATTCTCCCTGATAGTCCCCCTTGACAAATGAAAACAGTGTAAAAATGACCAATATGTGTCGTTTCCCCCTAAAATGCAATAATTTAACCCACCAAGCAGCTCAGATCAACAGAGAACACCAACAGGGGATTCTGGAAACTCATTCCATGGACGCACAAACCTTATTAGTTATACCTCAACATAAAGGTGACTGATTGAACCGAACAGCATCCAAGTTACTACTGAACATGTTGAAGCAGCAACATAAACATGAAATCAATAATCCATCTCATTTTGAGCAATAGTTATTTTAAATATGTTGAATTTAGCCAGTTGGCTGCATGGTGGCGCAGTTGGTTAGCACTGTTGCCTCGCAGCAAGGAGGTCGTGGGTTCGCATCCCGGCTCTGCGGCCTCTCTGCGTGGAGTTTGCATGTTCTCCCCGTGCATGCGTGGGTTTCCTCCGGGTACTCCGGTTTCCTCCCACAGTCCAAAGACATGACTGTCAGGCTAATTGGGCTGGTAAATTGTCCTTAGGTGTGAGTGGGTGTGTGGTTGTTTGTCTCGTTCGTCTCTGTGTGGCCCTGCGATGGACTGGCGACCTGTCCAGGGTGTCCCCCGCCTCTCGCCCCTTGACCGCTGGAGATAGGCACCAGCTGCCCCGCGACCCTCTGTGGAGGAATAAGCGGCTACAGAAAATGGATGGATGGATGGATGGATGAATTTAGCCACAGTTCAGCAGCAGTGTCTCCTGATCCAACTTCAGCTCCAGTCAGAGGGCTACTTTCTGTTTCTAGAGGCCACGCCCACTGTAGATAAAAACAGAGAGAACATCTCTTCAGAATGGCAGAAATCTCCATTTAAGGACTTTTAGTTTTGGTTTTTGGGTTTGTTTCTGACATTTTGTGTTGTCTCTACTTCCCGGGTTGTTAGTTTGAGTCTTTGGCCGACGGAGGAAACGCCTTCTGGAGGACTTCTGCCTTTTTATCTTCTGAATTCTAACTTTGAAACATTTGTAGTATAAAACATATAATCTATCCTGGATGTCAATCAAGCTGATCACAGCTCAGTAATTCTCATAGAAGTGATGCTGATGACATTGATGTTTTGCCCTCTGTCCTCCCCCCGCTGAGCTTCTCCTTCATGTGGTGGTATTTATAACCAAATCAAAACTTCTTTTGTGCCAACGCTGCCATCCATCTACTCCCCTCGCCGCGTTGTGAGTGATGAACGTCTCGGCCTCTCTGACGGACTCATGGCAAGGCCACGGTGCAACACAAAGACGCATGTGCAGAAATCCAGCCGCTGCATTGTCTGCAGCAGGACGGAGCTTTGTTTTCCACAGAGCATTTCAAAGCAGCGCGGTTTAAAGCTCAGCGCGACAGGGGAGGTGACTCCGTCTGAGGGAAGATGAATATATTAAAGCCTAAATGGATACTAGAAGGTTTGATGTGCGCTCAGTGTGCTCAGACAGGGAAAGTCAGCTTTTCATGTCTTTATGTCTCCTAAAACAAAAGCACACAGATGTTTTATGACCTTCAAATCATCCGAGCTCTAGTTTGAGTCAAATTTTGTCAAAACTTGTCAAAACAGTACAGCACATGTCTTTAAGGAGCACACTGAAACCAGTTTAAACTGATTATAAATCATCACTGTGTGCCTGAGCTCAGGTCAAAGGTCAGTCTGTTTACGTGGACCACCTGACCTGCTGGTCTCCGTTCTGCTTCCAGATCAAAGCCGTAATGAAGCTGCTGCAGTTCAGACTCGCTGGCTTTCTCAGCAGCTCGTTGACGAGAGCGTCTCTAAACTGGACGAGAGTTTGCGCGGACGTGTCGGCTCTGTGTGTATTTGCTGGGTAAAGTGTGTTTCTTTGTGTGACACACAGAGAGGACGGGGTCACAGTGTGGTGTTAGTGGTGTTTACGGGACCTTGACATCACGTGGAAATGTTTCACACACCAAAGTCCACAAAGGAAATGCCTCCAATAAGTGCAGAAACTTTTCTAATATTTAAAGTTTTCCTTCTTTCTTTCTTCCATTAGAGCCACTATACAGATAATTAATGTTACTACTTCATACGTTTAACCCTGAACATGAAAGAAAAAGTTCCTAAAGCAACAATAAACTCGTTTATCATGCAAACAGATGGAATTTGCCATTTGAAGTTGCAAATTTGCAAAAGAAAAAATGCAAAAGTTCCTTCAAATTTAGCCTTTTTTGCGAAATTCATCACAACGCTGACTTTTCTTTTAAAATGAAATAAAGGACATGACGTATATAAAGTTTGCTGTAGTGTCTGTTTAAAGCCCAGCGATGGTTGGACCTGAGAACTTGAGATGTCCTTGTTCCCATAGAGTTCTGCAGCTTCGCACTTCAGCGCTAATCTGGTTGATCTGAAATCACGGCTGTTTGTTTTTCTGCACACTGTCGTAATGAGATTTAAGACCTTGTCGGGATTCCTGATAAAGAGCTTACAGTCAGAGAGTTGGAACTCTCTTTTTGCCTGGTTAGCTCGAGCTTAGTCATGGGAAATAAATGTAAAGTGAGTCAGAGTCACGGTCAACATCAGGAAAAGCATCGTCATCCTGTGAACGGGAATGCACCACACGGAGCGAGCTATGTGCAAAATGAAGTAGAAAGTTGTAAAAACTAAATATTTCGAGTGCCCCGCCCCCATGTTGAATTTGAGATTTTAGCATGAAAACACGTTTCCTGTCCAGTAGTTTGTGCAAAAAGTTATTTCACTTCATTTTACCTTAAATATCCTAAACTTTCTCCAAAACAAAACTCATGTCCTATTCAGTGTATTCAACATGCTTTTATATGCAGTTTTTCAAGGTTTTGTGCACTAATACTCTCGGTATCACAAATACTTTTTTAAATTCAAGACTTCCAACTTTGAATCGTGACACAAACTACTGACTTTGTCTACAGGTTATGATCCAAAATGAGGTCAGGTTTACGTTTCTGATCTTGCTCTGAATTTTTTTTTTTTTTGTGGTAAACAAAGAGACCAGCTGCATTAGTTTTATATTCCAGAAGTCCTCCTGAGCCTGAGGTGACTTCGCTGAAGGACTGATTCTCTGGGCCCATCCTTTGGACTTGCACCTGGTTGTGTTACCATGCAAAAGTTCATTTATTTTAGTAATTCAACTTAAAGGGAGAATCTATTCAATACATGCAAAGTGAGATATTTTAAGCCTTTAGTTTCAAAGGGGTCGAAATGAGATGGTAAATTGTCTCATCAGAAAAGAGGACTTTGGACCACTGAGCAACAGACCAGTTCTTTTTTCTTTAGCCCAGGGAAGACGCTTCTGATGTTTGTTGTTCAGGAGCAGCTTGACACGAGGAATATAAAACATCTGAAGGATCCGTCTGTGTGTGGTGGCTCTTGATGGACTAACTCCAGCCTCAGTCCACTCCTAGTGAAGGTCCAACACTTTTGAATGGCCTTTTCCTGACAGTCCTCTCCAGGCTGCGGTCATCCCTGCTGCTTGTTCACCTTTTTCTTCCACATAACTTTCTATTAATGTGCTTTGATATAGCACTTTGGGAACATCCAACTTCTTTTGCAATAAACTTTTGATGCTTTCCCTCCTTAAGGAGGAGGTCAATGATGGTTTCTGCACAACTGTCAGGTCAGCAGTCGACCCCATATGATTCCTACTGAACCAGACTGAGACCATCTCAAGGATCAGGGATCCTTTGCAGGTGTTTTGGATGAATTAGCTGATTAGAGTGTGAACCTTTGAGCTACAATATTCAATTTTCACAATGTTCTAACTTTCTGATATTTTGAATTTGGGGTATTCATGAGCTGTAGCCATAATCATTGAATTGATAACAAATAAAGGCTTGAACTATCTGGCTTTGCATGTAATGAGTCTATCTCACATATTAGATTCACCTTTAAGTTGAAATACTTAAATTATTCTACAAGAAAATGCAGAAAAATTGTGCTATTTTTAAGGAATCTAGCCAAGCAACTTTTGCTAACCCTATTGGCAGATTTAGTTTTCTCAAATCTAGAAAATTTGGCATATTTCAAGTAGGGATGTAAGAACATTGTCTTTACAGACAGAAAATAAGTTAAAATGTCTAAAAACAAGACTTAGAAATCAGTTCTTGCAGTGCATATATCTGCTTGATGTGTGACGACATGATGTTCAGCTTGTTCAGACTGAATTTTATTTAAAATGAATAAAAATGAAATGCTACTGAATATTTCATTAACATCATTTTAAAAATCAAGAAGTGACTGCCGGGTCAAAATGACGGACAACAAAAAATTGTAGCGCAACCTCTGACTTACACGTCTGAATCTGTAAGATTTAAATTGAGACTTTTCTTTAATAGTTTACTCAAAAGATGTTTCAACACATGACTTTGTACAGAGGATATCTCATGAATGGATTTGAATGAAACTCTCAGAAAGTAATGACCGGGTGCTCATTTACAACTTATGAGTCACCTCAGTTCAAGATGGCCACCACAGCCAATGAACGTTAACCAACACGGAAATAGAATTCAGCCAAATTTAAAGAAATTGAGCTAAAATTGGACATCAGTGCTAACGGTCTGCACATAAAGTTATATTCCATATTTAACTAAAACAGCTACAACTCTATTGTTTCTCAGTGTAACCTCAGGAATCTTTTTATTGGCACTACGCACATGAAGACATTTCATTTGTAGCTCTCAGCTTCAAAAAGGCACAATAGTTGAAACACACTCTGGAATACAACAGTATACATCAGCAGCAAAAATAAATGTAAAGTGTCGGAAAAATGTAACAGACGCACGGTTTGCAAACTAGGGTCGAGTCTCAATACTCGCATTTCCACCCTTGCGCCCCTCGGTTGCGCGTTCCCGTGGAGGTGTGTGAGTACTTAGGGTGTCCCGATTCTCCTGACTGTAGAATTCTGACCTTGGCCCCGCCCCCTTTTCCACCCTCGCTACGCACTTCGCCGAAGTCCGCATGGGTGTGCACTTCAGCGAAGGGTATTACCCATAATTCCAAGTGCACTTCATTGAAGACCGTACGGTGGAAGTGCGAGTATTGAGACGCAGCCAACGTGTGTGAATATGTGTTTAGGAAGTAGGTGTCTTTGGGGCCGTGCGTCATGTCCTTGCGCTGTTCACTGGAGCTGCACCGTTCAGCGGAGGGTTACAGCTGCTCTTTGTCATAAAAGTAGTCCCGAGTTAAAAATAGTACATGTAATTCCTTCGTGTTACTTTTTATTTTCCCTTGCAGTCGACATGTTTACTGAGGTCACTAGGTCGTATTAGTATCACTATTTAGTGAGTTTTATGGACGTTTTTTCTGGCGATGCTATCTGGTACCATTCACTTACAGTGTTTGAGCTAAGCTAAAGCAAAAAGAGTACTGCCGGATCAGTAAAGCAGCTGGGCTGGTTACAAATAGTTTTTGCCCACTTATCTAACTCTGAGAAATATGGCAATAGACAAAAAATAACTTGGCGGTGGAGAATCCCTTTAAGAGCATTGAAACATAAATGTGACCTTTTATAGCGACAAGTTGAGTGATTCCGACATTTTCCCATCATTCCTTGCAGGTGAGCGTCTCCTCCTCAGCACTGAGAGGCTGTGAGAAAAGCCGGCGCTGGGAGTTAGTGAAAACTTGTGCTGATATTTACAGTCCGAGCCCCCGTGAGAGCTCGATGTGAAAACTGACACCTGCTCTCCCGTTTTGCTTTCTCAGGATAGCGACTGCATTTGTTTGTTTGGATAACAGTAAATTTCCCATTGTGCCTCTCATCTCGGTCATATAGAGTGTGCGTGAGTGTGTTTGAAGCCCAGTGGGGAACAGAACCCAGAGGGTCGGACAGCAGATAAACAGAGCTGATGGTAAACGCAGCTGGAGACACCCTGAGAACGCTGTCCTAACATCTAATAGATCACTTCACTTCAGCCTGTTTAAACCTCCCTCCATCAGCGTCAGGAGGAGGTTTATGTTCTCAGGAAACATCTCTGCTGACAAGTCTCAAAACAACAATCCGTTTCCTGTGTTTGTTTCTCCATCTTTTACTTCTCACATGCACATTTGCACTTTTTTCTACATTCTTCTTCTTTTGTGTAAAAATAGCTTTAAATAGTTTCTCTGCTTCTGTCCGTTTGAGGCGCGAGTCCATTTAAAAGTGCTCGTCACATGTGAGGGCTTTTCTTTTGTAGTGCTTTTTGCTTTCAGCAGCTCTAAATATAACCAAATTGTAGTGACTGGGGTCAAAGGTTACAGCTGGGTGCCCTGGGGACTTCTCATTAGTAAAAATGGAGGGAAGAGGCTGCATGAGCAAAGAAAGACCTCCGTTCTCAGATTCACTTTATCAAATAGAAATTAAAGTTTAACATACTTTTTAAAAAATAGTTTTTATTTATGCAGATCTTATCTAAAAGATAAACTTCTTTCTCAGTGAAGGATGAATGAAAACAACTTGATTTATTTATCAAGTGCATTCAAATTTACTGTTTATATTTTAATTTTTATCCCATATAGTCATTTCTGTTACTGTTCAGATAAGAAACTTGAATTCTTTGTTTATTTTTTTTGCAAACTCAACCTTTTATTTTCCAGAAAAACAGTTTCTATCTCCATGTTTTTGTCTTTTTAAAATATTCAATGTGTTTTATATCTGTTCTTTACTGTTTTGTACCTTTAAAACACATTAGAGAACTTTTTCTCACCCATGTAACCATAAACTGGCCTGTAAAAACGTCTGACTGAGATAAAACATTGAAAAACAAAACAACAAATTCCATCTGGGATTTTGAGATTTGAATCTTTTTTTTCACTATAAAACTAAGTTGAATCTACAAAAAAAAAAAACAACAAAGTCAAAAATAGATTCTGAAACACGTTTAGCTTAGCAACTTAAAACTTATAGATTTTCTAGTGCTTCATTTTTAAAAAGATTTTTGACCAATTCTCATTTTCATTGTTTCAAATGTGTGAATTATTAAAAATAATGTAAGTTAAGAAATACAAAGCACAAAAATCTCTTTACCTCATGCAAACAGTAAACAATCATGCTTCAGACCATATAAAGCAGCTTCTATTACATGGAAATAATTCACATGAATAAAAACATCTGTTCTCTATGTCGTTCAGCAGAATCAACCATAAAACCTCAGGCAGGTGTAAAAACCACTACGACCTGGAAACGCCTCATCATAACCAGAACTTTATAAATATCTTTTATTTTGTATCTTCATAACAGCTGATCAGTTCACAGATATTAATTTCCGTTTATTAAAATCTGAAGACAGACGTTGGATCCAGCTCTTTATCTCAGGAGAAAACGCTCGTCTCTTTGAACAGAGCCTCACATTCCTCCACATCCAAAAGAAAACAAGGGAATTCTTTAGCTCCAGCACAAACAAGCCAGACTTTATTACATTCTAGGGTTTTATTCCTTATTATGAGCAGCACAAAGATTACTACAGAATGCATGGGACGTTTCCTGTAGTGAGTGAGGATAAATTTAAACTAAAACGAATTTGCAGAATAGCACAGCTTTTGGTTTAAGCGATAAAAGTGTGATCAAGCCTCTCATCTGACTTTTTTAATAGTTCTGTTTATCCAATGTAACTATTACCCAATAAACTACAGCACCTCCAGCAGCTTTCACTGCACAGTTATGACCTCATTAGCTGCAAACAACAGAGCCTCTCCCCAAACCACTGTTTGTTACCCAAATGAGAGTTTGGGTTCCAGCGTTGCTTCAGGCGGCTGGATTTGTTGGAGCCCAACCGGGGGTCAGACAGAAGATCACGGCTGTCTGTCTTGTTTGCAGCTCCCCCATCCCGTCTACGTCTCTTTTAATTGGCTGAATTGGTTTGGAGGGAAACTTAACAAGGAGCAAGATCCCTCCAAAATTCACAATAGGTATAGTGTTTTACATATTGTTCACAGGAAAGACAGATGTTGTCACTGCTGACCACATCCACATTTGAATACCTTTATCTGGACACAATAGACGGGAGCACAAAGGAGCTATATTTTGGCGGTCAGAGTGAAGGCATCTTTTAAAAAGTTAAGAAAAGTCCAAATATCTCTATAGTTCCAAAAAGTCCTCTAATGATTTGATTCCATGCATTGTTTCATTTTTTAATTCTAAACTTTTAGCACTTTTTAAACCACTTTAATAGAAAGTTTTCTCTCTGGAAGCAAAGTTTAAAGAAACGAGGGACGTTTCAAATTATTTCATTGTGCTTTATGTGAATTTTAAGGTAAACAGAAAGATTATCAAGTAAAATGAGAATCTGTTTGCAAAAATGAAACAATTATATTTTATTAATAAACTGCGTTCCTTATCCTGTATGAGTTTCTGCCTCAACCACCTGCATCTATTATTTACTGAAGGAACTGTAGTGGATTAAAGTTCCTCTAATTTCATCAAAAAGTATTTTAAAACTTGACATTTAAAATGATTGTTTTAAAAAAAGGATTTTTCAGAACACTGAAGTACTGGCCTAATTTAACCTTAAACAGTAGAATAGCTATTTTTGCAGAAACATTATAATAACACTGCCAGAAATACCACAGGCTGCATTGGCAGTGCACTTAAATACCATCTTCTAACAATGAAAACCTAATATCTGTCTAAAGGTTAAAAAAAATAATGTAATAAAATATATAATTACTAGACATACAACTAAAATCTGGAAGACAATCATCCCCCTAGTGGCTGGTTTCAGAACAAGTGTTAAGCTCCGCCCCCTCTATGTAATCAAATAGAACATATGTGTCAAACACAAGGCCCGCGGGCCACATGTGGCCCGCCACGTCATTTAATGTGGCCCGCGAGAGCTTAAAAGGTCTGAGTATTCAAAAATAAATAGGTAAAAAGCGTACTTTGACCAAAAACTACATTTCCCACAATGCATGTCAATTGTGTTACCCGCGACTTGACGGCTTACCGCCACTACAGGGCAGGGTGCACACAAGCAGTAGGCTGGTCCTCATGAGAACCGGATTTCGAACGCGCCTTTGCGGACCAGCGCTGCGCGGTCCCGATGGGAGACCCCTCGATCTGACGAGCTTCACATCCTGTTGCAGCTCAGTGACTGAGTCACATGCAGGGCTGGACTGGGACCAAAAAGCGGCCCTGGCATATTTAATCTCAGCAGCCCACCAGATCATCCCGACCACGCCCCCTCCCCCTGGACATGCACCTCCATCTCTGCCCGAATGAGCCATTAAACAGTTTTTGTCAGTGCATGTCTTACTTCTTTAATGCAAATGAATGTTTATTTTAATCACAACAATACCAAACATGACAAATGTTATCAAAACTATTCTACTGAAAAACATCAGTAACTCATTAACAAAGACAACAGATTTTAAGTGGGAATAAAATGAAAAAGTTCTATGAATGAAATGTAAGAAAGAACTAGGACTCATCATATAAAGCGCTGTTAGACTGTTGGTGCTGGTTTTACTTATTTGATGCAAACCTCTAAAATAAGACAGGTCAGAGTAAACTGACCCATACGTAGAATCAGGACTGGTTTTGTTTTCCTGAGGTCACTTCATTAGGAGGAAAACTATTAACTTCTTCACATTAAGTTCTATGCTGTTCTAGATAAACAGATTGTATTGCTGCTGTTCAAAGTGAATAATTTCTGAAGCAGGACAGAAGCAACAGGCTGAACCTGGTTCATTTTGGTCTTTGTTGTTTTTATTGGTCATTTTTCATGTTTGTATTTGTTTAATGACGTTTAGTGTTGCTTCAGTAGTGGATACCTGCAGGTAAAATGATGCTTAAATAATGTTTTGGGTCTAAAATAGAAAAATATTTATGCAAATTGTTATTCTTCCTCTCCTTCTAAGCTATAGTGCATGCATTGTGAACAATTTAGCTTTCCATACTCAGCTGCTCTGAGCGGAGCTCACAGCTGAGACCAAGTGTAGAGGAGCACAGGAGGAAAGAAGGAGGACAGGACAGGGAAGCGGGGGACAGGAGGAGCATATGGCGGAGGAGGACAGTTGTGTATGGGATAAGATTTGTGCCAAAAAGACCAAGCAAAAAATAGAAAAACACACAAAATATATCCAAATATTGCAACCAAAAAGAACACTTCAGAAGCAAAAGTGTGAAACTCAGAATAAAAAAAAAAAAAGACTCCAAAACCAAAATAAACTATTTCATAAGTAAATATTTGTTTCTAAACCAAAAACTTTTTTTTACTTCTGACCATTCATGTTTTAATTCTTTGAAACACCTTTTTGGTTCTGACTTTATGCTGTTTCATTCAGTACCATTTAGGCTTTTATTCTGAAGGGCAAGATTTGGTTCTGACCTTAGCTTTTAGCTTTGCCTCCTTTTGCTTCTGGAACAAATTTCTGCTTCTGATTTTGGAAAAAAGTCTCAGTGGGAGGGGCTAGCTACTGCTTCGATCTTATTGGTTATGAGGCTTTGGAGTGGGGTGACGCTAGCTGTCTGCACTAGTACTACTCAATTTAAAAGAAGAAGAAGAAAGCCAGACCCGGATGTGATTCATTTCTTCTAAATAACACGGCGGGACATAAGAAAATATCCCCAAGGTAAGTCCCGTTTTGTTTTGTAAATGTTAGATTGTATGAATTATGTTGTATTTACAGTCATTGAACTGTTAAAGATGTTTTTCACTCAACAGTCTTATGTTTAAAGCTAACCGAAGCGGCTAACTAGCTGCTCATGCTAATCC
>SSNR01000300.1:725250-777968 GCA_006937965.1 Callopanchax toddi
CCCCCCCCCCCCCCCTCATGTGCGGACCAAACACCAGAGCCAGGTTCTCCCTTGAGGACATGTGATGACAGATTGTGTGCACCCCTAACTATAACAGATGTTTTGATCAAAGTTATTATAACTCTGATGTATTTTTAATTCACTTGAATAGTTTGATCCTTGATTGATGGAGTTCAGTGGGTTTCATAACCTGACAAATAAAAAGCATTTATGTTCTAACAGAGCAACAAGCAAACCTACTTTTTATGCATTTGTAATGTTTTATCTTGTATAAGTAATAAATTCAGAGGTATGTAACGTTAAGGAGTTGTTACTTTTATTTTACATTTAATTTGGTTACATTTTTAAGTTATCTGGCCCTTTGAGGCCAGCCATTATGCTGATGTGGCCCTCGGTGAAAATGAGTTTGACACCCCTGAAATAGAACATTGTTTTTAGGTATTGACGTTTGTTGATTCACATACAGTAGATCTAATCTCGCTGCTGTAAGTCATATTAGTTATTTGATGATTTAAAAGTCCATATTCTGCACTTTCTGTCCACTGAATCATTTCTTTTACATCTCAATAACAGGTCAAAGCTCTGCATTGGTCAAACTGACCCTTACTTTAAGGTCAGCTGTTGTTCTTCCACCCCCTCATCAGACCTCCTGAAGCTAAACTTTCCTTTCTAATGGGCGGGGCAGTTGGGGAGCCGAGCGTCTCTAAGCCCCGCCCATCTCTCTTCTCTGTGCGTTCGCGAGACGTTGGTGGGTCTTCAGGGTCTCAGATGAATGGAGTAAAAAGTATTTAATGCTCGTTGATCAACCATCTACGAAGCAGCTGTTATGCTTTGCTCGTAGCGTCACCATGACTGTTAGCTAACATTTGTGAGGATGAGCGCTCCCGTGGTTTTAAAGGGCGGGGTGGTCTCAGGTAGACAAAGGTGCTCGTGATTGGCTCTGTCCTCTAGAGAGGAGTGGTCTTTTCCCTTCTTGACGTCAGCAGGGGAAAGATTTAGAAACCACCTGTTTTAGCATTAGCTCAAAACACATTTCCCAAAAATGAGAATCAGGAAGTGAAAACGGTGAAAATATTTGAACACTTTTGAGTGTGGGACTGATATGAAGATCTTTAGAAAGTGAATTTAGCAGAATATGAGACTTTAAAAAACACAAGGACTCTGCTTCCATAAACACACTACAGTACCTAGAACATCATGTTTGAGACATCTATGATAACCGAAGCTCTTCAATGATCTTATAATTATTAATATTAGTTGTTTCACAGAATCCCACCTCCACTGCTCTGAATTAACCTTTTAATGATGATGAAAAATGGTTTATTTGTGTTTAATTCGAGGTCAAAACACTCTTTCAGATGTTTCTAATACAATAGCAGTTTAAACTGTTTTCATGGCTCAAACATTGGATTCATTCAGTACTTTTTTTTGCACCTTAAATATTGTGGAATAAAAAACTCAACAACAAAATGAATCAAACTCAGAACATTTAACACTTGAACGCTTTTTGGTAATTTTATGCACAAATCAAGTGATTTGTCTCATTTTTTAACTATCAAATCTGTGGAAACAGAAAGAAAAATCACAAATAAACTGAATGGTTGGTCATTTATTTCCCCCTCTGGCTACATGACTTCACTCAACGCCTCCTGTTCCTCCCCCTCCCTCCTCCCTGCATCTCTCTCTGAATTGAGTTTGGTCAGCCTATAGGTCATCCTTGGCTGAGCAGAGTATAATTAGACTGCCTATACACACACACAAACACACACAGACTTTTTAAACTTTAAACCCCCTTCACACAATGGCCTGCCCAGACAATAGACACATGCCGATAATATGACCCCCTCGGGTCCCCCCCCCCCCCCCCCCCCCCCCCCCCCCCCCCCCCCCCCCCCCCCCCCACAAAAACCTCCCTGTTTATGCCCAAACCTCCTCCTCCGCCCTGCTGCATGCTCAATCAGCAGCATAATGACAGTGATAAGATTACATTTTTGCGTGTCATGTTTTAGATTCAAGAATTAATACAGAGTGTGCTGAATTCCTTCTGTGGAGAGTGATCAATCAGAGTTAAAGTTTGCAACCAAACTTTTTGACTTATACTATCATCAAGGTTTTACAGTCCCTTGTTGCATGATTGCATCGATGCTTTCTGTTTTCTTTAGTAAAGGAAAAGTGAGACATTTTGATTGTAGATAAGACGATAAGATGTAATTTAAGGCTCTTTCCTCTCAGCAGTAACCAGAGAGTCTTCCCTCAGATGACCATCAAACCTCTGAAACGAGACTCAGTGGGACTATAATTGTCCGGCTCAGCATCCAGGACGTCTTTTGTCTCCCACCATCTTTCACCGACTCCATTCAGGTTCCTTACTGACCCGCAGCTCATCTCAGACTTCCCTTTTGATCTCATTTTTTCTTTTTAAACGCCATCACACACGCCCTTCTCTCTGTCCCTCTCAGCACCTGCACTCCAGTGTCCCCCGCCTCTTCAATGAAACGGCCTTTTGAAAATGTAGCTCTACATCGGCTACAACCGAGGTCGCTTTTGTGAGAGGACGAGGGGGTGAAACCCTTCAGGGGAGCGCCAAAATTCAGTGGCTCCACTAAACCTCGACCCCCACTTCATTTCTTCTCTCAACCACACACACACACCTCTAACTTCAGGGGTATCATATCACTGATCCCTCAGGGCGCATTTGTGTGGATGTTCTCAAGATAACAGGTGCATTTTAATATATTCGACAGGTGGGATGAATGCTGGAGGAGAAGCAGACTTTTACTTTTTGAATGCACGATGCTCAAGTGTTTTTTGTTTATGTGAAATTTAAATTTTGTTTCATTTTAGACAAAAGACGGAGACAGGAGATTCTGCTCTTTGTTTTTTGGGAAATTGGAGGTAATAAATATTTATCCCGCATCTCCTCTCTATTTTCTTCATCCAGCCCTCGACTGACAGATAATAGAAGCTAATAGAAGGAAGAGAACTGAGCAGAGACAAAAGAGAGTCTGTCTTTTGACTCCTCTATAGAGGTGGGTTCTTTCTGCAGCGTGCACAAGCGAGGAAGCAAAGAGCGAGAGATCGAAAAGAGGAAAAAGGAATAATTCCAGGATGCAGCGTGAGTCTGAACACTCACTTTCCCTCTCTGTGTAATTAAAACACACACTCATATGCAGCCCCAACCTGAGGATTTTGGAGCTATCTGCACATGTATGCAGGCTAATCAGGGCCTCTTCACACACAGAAAGGAGAAGGTCACTCAGGGCCAGATGTTTGTGATGGAAATTTGGACGGCAGGCGTAAGAAAACAAAGCTGGAGACGAGACGCCCCAGAGTCGACATACTTTACACATGAGATGACGCACACTGAGGAGTCACAAAAAACACCATTCACAGTCACATCACAATGGTCTTTATAGCGTTTATGTTAAAGATATAAAAGATAAACACTTTTTATAAGAGAATTATTAGATTTTAATCTAAATATTTTGATATCTGTGCCTATTATTTAGGTCCTCTCAGCAGATTATGCTCTTTTTTTTAAATTACTGATGCTATTTTCCTTCATCAGAGGATAATTGTAGCAGACAGAACACAGAATCCAGCGTCTGACTGAGAAAACTCATAAAGGTGGGATTTGATGGTCCTTCACTGAAAAGCTAACCTCTGATCCCTCAGCCTTAACCCTCCCTCCCTCCCGTCCTCCCTCCCGTCCTCCAGGGTCCAGCTCCTGTCTCTGGTCATTTGTCAAACTCCTCACACTGATCTGATTACCGTCCAATTTGGAATCTGCAGACTGCACACTTCCAGGATCAGGACAAGCTGCTTTTCAGCAACTTTGCATCACAACAAATAGGCAGATTGTTATGGGAAGAGCGGGCTTTTGGTTCTACTCACAAAGAGGCAGACAAAACACTAGATAGACGCCGGCCTTGGTGACATCTAGCTCTGCATTCTTCACCCGATGGACGGAGGACTGATCCATGTGTGATTTGTTCAAAAATGAAAGAGAGCAGAGCTGTCCTCAGAGGTCAGAAACACAAGGAGGGTGATGCGAAGGATGGGAATGAACAAACAAACGAATCATCCAAAATCAACATATTTTATATTATTTAGTTCAGAATGAAGGATTGGAAGAAATGTAGAGTTTAGAAAAGATTTACAGTTTTTAATCTTTCAAGTCTGAACTGGTTTTTTAAGACGTAATTATTTAGACATTTTTCTATATTGACCAATTAATCTGCTCTATAAAAACAACAAAAACCATCCGGCGTCTCAGGGGAGGAAGGCGGCAACTCGCTCACACTGTTTACAGTGGGGACGGGGAGCTGCTGACATCAACTAGGGCTATAGTCGGGCGGTGGAAGGAATACTTTGAGGAGCTCCTCAATCCCACCGACATGCATCCCTATGAGGAACCAGAGCTGGGAGACCTGGGGACGGACTGTCCAATCTCTGGGGCAGAAGTCGCTGAGGTAGTCAAACAACTACGCAGCAGCGGAGCCCCGGGGGTGGATGAGATCCGACCTGGGTATCTCAAGGCGATGGATGTTGTAGGACTGTCGTGGTTGACACGTCTCTGCAACATTGCGTGGTCATCGGGGGCAGTTCCTGTTGAGTGGCAGACCGGGGTGGTGGTTCCCATTTTTAAGAAGGGGGACCAGAGAGTGTGTTCCAACTATAGGGGGATCACACTCCTCAGCCTCCCTGGGAAGGTCTACTCCAGGGTACTGGAGAGGAGGGTCCAGTCGATGGTTGAACCTCAGATAGAAGAGGAGCAATGTGGTTTTCGTCCTGGTCGTGGAACTGTGGACCAGCTCTTTACCCTCGCTAGGGTGATGGAGGGGTCATGGGAGTTTGCCCAACCAATCCACATGTGTTTTGTGGATTTGGAGAAGGCTTATGACCGTGTCCCCAGGGACACCCTGTGGGGGGCGCTCCAGGAGTACGGGGTGGATGGTCTTTTGTTAAGGGCCATTCAGTCCCTGTACCAGAGGAGTGTGAGTCTGGTCCGCATAGCCGGCAGTAAGTCGGACCTGTTTCCAGTGAGGGTTGGACTCCGCCAGGGCTGCCCTTTGTCACCGGTCCTGTTCAGAACCTTTATGGACAGGATTTCTAGGCGCAGCCGTGGTGTGGAGGGGGTTGAGTTTGGTGACAGGAGAATCTCGTCTCTGCTTTTTGCAGATGATGTGGTCCTCCTAGCTTCATCAGGCTCTGACCTACAGCTCTTGCTGGGGAGGTTCGCAGCCGAGTGTGAAGAGGCTGGGATGAGGATCAGCACCCCCAAGTCTGAGGCCATGGTTCTCGGTCGGAAAAGGGTGGTTTGCTGACTCCAGGTTGGGAGAGAGGTCCTGCCTCAAGTGGAGGAGTTCAAGTATCTCGGGGTCTTGTTCACGAGTGAGGGAAGGAGGGAGCGGGAGATCGACAGGCGGATTGGGGCAGCGTCAGCAGTGATGCGGACGCTGAACCGGTCTGTTGTGGTGAAGAAGGAGCTGAGCCGGAAAGCAAGGCTCTCGATTTACCGGTCGATCTACGTCCCAATCCTCACCTACGGTCATGAGCTTTGGGTAATGACCGAAAGAACGAGATCGCGGATACAAGCGGCCGAAATGAGTTTTCTCCGTAGAGTGGCCGGGCTCAGCCTTAGGGATAGGGTGAGGAGCTCGGACATTCGGGAGAGACTCGGAGTAGAACCGCTGCTCCTCCATGTAGAGAGGAGCCAGCTGATGTGGTTCGGGCATCTTGTTAGGATGCTCCCTGGACGCCTCCCCAGGGAGGTGTTTCAGACATGTCCTGCCAGCAGGAGACCCCCGGGTCGACCCAGGACACGCTGGAGAAAATATATCTCTGGTTTGGCCCTGGAGCGCCTTGGGATCCTGCCGGAGGAGCTGGTAGAAGTGGCTGGGGAGAAGACTGTCTGGGACTCCCTAATTGGGATGCTGCCCCCGCGACCCGGACCCGGATAAGCGGAAGAAGACGAGACGAGATAAAACAACAAATTCTCATCTGAAATCTCAGTTTACTGCCATTGCTTTCCTTTATTTCTTTTTGATTTAAAAAAAACACACTTTAACCCATTTAATGCCAGGAAAACACAAGATATAAAAAATATATTTGGTTTCTGGATAAATATTTGAGCTAGAAGTGTCGATGTTAGCGCTACAGCTAGCTGCTGCCTCTGTTAGCGCTTAAAAATAACAACACAATTCCTTTAAATAACCATGTACAATTGTGATTGATGTAAAATGATATCAAACAAGGTTTACATTAATCTCTGAGAGAGTTGTTTAAAGGCCATGCTCTGGTCTTGTACCTGCTAACCGTTAGCTTGATGTTAGCTCATCAGGAATGTAAAATAGTCAGGTTTTCAACTTGTTATCATAACCATATCTGAATGGCCAGATCTCCCTGATAAAGGAAGGTTGGATAAAACACAGCAGGAAAGAGGTTTTTATTCAAATGGGGAAGAAAAATCAAAAGGCAACATTTAAATACAGTCTGAGACCTCTAAACAGCAGATCATTGCACAAGTTATTTTATCAAGAGTTAATCAAAAATATTGCATCTTTAGCTTATAATTAAAAAATATATTTGCTGGCTTTCATTTATGCATTGTTTAGAGTTCCCACCACAGCGTTTGGTTCTGTCTGGACTTTGGAGAATCACTTTCTTCTTTAGATGTTTTTTTTTTCTTGTAGATTTGCTGTTGTGCTTGAGGTTATGCAAAGCTGTCTAAGAAGTTCAACTGATGGTCCTCACCAAACGTCTGGAGATGTGCTTTTATTTTTTTAGCCTGACAGCAGAGCGAGCTGCCTGAACTCCAGCCTCAGCTCCACTCTTTTTAGCATTAACTCTGGTTTTATCATGCTTTACACTTAAGTGAGTATGAATGACCTGTTAGAATAACTTCGACTGAAGTCTACTTTTTCTCATTCCAACACAATCATTTAGGGTTAGGGTTACTTTTTTCTTGTTATGGGGTGTATGGCAACAGAAGACTTGTTTACAAGAGGGAGCTGACATCTCAAAACCTCAAATAAATCCCAAACTGTGACAAAATCCCAGATAGTGAAAGAGGATGATGTGGATGTAGAGCAGGAGCAAAGTGGAGAGAGATGAAGAGGAAGTTTAAACTATCACTTCCACCGATCATAACGGGGATGGTGAGATCTCCCACAAAAAGATGGACCAGCTTGAAGCTCTGATGAGGATCCAGTGTTTCACTGAGACGTGGCTGCAGGATCAGGTCCAGACTCCAACGTCTCGCTGCACCATGAACCATAAATCTGTTATATAATAATGATCATAAGATTAAAACATAAAAACAGTGTCTTCAGATAAACTAAAACAGTTCAAAATAAATAACAACTGAAAAAGAAATAATCAAATTAAAGGCCTAACATTCATTCATCCTCTCACACCAAGGAAAAAAAGAAAAAACATTGTTTATTTTGTCGTTTAAATGATTAAACGAGTCTTTATATTTAAAATTTCTCGTTATTTTAAGCATTTCTTTAAGTGTTTGTATTTTTTCCTGGTAAAGTTCAGTGCGTGCATGTTTCAACAAGATGTAGAGACTAAAATGTGCTTATCCATTAACGTCATCACAGAATCTCCTTCACCTCCTCTTTCACTTCGTGTATAATAAAACTAAAACGCAATTTTTGAGTATTGTAAATAAGTTTTTCCATTCAACTATGGAGACACTATGGAGACACACACACACACACACACACACACACACACACACACACACACACACACACACACACACACACACACACACACACACACACACACAGAGTTGACCCACAGCTCATTAAGTCTGCTTTTGCTCCTTTGAATTGTCTTGTGGACGCTTGGGGGGATGGAGACAGAGCAGGGTAGAGTTTGGTGACCCTGAAGAGCCTGACCTGGGGGTGAGGGGGTGATGGGAGGTGGGGGTGGGGAGGGGGGTGCTTGAAGAGTTAAGGGGAGGGGGGGGGGGGTTGAGATGAGGAAGAGTGACTAAGTTTTCGGAGTCCTGCTGGTTGTTTTTCTCCTTTCTCCTGTGAGGAGCTCCATCTACAGTATTTTCTACATGCTGATTGAGTAAAGCCTACTGATTTATTATTGTAAACTGACATTTTGCACCACACGAAACAAGTAGAGAGACATGATAATGACCTTAGCAGCTTGTGGATTTTAATAATCAGCTGATATTTTGTTTCTACCTCTGGATGACTTTTGTGTTTTTTAAACTTGATGTTTTATAAGGGAAGGGAAGTCAACCCCCCCCCATCCGTGTGTTGCTTCAGCTCATTAGTCTTGGTTTCCCTCCAAAATCTCCGTCCCTGTTGTAAAACGTCTCCTGTGCCACTTATACGAGCTGCCCAGCAGCTGCCTCCCTCCATCCTCACATCCCACATCAATCTATAGGTTGGTGAGTGTTTTGGGAAGCGGGGGTGTTTCAGCTGTTAACCCCCCCAGGGTGTGAAGGATTTTTGTACTAACACTACGAGTTCCCTAAAACAAACTATGTGTACGTTTTTATAGTTATCAGACATGATTAAAAAACCAAGAGCACAACAACCTAAACATCTGTGATCCTCAGGAGAGGAAACCAGGAGAACATTTGACTCGGACTCGTTAACGGTTTGTCACAAAGACACAATAAATTAAATCAACGAAAATACAAAAGACAACACAATTCAACATCCATAAAATCATTTTTTAGCACAAACAGGTTGATTCATAAAGTATTAACCCAAATTATTAATATTATTAGCTCAGGATCTGTCTCAGGTTTTTGTTGACAGAAAATAAAAGATAACAGAAATGGTTTAAAACTTCTGCACAAAGCGTACATTATGCATATGTATGCAAGATCTTCATTTAAAAGATTTCAAACTATAAAAAGGTATTCTCCTCCCTCTGTCAGAAAGTTTAATCACAGCTTCAGGGCGATGATGGTGACCTTTGACCTTTAGGTGACTCTGCTTTTTTTCTCTGACTTTGTGCCTTCAGGCTCCATCAGCATGACTCTCGTTCAGTCCTTGACCAAAGAAGTCCCTGTAGGATCTGGTGGTTTTAGATGAAAACATGTTGATTTCACTTGATGAAGAATTTAATTTAAGTTGGGTTTTTCATAATCCAGCTCCAGAAAAACAGCAGATTGTTGGTTTTAAAAACATAAAGTCTCCAAAAACTCCTCAAATTTATCACCACTGATTTAAAGAATTTGGGTTTTTATTAACTTAGATATTGGGGGAAATAAAATAGCATCTTTCCAGGGCTCATGTCAAAATATGAAGCATTTTTGCTTTATTGATTAACAGAAATCTTATAATTACCTTTAATTTATTTTTTCCTGGTGCCAGCAGAAGCCTATAGCAGTCTGCAGCTCTGTACGTTTTTAATCCTGTTATTTTTGTTTTATACATCCTTTTTATCTTTTGTTGTCTGACTTTTACAATAAAAGGACAAAAGAAGTAAAGTTTGTTTATTGTTGACCTTTATTGTGTTTTGGTCCTGAATTCCACATGGCTCTGAGCTGAGAAGTGGAACCGGACACAGAAATCATTTTCCCCTCTGGAGGAGCTTCTGGCTCAGTGCGTTTGCTGATGTTGTGCCATAAAGGGAGCGTCGGCCGCCACAGGACCATGCATGGGTTGGGTAGCTGTGTGTCTCAGCGTTACAACGGTGGCAGCTTAAATTTTGCACAATCAAACAATATTAACACAAAAAACACAATTTTGTCTTTTTGGCAGATGAAATGTTTTATTTTAGGAGCCTTTGTCCGTATTCTGCCAGTGTTCTGTGTTTATATCCTGAAGAACCTGCTGCACAGCTGACAACCTGTCTAGTAGGTTCCTAAAAACCAAAGCACATGCCCATCTTTTACCAACTCCCTGAGCTGGCCTGGCCTCCACACATTTCCTTAGAACATCCAGACATTTTCTAGTGCAGAGAAGATCCTGGCATGAACGCATAAAGCTCTCAGGAGGTGAGAAGAAGCCTCTGGGACTGACTTCAGATCAGGTTTAATGTGCATTCTTGCAGCTACACCAGTGACCAATGTTGTCCAGTGAGGTTTGACTTGATTCAAGGTCACAGCTCTCTAAACACCTGATGATCATTTCACTGAGGCCTGTTGTAACTTCTGCCTTGTCTAGTAGACATCCTGATAAGAATCCACCTGTGCTGGGGTTTTCCTGCTCTTCAGGTTCTCCTTCAGGGTCATGTGATCCAGCTCCTGGTTTTCCAGCCTTCCACCCTCATGTAGTTTCTATGGAAACAGAAATCAGAGGTTTCTAAAAGTTTAATTTATTCAGATTAGGGATGTCCCGATACAACTTTTTCACTTCCGATACGATACAGATATTGCAGCCTTTAATATTGACCGATACCGATATCAATCCGATATAATATCAGCATGAATCATACATGCTTTTACCTATTTTATAGGGTGGAATTTTTGCAAGGACTGATCAAGTGATATTTCTATCCCACAAAAAAATAGTACAAACAAAATAAACATAACTCTAATAACGAGCAGAAAACTAATAGTAGTTGGTTAACTTAAAAGATGACTACAATTCCTGCTTATAAGACAAACTGCTGATATCGGAGATTTTTGATGCAGTCCGATATAATCCGATACAGGTTTTTTGGGGGCCAATATCCGATATTCCGATATCAATATCGGTATCGGGACATCCCTAATTCAGATAAAGGTTTAATTCTGTTAAACTCTAAAAGCTGAATGTAGAATCCTTCCAAAATTCTTAATTATTGAAGTGATTTAATAATAAACTATTTGAAATAATAATTAATAAAAATAAAAAAGGGTTGCAACTAAGAGTTGCCAAAACATTAAAAGAGCAAGAAAACCTAAATGAGTTCAGACCTGTTAAACCCTGGAAGATGAGACGTTGTTGTATCTGGTTGATGGAAGCCAACAGAATCACATTCAATCCTTTTATTATAATTTATTAAAACACATCAGAGCTGCTGATCCATGTTTTCATCTGGTCGGATTGACTTTCCATAATCAACTTTATGTAAGGACGTAGGTTCCTTATTGCATCAAATTAAAACATCAACTGAAGGGTATTTTGGTTTAATTCATCTATTTATTAAACAAAGTTCTATGCAAAAATCATCTTTTACATAAAATAATTCTAAAACTTCTTAAAAAACCTAAACAGTTTAAATGTAGAGGTTATGTTCATGTGCTGTAATCAAATAAAATCATCTTGGCATCAAATAACAGATCAGAAATGTAGTGGAAGAGACTTAAATATCAGAATGCATCCTCTAACTCGGCATCAGAACTAAAATAGACAAACTTTACAACACTTATAGGTCTTTGTTGTCTCATACAGGTGGGATTTTTGTGACAGGAAGACAGAACAGTTTTAATAGTTATCTAACTAAATGCAAGTCAATAAAATGTAAGATAAACACATCTTCATACAGTCTGGGTGCTTAAATGTGTACACAAAGGCATGATGGGTAATTCAAATGTTAGACACAGGTTTAATATCAGTATCAAAAAACTTAAAGAAAGTTGAATTTGTTAACTTCCTTCATCCATCTTTCTGCATTAATCATCTTTATAGTTGAGAGGTGGTCCTGTAAACGTCGGACTCAGAGCCACTCGAAACAACTGCATTAAATCTCTGAGACTTTCTCCTTTTCAAAATGAGCAAACCCACCAAACAAAAGGCCACCACAGTGGAGAATTACTGCCTTTGTTTTACTCATTTGAACCTGAGGTTTTAAGAAGAGTGTGCTCACTCATTCTGTCTTGGCACTAAATGGTGGACAACGCTGCCAAAAGGGGGGGGACGACTACACAGGCAGAAAGAAAGACAAGGCTCAATCAGGAAGTGGCAGCTTTTTAGCCGTGCCAAAGGAGTCAAGCAACTTCCTAGTCTGGTTGCCGTGGCTACTGGAAGCCCAGCCAGCTGGTGCAGCGGGCAGCCGTTGGATTTGATGGAGGGAACAGAGGAGGATGACGGTTGGGATGTTGGGCAGGAAGAGTCCAACATTTAAATGTAAGCAGTTGGTAACAAAAACAGCTCTGTTTAAAAACACATGGATTCTTTTTATTGTACCTAAATATGGATTATATCCTCTAAAAATCAGTCCCTGCTTTTGGCAGGCATGTTATTAGATGCTGTAGAATTATTTCTGAACCTTTTTCTACTGTAGTAAAGAATTCCTCCAGAATGATGGGATTTAGACAATTGATCCAATATATGAACCTCATTTGTGGAGTTTAACTTTTAATATGCAAGCATCACAAAGAGTCCTCTGCTAAAAACGAATAAATGCATGTAAATATTTTCAGTTTTTCCCACTTTCAAAGGATCTTTTATTATGTTGGAGCAGATGGGGAGATTTTATTTAAATTTATGGTCATCTAGTAGCTCTAGAGGTGTTTTTAATATTGTGTCCACCATATAAATGTCACTAAGCAAAGACTTGAGCATTCTTCTGACCCACAGATTAGCTGGGTGGCTGGGTGTTCTGGAGGATCAACAGACCAAGCTGGTGGGGATTGGTAAACACAGCTGGAGACACACAGCGCTGGTGGGTCAGCAGCTCCGTGGATCCCCCCCTTTTAACACGTTTATCTGTGTGTTTGCTCAGGGGATGTGTCCTAATCTTCACACAGGCTGGGATGAAAGTGACCCCGCTCACAATCACAGTCTCACTAATTTCTCTGTAGCTAAACTTGAAAGATCTCTGTTATAAAGGTCATCAGTAGATCTCAGTGTGGGTGGGATGTCTCTGTGATCATTTGTAATAAAGTCCTGATCTCTCCCTGAGGATGGCGCCAACCACTGAACACTGATTTTCAGAATTTTGTAAACCTAATACTTTATTTGGCACAAAAACTTTGTCATCTCCATGAATATCAGGATGAATTAGTAGATCAGTTATTCTAAAGATGATCATCACTTTGGTTATCCTAAAAACTAAACTGAGACTTGTATTTCTCTTCTGTTAAAAGTTCCCCTTCACTCTGGTCTCTTCTCTTGTCCTTTTCATTCTTTAAGTTTGAGTCATTTTGTTGTGGAGTGCCATCTGCTGGTGAATACTTATATGACACTAAAAAGATAAAAGCACACATGCATGTACATATTTTTGTTGTTGTTGTTCTATGAGATGCTGATTGTAAAGTAATAAAAAATAAAGCTGTCACACAGTCAAATCTAAATAAAGTTCAAATCTAAATCTTAGGTTAGAAGGCCTTGATTTAAAAATAAATAAAAGCAGGGGAGAAGGGATCCCCTATAAAACATCTCAGTGTTTATTTGATGTATATCTATTTATCTTTCATCCTTATCAGGAGAACCCAGACAGGAATGTTGATAAATGATCAATATTTGAACAGATTTGTCCCCTGGGACATTATATAGAAAATCTCACCCAACTTTAATTCTAGTAGAAATTCTTCCATTTTCTGTAAGTCTCAATTTAAATGTTAGCTAAATATTGAGTTTGAAACCACTACCTTTGTTTTGGATCGATGCAACTTTGTAGATTTGATTACAAATGATAAAAATAAATTTTAACATTGTATTTGATTTATTATATTTAGAAAAATATTCAATATCTTAACAGCATGTACTCAGATTTTTACCATAGAACTTTATCAGTAGTAATTGTTATTATAAAGAGCTAAATATGGCAATTTTTATGATTTAGTGGCTTTTTAGTTCTGTGTTGGGTGCATTTGTGTGTGTTTGTGATTGTGTATTTGACACATTGTAGCACTTTTTCTTTGTCTTTACTTTATTTTATGTTATACAAAGGAAACATTTATTTAAAATCTAAATCTGTTTATATGTTTAACCATTAGCTGACTTAAATATTTTAAGAAAAGTATTAGAATGTTAGTTTAATCACGTTTTTAATCAAATAAGAATGAATTTCAAAACTTTATTTGCAGCATGTCACAAACATAACAGGTTAAAATGTGATTGTAAGGTTTTTTGTATTTAATTGTCCTGGTTTGAAATGCAAAGTCAGGAGGTAAAACAGTTTTTTATTCGCGTTCTGTGTCCTCTCGGCTTCCGTTGAAGTCACGTAAAAAAGCAGTTTACGTCAGCATAACAACAACCTGTCATGACAGCTCGTACGGGTGGGAATCAATATAAAGACTTTATATCAAGATAAATAAAGTTATATTCATCTGAATGTAAGATTTATAATTAAAGGTAAGTGTTGGAAACGGTGAATCTTGACAATAAACTCTAATTTATGTGGAACCGGACGGCGGTGGGCTACCTAGAAAAATGGGCTAACTTTAGCATTAGCTAATTTCTTTTTTTCTGAGATTGCCTAGCTGTGTTTTGGTCTAAAATGTTACCACGACAGTGTTCGGCTCTAGATATATAGGTTTCAAACATACCATATAGTAATTAACTGATATTTTTTGTGAGTTTAATTAGAGCTGAATGAGCTGTATCCTTTAGCAACCTCCGGTGAAACCCGAACAAATAGCCTAGCTAACTAAGCATAGCACCGATCTCTACCTGACTTTTAAGTTTCCGTGGATTTCTTTGCGCGAGAACATTTTCTTCAGCATCCGCTCTATTTTAAATGCTCTGGTGCAAATGGCTGCCAGTTTAAATCTGTTAACCATCATTAAGTTACCTCTGGTGTAAAGTTAACCTGACTTTAAGCGATGCTCGTGTCGTCTCTGCTGATGTCCGTCATATGAATAGTTAATTCAGTCTAGACACCTAGCTGTGGTTTTCAGCAGCATAGCGCACAGTCAGCACATTAAATCTTTTGGGTGGCATCGAGCAGCATTGCACCTACAAGACGCGCATTGCAGGTGCAGTGCAGTGAACCCTGCTGTGTCTTTGCTCTGTAGTGTGTGCGATCCAGGACGGACGGGACATTCTGAAGCCTGACATCTAGCCAGCCGAAGAGACGGGGAACAGGATTGGGAAGCAGGGCGAGGCGGGCCCCGCGGAGCCGGTGGAGAAGATGGCCGGCAGCCCCGAGAAGAGTTCCACCGCACAGGAGCTGAAGGAGCAGGGGAACCGGCTGTTCCTCTGCCGCAAGTACCAGGAGGCAGCTACTTGCTACAGCAAAGCTATTGTGAGTAACACCCAAGTGATAAGAATACATGGAAAATGCTAACATTTCTCAGATTACAAATAATAACAACACATGCACGTGTATTTTCTGATTTATTCTGTCCAACAGAACCGTAATCCATCAGTGGCAGTATACTACACTAACAGGGCTCTCTGCCACGTAAAGCTGCAGCAGTATGACAAGGCTCTGGCAGATTGTAAGCACGCTCTGGAGCTGGACAGTCAGTCAGTTAAGGCCCACTTCTTCCTGGGTCAGTGTCACCTGGAGCTGGAGAACTACGACGAGGCCATTGGCAACCTGCAAAAAGGTTAGAGGAAGCTCTTATAAGAGCCTATAAATATAGCAGAGTTGAATCGTTTTGCTAGTATAATTTTCTCTTTTAGATTTAAATATGTTTCCTTCCTTTTCAGCAGTTGTTTTGTTGTCCCTATTAATCTAGTAACTATTTGCTTTCATGTCACACATTCTGTTCCACCAAGGTTCAGATGTTTTGTTCTGAGATGTTATTGAGATGTTTAATTATTTAGAAATGTCACAATGAAAGGATGAGACGAGTCTTCTTTAGAGGATTTAACCCTAGGTAAACAGTACTTATATTGTCAGGGCTCTAGATCACTGGTTGCCAATTTTTTGAGCTTTTGACCCACAAAATGAATGTCACAGTGATTTGTGACCCCAAATATTGTTTGGTTAAAATGTATAAACATAGCTAATAAGTCATTTCACAACTTATTCAATCATTATAGTTTTTATCCGTTTATGGAGACTCTTTTGATCTTTTAAGGCTAAGTATCCCACTAGCAGTTGTTTTTAGAGTTGATTAGTTTGCTGTAGATCAAAACAAGACTGCCTATATGGAGTTTCACAGGCCATAGTGGAGACCAGACCCATATTTTGGGAACCAATGACTGATAGTATTCACCATAAGCTTTGGTCCAATTCACAAACTTTAAGACCACAGTCTGTTTATATTCTCCAGAAAACGGTTGTGTTTTTTTCATTTGGGTCATATAACTGATTCATTCTTTAGTAATAAGTTTTTAGTTCACACACATATCAGTTTGTCATTTAATTTTAAAGAAACGTGTCTTTAACATTTCCTTAAGGATAGGTTTACTCATAGTCATTTGGACTCATTAAACTTTCTTTCAGTTAACTGTGATCTCACAACCTTAGCTTTGAAATGTGGAAGGTTTTTTATACGTGCTGCAGGCAGACAGACGTCTCCAAAATATTTCTTCCAACAAACGGAGCACACAAACATTAGATGCAACTTTTTATTTCTACAGTCTCTGAGCCACAGAAACCAGATAAATCAATCCTGCTGCTGGATTAAATAAGCCTTCACTTTTTTAGATTTAAAATCTGCTGATTTCTCGTCTTGTGGATATCATTAGTTTGAGACCGTATCATCAGAAGAGATCAATATTCTCTTTTAAAAATAATCTAATAGTTCACAGGCTAAGCAAGAGGCTGGTTGCTGAGTGGATGCTGTTATTTGGCAGTGATGGTTTCTCCACCCTGCGTCATAGTGATGATGAAAGCTTTGTTTTGTTACGGGAACCAAACCCAACTCTTTAGAGCTTTGGAATTTGAGACTCTGTTCCTGAATTTAGTCTGTTAAAAGTAGAGTTGGGCATAGATTAATTTTTTGAATCTAGATTAATCTAGATTAATTTCAAAATTAATCTAGATTAATCTAGATTAAAATGGCTCATTTGAATTCTGCGAAAAGCATTCATAGTATGTGTGCTACCTAAATACTGACTAAAAATACGTCTTTGAGAAAAGGTTTCTCAAGCCAGGAGGCGCATTAGACCAGGTTTAGACTCATCTCCTGTTTCCAATATACATCTCAAACTGAGAAAGTTGTTCTACTATGATAACTGGTGATGGAAATAAATAATGATCAAAACAAGATGTGCTTGTGTTTAATAACTGTTTATTCAGTTAAACAAAAATTCTAAACTGTAGACCTACGTAAAAGGTCATGATGAACTGTTTACAGTCAGTAGCTCTGTGTCAATCAGTCCAAGCTCTATTTCTGCTTCTTCCACCAGTCACTCAAGCAGACCAGCTTGTTCACATTTTCTGGTGACAAACTAGATCTCCTCTTCTGCACAATATAGCCTGCTAAAGAAAAAAGTCTCTCGCATGGGACAGTTGTGGCAGGCGTGCCCAAATATTTACGGGCAATGTGGACCATCTTACCATACACAGCAGTGTGCTCCGACCACCACTTCAGTGGACACTGATCTAAGCTGGCACTGGGTTCTACCTTGTACCTCTCAACAGTGTTGTCTACTGGTGTCTCCTCATCTGATTCCGAGTCTGATCCCATTAGCAGGAGGACTGTTTTCTTCTTTGGTGGCTCAAGGTTCTCCTCCTCATGTGGCCCCAGAGTGGCTTCTTTTCCCTTCACCAACTTACTTAGCTTTGCCCACACCGGCTCCCTCTCTGCCCTGGGCAAGCACTTGAGGTCCTTAAATCGTGGATCCAGGGCAGTCGCCACCTTTGATGAATAAAAGTAATAAAATGTCACTTTCCAAATCCAACCTCCATATTTCTTCATAACTCATTTATCTATTCATTGACCGATCTACTTGATTAACAGTCTATAATGGTCAAACAATGCAGTCATCTCCTGTGTGACATACCTTAAGCCATTCCAGGTTTAATTTCTCCCTCCGCTTGCTGAGGTCCTCGGTGAATGCAGTCTTGAATCGCACACTATAGGCAGGATCATCATCTGAGATCTTCATCGCATGCTGGAGGTGGCACAGGGCGGGTAGAACCACAGAGCAGGATACATAGTTATCCCCACCAAGCAGCTCAGTGATGTACCTACACACACACACGCGCAAAAACACACACATACACAGAGAGAAACAGAGAAATAAATAATTAATGACTAATTCACTTTACTCAGATTACACATTTTTAAAGTTCTAAATCACATTACATTAAAGGGCAGGTGTTTCTTAGATAAAAAGTGATATTTAAAATAATTTGCATGCCAATTCATGAACACGCTATCTTTGCAGACCATACCTGCATGGCTCCAGCAGTTCCTCCAGCTTTGCTAGCTTCTCATATTCAGCATTTGTTGGGAGGGCCAGATTGTGCTTCTGCTGAGACAGTGTTGTGTGCAGTGCCTCTCTGTTGCGCCTCACCCGCCTGATCATTTCAAGGGTGGAATTCCACCGTGTTGGAACATCTTGCACGAGTTGCTCTTGTTCTTGTCCAAGGGAGGCTTGCTGGGCATTCAGCTCATCTGAGTTTGCTGGACTATGTTTGAAATGCCCAACCACTTTACGGCACTTGGCCAGAACACCATCAAAACCACCTCCCCGAAGCGACATCACAATAGCTCTCTGTATAGCATGTGCAATGCAGGGCAAATGCTCGAATGGCATTATCCTCCCTGCTGCCACCATATTAGGAGCGCTGTCTGTTCCAATAGTGCTGATTTTGTCAGCTATCCCCCACTGATTAGCCACGCCGAGAAACTGCCTGGCACACGCTTCTGCAAAATGACGCTCCTCTGTTTTCATCTCACCTAATGGACAAACAAAGATCAGAATAAGTTCACTACTAGTAGTAAACAAAAAGCAAATCATCAAGAAGCAAATATAATGTTGTGGTGGTAATTTGTGGTGTCCTGCTAATTAATAAGTAGGCTAATTAAATTACATTGTACAACAGTTTTGACCAAGTAATTTGATTGGATAAGAGACTTTCAAACTGATATTGGAGTACAACAGCACTGGGACATTTTACAGACAATATCAGGGTTTCTAATTTTGTGTTGCCTGTGAATAGGTTTTGAGTTGGAACCATTTGTGTTGGCTGAGCTAAATAAATGATTTAAACAAACAAAAAAATCATAATTCTTGTCACTTATTGTTAAATAATAAAATGTGCTTGTAGAACTGTTGTATAAAAGCAATATCACACTTGAGGTTGTGCCTGATATCATCACGACCAGAGCCTTCAAATAACAAGTACAAATACTTCACTACCTTACTTAAGTTGCAATTTTGGTTATTTATACTTCACTGGAGTAATTTTTTTCAGACGACTTTTTACGTCTACTCATTATCTTTTCACACAAATATCGGTACTTTCTACTCACTACTTTTTCAGAATAGCTTCATTACCCCTATTTTATCTCAGCTTGTTTTTATTCCAGGTTCTCATCGTTCAAAAACAAAGGCCTGATTGTGATTGGATGAGACCTACCATTCTGACACCCTATTGGTCTCTTTTTGGTGTTTTTTTTTGGGGGTGAAAATCCCTTGACCTGCCTTTACCTTTTAGGTGTGTGTGCTGACCCTACATTTGTTTTGCAAACACACCAATTACACGTGCACACTGGCACATTTACATTTATACTCAAACTAATGGCTCAAGGCTTTAGAATTTCTATACATTGAAAAAACTCAAAAACCTAGATCCTGCCTGACCACATTCTTGCCTGACCAGATCCCCCCCAAAGAACAAGAGGTACTTGGTGTCAACTGGAAAAGCACCCAGAGATTTGGGCTCCCATAGATAAGCTAATGGATTTTGTGAATAAATTTGTGAGAGTGTTCAAAAGGAACCGGTATATTTGCAAAACAAAGACAGGAGGGGTTACTACAAGATAGTAATTTCAAACCAAGATTGTTGGCATTTAAAAACTGCTGAGGTGGTACAAAATAAAAACGTTTTCCTGTGAATAAAAAAAATCCAACTGAGTAAAATAATTCAATTAACAAGGGCTAAAGTGTAAAGTGCACTGTAGGCCCTGTGGTGTGTCCTAAACTTATACCATTAATGGCTTCTCTTACAGTACTTCTACTTTTATACTTTAAGTAGTTTTGCAACTGGTATTTTTATACTTGAGTAAAATGCTTCAGTTGATACTCCTACCTCTACAAAAGTCATTTTAGCCTATCTATACTTCTACTTGAGTACTGAATGTGAGTACTTTTGAAGGCTCTGATCGCGACCAATTCACACAAGTGCTGATATTGGGCACAACAGCACTCCCTCTCGTGATATTGTTTCATTATAAAATTTTAAATTACATAATGTAGCTTACCTAAGGTGAAGGAGTGAAGTTCCCAGCTGGAATCGATGAGGTGTGCAGTAACGCCGAGGTAGTTATCGTTATTGATAGATGTCCAATGGTCCCCAGTCAGTGCTACACACGTCTCTGCTGCCAACTTCTCATCTTTTGCGGCTTTCTCTGCGGCGTGCTGGTCATGTATTTTCCTCATGATAGTTCGCCTCGCAGGTAGTTTGTAAGATGCGTCACCTGTGGCCGCCTGGAGGAGAAGCTCGAGCCCATCATCTTCGACCACGCTGATGGGCCGGCAGCTGGTAGCAATCCCCTGAGCGAGGAGATTAGTTAGCTTGGCTGATAGAGCACTGCTGACGGTCTTGCCTCGGTTGCACTCGACCATGGTAGTTTGACGAACACGACTCTTCCCCTGCGCCACATCAGTGCTTGGCCCGGCGTTTTCCACACTAGCTAAGGGATGCTTTGCATTTAGGTGGTACCTGAGACTCGAAGAACTCCTACAATAAACTAATTCGGCATTGCAGAAGGTGCAAACAACTTTACTCTTGTCGAGTTTTCCATTGGGAAGCTTTTTAAAATTAAATTTTCCCTGAAGCAAACCCGACACCGGCTTCAAAGCTCTATCCATGTCAGCACCTTACCTACAGATGATGTCGAGTCGTTCTCGCCCCCAGGTACCCCATCTGCGCCAGGCATACATCCGCGCCAGGTATTCATCCGCGCCAGGTATAGATCTACTGAACCCAACTTTAGATTAACGCCGATATTTTTTTGTCGCGCGATAAAGAGTCTTGCGTTAACGCAGCCGTTAACGCCGATATCGGCCCAGCACTAGTTAAAAGTAATTTAAGTCAAATGCTGAAGAGGGATTTACCTCTGTGACCCATTAAAAATATGTGTGAGGTGAATCTGTGCATAAAAACAACCATTTATTACCCTAACTTTCCTTCAGGATGTGCAATATAAGAGCAGGTTAAATACCCTCACAGGAACTCCCTAAATATTGTTATGCAGTTTTAACACCAGACGTCTGTAGCAGAAGTGTTGATTTGATAGTAAATTAGTTTTTTATTTACATTTATTATTGCAGAATCTTTTCTTTACCTCCCTTCAGTTTATTCTGACTGATTCTTCTGTCAAATTCTGTAATAAATGTTCTGTAAATATCTCTGATAATCTGTTTTAACTACAGTAATCTGAACATTTTATTTGATTGCAGCCCCACATCTTATATCCAACTGTTAAAAGTTAAATTATTTTCTCTTTTTTTCATAGCGCGAGGTCTAGATAACATTTTAAGAATGGTAGACGCTCTTTTTACACATAATTTTCAAACATTCAGTAAGTTTTAATAAATGTAACTTTAACAAATGTATTTGTAGCATATAACCTGGCAAAAGAGCAACGGCTGAACTTCGGAGACGACATCCCCAGTGCGTTACGCATCGCCAAGAAAAAGCGTTGGAACAGCATCGAGGAGAAGCGCATCAACCAGGAGAACGAGCTGCACGCCTACCTGACCAAACTCATACTGGCTGAGAAGGAGAGGTCAGATTGGATTTACTGAAATAAGTTTGGCGTGCAGTTTTCAGGTATTTTGGATTCAGTGATATAACCTTTTGTTGTTTTTTTTTTTGCAGAGAACTTGAAGAATACAGAGAAAAACAGGATGACAATCAAAACGGAGGAGATGCTGCCAAGATTTCATCAAAACATGTAAGATCTTGTGTTCATTTTCAAATCTGCTTATTTGTCTTTAATGAACTTCTGTGAAAATCTTTCATTAAAATGACTAATTATTAATATTAAAATGTTTGAATTTCATGGAACCTGCTAAGGACAAGTATTTAATGGACATGGATGAGCTGTTCTCTCAAGTGGACGAGAAAAGAAAAGTGAGTATGAAAAGTCTTTTTTCCTGCTATCATTAATGTCTTTCTTGAATATTTAAAGACTTGAAAGAATCTATAAGGTACATTTGTGAAAACACAGAGAAACTCAACACACACCTGCTACCTGTCATGGTTTATAGTTGAAGCAACAGAAACACTCCTTCAACTTTGAGTTGTTTTATTTTGAGTTAATTCAACCTCAGTACCATCTCCAACACAGATATGTTTGCATGAATTCTGAGGACAGTTATTTTATTTTTGGCACAAGCTGTTTCTATGGTAACGGTTGCAGTTTGTTGGCCAAGTTTCTGGTCAGAGCTGGTTGTTTATCCTGAGGTAATAGTCATATAAAGGTTGATTTAAAGGACACCATGCTGGCTGTCTGAGCCTTTAGGTGTTCAGCTCAGAGCTCTGTGACTCAAGACCATTTGATATTAGAAAAACGTTTAATCTTTAATCACGTAATATTTGATTACAATGATTGATGTGGCTTCTAAGGAGGAAATTACATTGAAGTGGTTGCTAAGCAGCAGCGTGTCATTAATCTGCACCCTGTGGGACCAGAAAAGTTTCATCTTTTTTCTGGTCACATTTATATTATGTTCATGCTTTTTTCTTTTTCCTGCTGCCAGAAGCGAGAGATCCCAGATTATCTTTGTGGGAAAATCAGTTTTGAGTTGATGAGGGAGCCCTGCATCACACCCAGTGGTATCACTTATGACCGCAAGGACATCGAGGAGCACCTACAGGTACAAGTTTTATAGTTTTCACCCCACCAGCTCAGACTCTGTTGGTTTTATGACTGCTGGTAGTTTGTGACTCCAGAGGACTGGACTACAGAACAGACTGAACCTATTCAGGGTGTTTTGAGGTGATCTGACTGAATTAACCCTGACAAAGTTCTGCAAAGTCAGTCTGGTTATAGTTCAGGTTTAATTTGATAAATATAAAGTAAGCTTAATGCCTAATCTTCAACAATTTATACAAATAAATGTTTAAATGATCAGTCTTGGTTTTAGTTCTGCTGATATATTTGATCTCACTTTAAATCAGATAGTGGAGACACTCGCTCTCCACACATCGATGCATCTTTTACCTTCTTTATTCTAATAGAACTGATAGTTGGTAAAGGGTGTTTTTATATGCGTCTCGCTGGGCTGCAGCTGTTGATGACTAGTTGGAGACGTGACCAAAAAAAAGAGCATTTTCTGTTGGAATGACACTGATTTGAATTATGACACTTTTGTGAGAAGCTAATCTTCATGTTGCAGTATAGTCACAGTCTTAAATCAGTCTCTTTTATTTGCAGTTTGACCTCCACCTCTTTCAGAGTTCTCATATTTCTTGATTATAACTTGTCACCATTAGTTGCAGCCCAGTGAGGTTCAGTCTTAATCCTGCTGTGTAGTTCAGGCTTCAGGTCACAGGCCAGGATATTTAGTTTTAACAGTTTTTTAATGAATTAAACAGGTTAAGGCCGGTTCACACGGCAGGATTTTTAACCCGACTTTTGCCCCGATTCTCCTCCTCCGACAATCTTAAAGACGCGCCTGATCGCTAAAGATAATCTTATCAGATAATCCTCTAATGTGTGTTGGGTTAAGAGCTCTCTGGTCCGCTCGGAACACTGTCAGAACTGCTCCGATCGCAAATCTGTGAAATTGAACATGTAGGATTGTCTAGACTCGACATCGCAGCGTGTGTGGTGTCCCCCAAGAATCTGCCTGTGGAGATCGACGTGTAGCCAATCAGAGAGCGAGTTGACAGACTCCGCTGCGCGGAGCAAAAGGAATCTCTCATCAAAACAGCTGCTCGGATTTTTAAAACTGTCACAAGTTCATTGTCCTCGCCTCGCCTTCCTCCGCTTATCCAGGTGCGAATCGCGGTGGCAGCATCCTAGTCGCGCATCCCAGGCCATCCTCTCCCCGGCCAAGTCCGCCAGCTCCTCAGCTGGGCCTGGGACCCCAAGGCCTTCCCCAGCCAACCTGGAGATGTACTTCCTCCAGATTGTCCTGAGTCGACCGGGGGCCTCCTGCCAGCAGGACATGCCCAAAACACCTCCCGTTCATTGTTTTTAAGAAAAATAAAAGCTTTCATGTTTGTTTACTCCGAAGTCACGTTTGATCTCTTGAAGTTCTGCGAGATTTCACGTCTGATCTGGGAATGTTTGTGTGTAAAATCGGTTCGTGTGTGATCCCACCACACACTGTAGGATTAGAACGGTCAATGTCCGCGATTTTTAAAGGAAAATTTCTCACCACGTGTGTGGTCTCTTAGGATTTAAAATCGGCCGACAATTTGAAAATCCTGCCGTGTGAACCGGCCTTTAGTAATTGTCACATTTCATTCAGTCACTCCTAAGAATCAGTGTCTTTTTTTTCTTTAAAGCATTTCTACAGTCATTGTTCCTAAATGCATAAAATGCTCGTTGTTTGTGTTTGTGCAGCGAGTCGGCCACTTCGACCCAGTCACCCGGAGTCCCTTGACCCAGGATCAGCTGATCCCAAACCTGGCTATGAAGGAAGTGATTGATGCCTTTATTCAGGAGAACGGCTGGGTGGAGGACTACTGATGAGGCTCCTTTTCTCATTCAGTAGCCAACACAGGACCTGGACAAGAATATAGAGAACAGATCACCCTTTGCCTGGATTTGAACTTTACACAAGCCACACAGTGAACTACCAAACGGGGAATAAAGCACCTCGGCTTGCCTCCTCTCAATGGTTTTTTTTTTTTGCTGTAAAACTTTTTGCTCCAGCTCTCAGAGGCTCGGTGTTCATGGCCTGTTGCTCCCTTTAAGACCCCGCTCACTCCACTCTCTCTCTCTTTCAGCTTCTCTGTCTTGCTGTTTTTATTTTGAGGTCATTCAAGCCTGAACCCTCCTGTGCTCATATGGGGGCCTTGTTCTCAGGTCTCTGCTGCACTCTGCCTGCTTTATCTCTGTGTCTCTCTTTCTCTGAGTGCCACAGTTATTGGAAAACATTAGCATCACACTCCAGTGTTTCACATATACCAATAATATATATTTATACACACACATATATATATATGAAATAAAACAAACACACATTTTGCTGGCAGACATTGGCCTTTTCTTTGATATTTAATCCAGTATTTTGTCATATTTCATATAAAATGGAGCACTATTATTGTGTTTTTAGTGAAGCGATCACAGAAATGCCAAAAATAAAAATCAGTTTTGAATTTTGCATCGTTACAAGATGCTGGTGGCGCTTCGTCCACGTCTGAGCAGAATGCATAGATTTTCTCCTCCTTTGCATATCAATCACACCCTCAAACAGACAATTCCTATAAGTTGAATGTATGAGTTCTGTGTTTTTTTTGTTTTAGAATCGGTCCTCATGAATTCCAGATATTTTTCTGAAAAGCCTTGAACTGGAAACAGAAACTAAATGGTTGCATATAAAAACACGTTTTCACATTGCTGGATGAGTTCAGAATGTTTGGTTTCAGATGAGACTCGAGCTGTTTGCTGAAACTTGACTTGACAAACAGCTGTTTGTGACGTTCATACAAACCGAGATGTTTCTCGTTGCTCGTGCTGTTTGCCTGGAATGAACGTGGACGCTTGCGTTCAGGCACGAAGTGAATTTTCTTCATTATAAAAACAAGAAGATGCTTTGCATTTCTCTCAACTCTTGCTGTTTTTCCCCCACCTCTGAGTCAGAGATTTCCAGGAACTAAACTTTGTCCTGTCACAGGGTTTTGAGGTTCAGTTGCATCACTGCCCCCAGCAGCTGCCATTACAAATGCTGGAAGAGCTCCGACCATCTTGTCTCATCCATACCTCCATCCGGGTGTCGGCGTGCAGCATCTCTGACATTCTCCGTGAAACACAACTGAGTCCAAGTAGTTTACAGGTTTTTTCCAGCCAAGTGTGTGTGTGTGTGTGTGTGCGTGCGCGCGCGCGTGTGTGTGTGCGTGGATGTTGTGAATCAGGTTGCTGGAGTGCAGGCGATGTACATAGATTGCTGGTGTTACTCAGATTTTATTTCTCGACAAGGTAGGGTTCTTTTTTCTTCTTTGAGAAATCCTAGAAATGGAGAAAGTGTATTAAATGTAGATATGTTGATAACATAAATGCCTGGTTCTGTTTTCATTTGTCCCCATTAAACAGTGAACTTGGAGGTTGTTTGTCGTGCTGTTTGGATTTAAGATACCAAGAATGGATCAAACTCAGTTTTAAAAGGCAGTAAAACCCCTGACATGGGCTCTGGAATCAATTCAATCCTTAGAGAAATATTAATTTTTAATTAACCGTCATAAATCTGATAATTAAGGCCTCTATCAGCTGTTTCATTTATTTTTTTTACTTGTATATGTTGTGTTGTGCTTTTGAACAAAGAAGTTATTTTTAGTGATATATTTAGAGGAAACTATTTAAAGCAAAAACAATACAGACAGCATAAAAACTGAATAATAAACCATTAGTGAAGCAGCCTGTTGATGTTCATATAACGACACTACGATCGAATCCTGGTCAAATGATGATGCTGATTAATTCTGGTCTCATCAGGAGCCTAACGGGTGTTTCTTGTTTTATTTTTCCAATAAAAACTTTCTGATTTATTATATAAGGATCAACTGATGAGAGAACTGATGCTGCTTTTTGGTGATTTCTCACTTATTTCAAATGTAAAAGTTTGTAAAACTTTCAAAATCAAACTGATGTTCAGTTATAGTGTAATCTCATATCTTACTAATGTCATTAGTGGTGATTATTAGCGCTATTTTCCTTTATATTGTGCTGATTGAGTTGGTTCATAAACAACTTGGTTAAATAATTCAGTACATCCTGAAATACTGAGTCAGTTTGCACATTTTAATGTTTCATGTACATTTCTGTAGGAGCGTGATCTTTTAACATTGGGAAGTTTGAGGGAAAATGACAAAAAGATTGAAATCTGGCTTTAATGAGCTCTTCTGTAAACTGAAGCGGTCTATCACATAAATAAAATGATGCGAGTCACATGGACAGAGCGTCACACTGAGCTTATTGTCAGAGCTTTGACTGAAGAGGTGACATCACGGTCTGTGCTAGGAGGGAAGAGGACTGGGCCACGGGGTTTCAGCAAGACGGGCTGAGGAATCCTCAGAACAACAACAAAATGGTATAAAAACAACTTTTTTACTCAAGAGCTACACACTTTGTTTTTGATGCACTAAGTGTTTAAACTTGTGACGTTATATCTGGATGTTTTCAGGAGGTCAACACTGTGATGATTCCTGTGGTTCTGCTGGGAGCAGCTGTTTTGACTTGGACTCCTTCTGCAGCCACACAAGGTAAACATTTAAGAATTTATGTTTACAGGGATCACTTAACATGAGTTTGTGCATAAACTCTGATTGAGAGGTGATCAAATGTTCCAGTGCTCTTATCTAAAAGGAGAAAGCGTCAGAATGTGGAATCCTTCTTCCAGTGTGTCTACCTGAGGAAACACTGGACAGTTTTGTCCTGGTTGAAGCTGAGAGTCTTGACAAAGTTTTCTCCTCAGTGAGGCCTACCACATGTGTTCTGGACCCGATTCCCACAAGGTTTTTTAAACAATTCTATGATTATTTTAAAAATGAGATTTTAACTCTGATGAATTGCTCCCTTCAGACAGGGGTCTTTCCTGATGCTTTTAAACGGGCAGTGCTGAGACCTCTGTTGAAGAAGAGCAATTTAGATTTTAATGATTTAAACAACTTCCGACCGGTGTCCAACTCGCCATTTTTAAGCAAAATTTTAGAAAAGCTTGTGTTGAGCCAACTCAACGATTTTATTAACACTAATAATGTCCTAGAGAAATTTCAGTCTGGTTTTAGAGTGAACCACAGCACCGAGACGGCCCTTCTGAAGATTTTAAATGATTTTAGAGTAAATTATGATGCTCGGAGGGCGACAGTGTTGGTTCTGCTGGATCTAAGCGCTGCCTTCGATACCGTAGACCACACTGTTCTTTTAACCCGTCTAAAACAGATCGGCATCTCTGGTGCTGTTCATAGATGGGTCACTTCCTGTCTCACAGACAGGACTTTTATGGTCAGCATGGACACCTGTTTCTCCAGGGTCCTTAGCATCACATGTGGTGTGCCCCAGGGTTCCATTTTAGGCCCGGTGCTTTTTAACCTTTATATGCTCCCTCTGGGCAGCGTCATCAGGAGACACGGGGTGAATTTCCACAGTTATGCTGACGACACACAGTTGTACATCTCTGTGTCTCCTGATGACACACAGCCAATGGATGCACTTTTTAACTGTATTTTAGACATTAAATCCTGGGTGGCAGAAAACGTTCTCCAGCTCAATCAGGGCAAAACTGAAGTTTTAGTCATTGGTCCTGAGGCCCAGAGAGAGAAACTTTTACCCAAATTACAATCACTGTGTTTTAATCCTTCTTCAAAAGTTAAGAATCTGGGCGTGACCTTTGACTCTGAGCTGACTTTTATCCCTCACATTAAAAACGTCACCAAAATAGGTTTTTATCATCTCAAAAACATCGCCAGAGTCCGCCCCATTCCGTGTCCTGACAAAGACCAGGAAGTGGGAGCACATCACTCCGGTTTTAAAATCACTGCATTGGCTCCCCGTATGTTTTAGGATCGATTTTAAGATACTGTTAATGGTTTTAAGTGTCTTAATGGTCTTGGCCCTTCTTATCTTTCTGAACTGCTTTTTCCATATGAACCCTCGCGGTCACTGCGCTCCTCTGGCAGCCGTCTCCTAGTCATCCCTAAAGTCAGGACACACACCCACGGCGAAGCTTCTTTTGGTTATTACGGCCCTCGCCTCTGGAACGGGCTGCCTGAGGACCTCAGGACCGCAGAGAACATTCAGGTTTTTAAGAATAGACTCAAGACCCACCTTTTTAGATTAGCTTTTAACTGATTATTATTTATTTAGTTTTTATTTGGATTTTATTGGTTATTTTACTATTCATATAAGTTCTCGTTATTTTATATGCTACGCATTTTAATCCTCCAGTGTTTCCTCTGTGGAGCCCTCTGCCTTGGGACCGGTGGTCGGCGGTGGCGGCTCGGGCGCTCCCCGGTAGGGCCCGGGCAGTGGCGGGGGTTGCCACCCTCCATTCCCAGGTGCCCTTGGTTGGTGTGTTGGCTGCTGACCTGGTTCTACAGCTGACGAGGCAGAGGGCCCACTTGATGGCGTGTTTCTCATTACTGGAGCCATCTGAGCTCAACATAGTGTTTACTGTGGTTTTTATGTGTATGTGTGCCTGGGAATGGGTTTTGGACTGGGAGCGGAGAGTGTCATAATTGTTTTATGTGTGGGAAAGGGAGGGAATGTGGGTTATATGGGTCATTTTAATCTGTCAAGCACTTTGTGTTGCTCGCTGGGGCATGAAAGGTGCTATATAAATAAAGTTTGATTTGATTTGATTTTGATTTGATTTAAATTTATCTGAAATTTAGTCAAAACAGCTTTTGTGTTATTTAAGTGGGATGGAAAACAGATTTTACAGTTATGAACCTTCCAGATAGAATTTCTGAACTGTGTTTTAGTTGATTTTGAATATTTGGATCATAGTTTTGCTCAGCATGTTAAAAAACTTTGATTAACAGACTAGAAAGTATATTTTCTTCTATTGATACAAAAATCCAACATTTCCAGTTTATTGCTGTTGTTATATAAAATAAACTGGCTGAATTTGACAGGCCTCAGTTATTTTGACTTACAGATTGAAGACAAAGTCCTCTCTAAAGTCTGATACATTTAATAAAAATCAGAAAAGTCATTTTTAACTGAACCTTTCATCATGTTTGTCAATTACAAACTGTAGTACTAGAATCCTCCACCAGAGGGCAGAAGACATTTAGAAATGGAGGTTGAGGGGTTTATTTTTTATATAAATACAAGGTGTTGAGAGCCAAAAAATAGCTAAACAAGTCATTACAAAACAAAATAAGAACCCCAAGTTAAATCAACAAGACAAGACTAACAAACAGATGAAATGAAACTGAGCGGTTACTGGATCACAGTGCTCCACTTCCAGTTAATGGAGCTGTTTACACCTGTTATTTTCTGTAGCTCATGAAAAAGGCTGCAGCGTTACAGAAACCAGTGCTTTTGATCACATGTGGTCAACACAAAAAGCGGGTCTACATCTTCACCCAGTTGAATGAGAACTGGTGGGATAGTGGGAGTTGATGGTAAATGTACTGACTGTGACAGGAGACTAAAAGGAAGAAGCATTAATTTATATAAAAGCCCATTTCACCATTATGAAAAGTATTTTTTGATTCTGAGATACTAAGTCAAAATTATGACATCTCTCACAATAATGACTTAGTATCACATAATGACTTATTGAAGTTTTACAAATTTTAAAAAATTATTTGCAATCTCAAAATAATGAGATAGCATCTCATTATTTATCTCATAATCATGAATTAGTCTTACACATTTTAAAAAAATTATTTGCTATCTATCTTTGTGTTGCATGTAGCTCAATAGGTAGAGTGGACGTCTGGCAGCCGTAAGGTCGTAGGTTTGATCCCAGTGCCAGCTGGGTTACTTTGTCATTGTGTCCTTGGGCCAGACACACTGCGTATGCTGGTGGTGGTCAGGAGGTCCCAGTAGTACCAGATTGTGTGTGGTGGTGACCCAGCCTCTGACAGTCTGCCCCAGGGCAGCTGTGGCTACAATGTAGCTCACTGCCACCAGTGTGTGAATGTGTGTGTGACAGGAACAGGGTGAATGACTGAATGTAAAGCGCTTTGGGAGTCCTTGACTTAGAAAGAGCTATACAAGTACAGGCCATTTACCATTTTACACTACAGTATGTGTCTACTTACATGGAATTGATTTATTTTAAAAATTATTTGGCAGTAATTAGTGACTAAGCTAACTATTCATAGAATTTCCGTTTTAGGGCTTGCGACTTCCAGTTTGAATATTATAACGTTTTTTCTGCTGTAATTACCAGGTAATGTGAAATTTACTGATGTATAAAAGTTCATAAAGTAGTGTTTTGTGAGCTGCTATAACCTTTTTGGAATTAAAGTTTTCCTAAAATGGCAGAAATCCACTTTGAAATTGGGTCTGCTAAGATTAGCGCTAAGCTTAAACGCTAGGTTAGCTCATCCGTTTGGTCAGAGCTAACTTATGTAGCGTTTTGAAATAACTATTTGTTATTTTAACTACACCCTCTTCAGATAAACATTAGCTTATTTTTGGTTTATAATGAAAAGTGATAAACTGTCATTTAACCCTGATAATAGCTAATATTTATTGAAGGTATCTAGGTTCTTTGAAAGAGTACAGTGAATTGAAATACCTTATTAATAATGTGAAGCTGAGGCCGATAAAGATTGAACAATCATTTAATTTGAAAAACCTAAGAACACAGACAGATAAGACAGTTTGAAAGTTTGATGTAAACACAATTAATATTCTTAAACATGTTGAGGATGTTAAAGATAGTTTAATTGTGAGTTTTAACGGACCGTAGCATATGTTTTAATGACTAGGGAAGTTAGTTAATTTAGTTAACCTAGTTGTGACTTTAAGAGTCAATTTAGGCTAATCTGAGTTTGGAATGGGATTTAGTTTTGGCTTAATTTAGTTTGGAAGAATTAAGCTTTATCAAGCAAACCTCTCGATCAGAAAGTGGTGTTCGCTCACTGACAGGTGGACGCTCCTAGATCTGGCAGGTGTTGGTTTCTCCACGAGCTGAGGCTGGAGTCCCCAGACTCGGAGTGGTGGTCCTGGAAGGCGTGGCCGCCGAGGACCTCGCCGGACAGTCCGTGGATACGTCCGGATCAGCAAGGGAGGCATTTCAGCAGGCATGCTGAAGTCATTTCTGATCTCTCCCGTGGTGAGGGAGAGGCTGAGAGGGAGAGACGAGAGGCAGGTCTCTCAAGGCTTGGAAAGCTCAAGCTTCACTGACTTGTCAGTTCTGTTGTAGTTTTCTAGGTTGGTGGCTAGGGGGAGCTGTTGAGCTAAAGAGGAACAGTGTTGTTAGGAGTGGAAAACTGTGCAATAATTTCACAGAAAATGTTTATTTTCACAAAGTTTTGTGAACATTTTTATTAATATTTAATGTTTTAATCTAATTCACCCTCATTTGCTGTAACAAGCAGAGAAGAAAATAAAACCTGTCTTTCAATTCATTGCATTTTTTTGTGCGGTAGAAGTATTGGTACTCGGTATCGGCAAGTACTCAGATCCAAGTATTGGTATCGTATCGGTTTGAAAAAAGTGGTATCGCTGCATCCCTATTTATAATGAACTCATTGAGATTTGTGGTTTGATTATTTTAGTGGGCCTGAGTGAGAAGGTCCTGGTCTTCCCCTTTGAGACGGACTTCAGCTTCGTGGCCTTGGTCCCTCAGAAGGAGATGGCGCTCCGGGCCTTCACCCTCTGCATGCGTGTGGCCACCGAGCTGCCGGAGGAGCGCCAGATCATCCTGTTCGCCTACCGAACAGCTGACTACGACGAGCTCAACGTATGGCGAGAAAAAGATGGACGTGTCTCCTTCTACATGAGTGGTGACGGCACCTTCTACCACCTGCCCCCCCTCAGCACCTTCCGCACCAGCCTCTGCCTCACCTGGGAGTCTCGTACCGGCCTCGCTGCTTTCTGGGTGGAGGGGAAACGCAGCACCTATCAGGTCTACAAGCCTGGTCACAGCATCCGTCCCAAAGGCACCATCCTGCTGGGGCAAGACCCAGACAAGCACCTGGGGGGCCTGGAGGCCTCGCAGAGCTTCGTCGGGGAACTGACTGACCTGAACATGTGGGACTTTGTGCTTTCTAGGAGCATGATCCAGGCCTGGCACTATGGACACAAGGTCCCCAAGGGAAACATCTTCAACTGGGCCACCATAGAGTATGAGCTGAATGGGAACGTGATGGTTGTAGATGATGACTGACGTGATGTGCAGTCCAGTGCAGACAGGAGTCAGGCTGTAGAGGTGAGTGTTGGACTGATGCTGATGTGTTCCTGTCTTTCTCTCATTCAGTCCAATAGACTGTCTGTGCTGGGTCACATAGAACTTAATAATTAGGAAAAGATAGAAAAGTCTTGTTTTGTGGACTGAATACATTTTCACATTTTCTGCATCCCAACTGAGAAAAAAAAAAAAAAAATCAGCCTTTCAATTAAACAAGTAGCTTCAGTAATCGTTCCATCTCTGCATAAAATGTTATATCTCAAAGTTTCTTTTGGAACCGTAAGAACATTCAGTGTACAAACATTTGTGGACCTATAGTCTCAGGATGAAGGATTGTAATCTGCTGTTTTCCTTTTTATAAACTGGCTAAACGTTATGATTAAATTTAATTACAAACATATATTTACCTACTTGGATATGAATTAGACTTTTTTATATTTTGAGATGACTTGTGATTCGGCTCTATATAAATAAACTGAATTGAGCTCAATTATAAACAGAAAGCGAAATATTTTAACGTAGCACTGAATGCATCAGGATAGTGGGAGAAGACCAAGATGTTTTCTGCTGTTTGACTGCAGAAGATGTTCAGAGATTTAGAATAGCTATGACATCACAAATATGATCTGAGGATTACTTTTACAGAGAGACAAAGAATAAAAAATAACCATATTCAATACCACACTGATGGTTTCAGATGACTAAAGAATCTCACAAGACTTCTCTCTTTTTTCAAGACGCTTTGTGTTTTTCTTCATTTGTTTTTTTCCATTTTTTGTAGTTTGAAGCTAGAAAATGAATAGAAAAAACTCCAAAAGGAAACTATAAAATGAAGATGTATGATTATAAAAAACATCACTTCTGATTTAACAGAATTTTTGAGTTAACTACATTTTTATTCACAGTAACAGAAATGATGATTTCTGTACGTCTGCTATAGAAGGTGAAATACCAGATGTTTCCACAGGGGGGAGCTCTTTACTTTGACTCATTATACCATAAGTTTATTAACTTTTTTAAGCCTCCACTAATGTGATTTGGCACCAGTAACTCACTGAAGAATATATTAGGAAGAATTTTAATAAAAAAAATTGGTTTTATTTGCACATTTTAACATAAAGAGAATAAAAATGTCAAATAAAACACATTATTGTGCTCTAATGTGACTAACTGACTACTGTGAGTCATACTTGTATTATAAATACATAGAAAATGATTTTAGTAAATCATTACACAGATTATAATTAACATTTATTTGTTAGAATTAAAGAAAAAGGGCTTATTTAAAATAGCTAAAGTAAATAAATCAGAATATTTGATTGTCAGATCAAACCGGAGGTTAAAATGTGGAGAAGGAATATTTCTAGAGTAGATTTGGTGTCTTTTAACTGAGTGAAAACACAGACGATCCTGTTTAAAACTCGCTGCGTTAATGCTCTCTGGTAAACTCACTCACTCATGAATTTTCGATGTCTCAGCTGATGTAAAATCGCTTTGGGGTCTGAAATAAGTTTTTGCCATGTGCATAACTAATGCTGTTTATTAATAAAAAGATGACTTTGCCTTTGAACTCTTGCAGCTTCTTTCTCATAATCGTCTCATTTTCTTAACATTTTGGAGAAAATATTTGGAATAAAAAATATTCAAAATGTTTTTTTTAAATCTACTGAAAAATTTTCTTCTTTAAAGTTTAATGACTTTTTACCACTAATGTGAAGATAAATGAAAATGACTGCTTTTACTTCTTGAGTGTTCTTTAACCCCTCGTGGCAAACAGAAGACACATGTGTTACACATTACTTGCAGAAATTGAGGCATATGGAGCTGCCTCGCCAACAAAGGCCCCTCAGAACAGGCTCAGGGTCAGATCCTCTCCATCCAAGTGTAACAGTAACCCCGTGTGCTGCCTCGGCTCGTCTCCATGGCTCCGTGCACCCATCCCTCCCTGCCTGCACCACCATCGTGACCTCCTTGCAAAGAGACAAGGGAGAAGTTTGCAGCGTGTGGACCGAGCAGGCTTCCTTCAGGGTGGGAAAGTTCTGAATGTGTGTTTATTCGGACCAAATCACCCGTCGGCTCTCTCGCAGCGGCTAAATAAGGAGAAGGCAGGGCCAATGAGCTCTGACTGCGGGTCAGCAGCCAAATGTTCCACCTTCTTGGATGTTGCAATGCATCAATCGCAGTGCCCACTCACTGTGTGGAAACACCTTTGTGGACCATCTGCCCAAGTCTGCCTTCTCAGCCCTCTGGTACACACACACACACACACACACACTGAAAAATGAAGATGAATTCTTTTTTTATGCATCTCTGTCCAAGAGCAGCACTAATTCTTCATTCATAATCATGAAAAACATATATAATTTTAAATTCTAATACATTTAAATTTGAAAAAGATTTAATTAGCAAAACACTTCACGAACACAAACTACAAGATTTTTTAAAACCATATAATTGAATGCATATAAAATATATTATGATCCCACATCTTTTATTTTTCTGCACCAAGCAAAAGGAGAACACCACAGCCTGGATAATTATGTTGCATGTATTATCCAACTGAACAAACCGTTGCAGGGCTCCTTGTTGTGCTCGCGGACAGGGCCGCCGGTGTGAGGGCCCCTGTGACAATCTGCATATTGGCCTTTGGTGGTGGGAGCTGTCTGAGGCGAGGCGGCGCCGCTGACTGTATGTCCACGCAGGCGGAGCTGGTGAAAATGTTTTCCACGCGAGAGGAGACGGAGCCCCCACGCGAGCCAGCGAGGGGGAGACAGAAGGAGGACCGTTCTGGATTCCTTCGAGCAACTTCAAATAGATTTCCAGGCAAAACATATTTGCATATGCAAGACAGTGCTAAGAGCTATCCGGGTGAGCTGTGGCATGTGCGCATCGAACAGATGGATAATTTTTTTAGAGCTTTCTTGCAGAAATTTCAAGCCCATTAAATTGAGATCTTGGGCATTTTTCAGTCTGCTTTTATTCATGAGGACCTTTATGTGGAAGCTGCTCCTATTTATCAGATTAGATCTGCTATAGATGATCAGAAACATCTAAATTTGTTTAGAAATTCACGCACAGCTGAAACAGGAGAATAAAATCTGTGCAGTTTTCTTTTCAAGTGGAGTCAAAGAAATGTACCCTCAACCTGCTAGAAAGACTCAAATCCTGTCCTTTAATTTATCTGATTTAATCAACAGTTTTACATGTTTTTTAGCACAACGGAGGGATGTTTTAGGTTACTTTTTCACTCTGCTGCACTCTTTCTTTCTCATCCTCTCAGAGGTTGTAATCTGCCGACACGGCCGCTCATCCTCCCCCTCTGGGCTGCATGAAAAATTCACCAGGCCTTCCCATTAGAGTCAGTCTGAATCAGGGAGCAGGCGTTACAACGGTCACCCGTGTGGCACTTTCATCACTCGCCGTTTAGCAACGCAAATGTTTTGTTTCTGAAACACAAAATCACAGCAGAGGCCACCTCGAGCTGAGCAGCAGCTCCTGGATGAGTTTAAAACAGATGCACACAGCGCGTTACGGTCGGGGATGTTCACACTGATGGTGAGAGACCTGACCTTTTCCCAGATGAGAGCGTGAGCCCGGTGTGATTCCTCCAGGCAGGGCGGCTAACACCCAGCCCTCCACTTCCGAGTCCAAAAACTTTACACTGAGACGATGTGAAGAAGTGGCATGAAGGTGTTATCCTAAAAAGACCCTAACCTTTACATTTATAGAGTGAGAACGCCATCAATAACACTGATGTTACACAGGATTCCTTATATAGATTATCTGAAAAATATTTAAAAAGAAAGACTTGTCAAATATAAAATAGAATTTGCATTAATAAATTATTAACACCGATTTAAATAAGCTGAAGTCTTTTTCTATCATTTTTATGGGATTAATTGAAACATTTCAGCTAGTAGACGACATTAGATGTTAAACTAAATCAAAATCCAAGATTTTGAGACATTTACTCACAATGAAAGATTTAAAAAATGCTCCTCGCTCTGAATCTGCTTGTTTAATTTAGATGCTTATTGTTTTAAGAGAATCCACCAAATCCTTTTGAGAATGAAACGCAAATCTGCTGTTTTGATTTGATATCTGACTGAATCACTTATTCAGAGTTAAAGGGTTCAAATCCCAAAATCTGAGCTGTTTTTTCTCTCTGCACCATTCAGATTTCCTGCAAATTCTGAGATAAACCAAAGAATTTAAAGATGCATTTTTAAATATGCTGTATTCCTCATCATCATCTTCACCTAAAAACAACATTTTAATAATAATAAAAACCCGTCTTGTATTTTAAAATTAAAATTATTATTCTTGATCATCACAGTCCGCACTGAAAGAGTGATTTATAAAATCTAAACCATCAATTTTTTTCTCCATGATTTATTCATGTTAGCCGTGTTTTGGTAGTACATGCTAACAGCTCAGGGAATATTGATAAATGAAGTACACTGTTTCATTAAAGAGAAAACCTTCATCCTCTGAGAACCCTCCTCCTCCTCCTCCACCACCTCAGAGCGTCACAAAGCAGAGCACCACGAGCCTCTGTGGTTGAATAAATTGTGGCTTTTAGCTGTGAATTTCTTCCCCGTTGCCTCTGGGCTGGCCTTCCCTGTGAACATATGACCCACGCCGCAGCGTGTGATGCTGGCAGTCGGTCCAGGGCCTCTGATTAAATATTACAGCCCTCTAAATGGATGGAGATTAGCCTCTGTGGGAATGTTAGGGCTTAATTTACCCCCAGGCCAGATGTGCATGTGTGGATATTAAAGGGTGAGTGAGGGGGGGGGGCTGTTGCTGTACATGCGCCCCTGTGTAAATGGATTACATGTTTTTGAAGAACGGGTCGATTGAGGATGTAGAGGCTTCACAGGGAGATCGCTCTGCAGCAGCTGAGAGGTCTGAGCAGGAAGCATCATCATCATCACAAATAAACATGTCAGGTGTGACAGCTTGATGGCTGTTTCTACTTTTATTCTTTCAAATGTTACTAAAAACTCCTGATTACATTCTAGTAAATTTAGTCTCAAAGTTTTTTTTTATTTAAAGTAACTTATTTACAGTTATGCTGAATCAATTTGACACAATTTTTCTTTGACATTTTAAAGTAAAGATCTGTCAGTGCTGTAATTTATCACAGTTGCATCATTTAAATTGGTTTTAATGATCAGTTTGAATAAAAAATGTGGTGGAAGAAAGATTTAGTGACTAAATACAACAGATTTGTAATATAAAGTACATGAATTATCATATTCTGATCCTCAGCTGCACTGTCCTCTGATACAGTGTTCCATTTCTGACGAGCTGGACTTTTCTCTGACAGTGTTCCATTTCTGATGAGCTGAACTTTTCTCTGACAGTGTTCCATTTCTGATGAGCTGAACTTTTCTCTGACAGTGTTCCATTTCTGACGAGCTGAACTTTTCTCTGACAGTGTTCCATTTCTGATGAGCTGAACTTTTCTCTGACAGTGTTCCATTTCTGATGAGCTGAACTTTTCTCTGACAGTGTTCCATTTCTGATGAGCTGAACTTTTCTCTGATAGTTTTCCATTTCTGATGAGCTGAACTTTTCTCTGATAGTGTTCCATTTCTGACAAGCTGGACTTTTCTCTGATAGTGTTCCATTTCTGACAAGCTGGACTTTTCTCTGACAGTGTTCCATTTCTGATGAGCTGAACTTTTCTCTGACAGTGTTCCATTTCTGATGAGCTGAACTTTTCTCTGATAGTGTTCCATTTCTGATGAGCTGAACTTTTCTCTGATAGTGTTCCATTTCTGACAAGCTGGACTTTTCTCTGATAGTGTTCCATTTCTGACGAGCTGAACTTTTCTCTGACAGTGTTCCATTTCTGATGAGCTGAACTTTTCTTTGATAGTGTTCCATTTCTGACAAGCTGGACTTTTCTCTGATAGTGTTCCATTTCTGATGAGCTGAACTTTTCTTTGATAGTGTTCCATTTCTGACAAGCTGGACTTTTCTCTGATTGTGTTCCATTTCTGACAAGCTGGACTTTTCTCTGATAGTTTTTCATTTCTGATGAGCTGAACTTTTCTCTGATAGTGTTCCATTTCTGATGAGCTGAACTTTTCTCTGATAGTTTTCCATTTCTGATGAGCTGAACTTTTCTCTGACAGTGTTCCATTTCTGATGAGCTGAACTTTTCTCTGACAGTGTTCCATTTCTGATGAGCTGAACTTTTCTTTGATAGTGTTCCATTTCTGACAAGCTGGACTTTTCTCTGATAGTGTTCCATTTCTGACGAGCTGAACTTTTCTCTGATTGTGTTCCATTTCTGACAAGCTGGACTTTTCTCTGATTGTGTTCCATTTCTGATGAGCTACACTTTTCTCTGATTGTGTTCCATTTCTGATGACACTTTTCTCTGATAGTGTTCCATTTCTGACGAGCTACACTTTTCTCTGATTGTGTTCCATTTCTGATGAGCTACACTTTTCTCTGATTGTGTTCCATTTCTGATGAGCTACACTTTTCTCTGATTGTGTTCCATTTCTGATGAGCTACACTTTTCTCTGATTGTGTTCCATTTCTGATGACACTTTTCTCTGATAGTGTTCCATTTCTGATGAGCTACACTTTTCTCTGATTGTGTTCCATTTCTGATGAGCTACACTTTTCTCTGATAGTGTTCCATTTCTGATGAGCTACACTTTTCTCTGATTGTGTTCCATTTCTGACGAGCTGGACTTTTCTCTGATTGTGTTCCATTTCTGATGAGCTACACTTTTCTCTGATTGTGTTCCATTTCTGATGAGCTACACTTTTCTCTGATTGTGTTCCATTTCTGATGAGCTGGACTTTTCTCTGATTGTGTTCCATTTCTGATGAGCTACACTTTTCTCTGATAGTGTTCCATTTCTGATGAACTAGACTTTTCTCTGATAGTGTTCCATTTCTGATGAGCTGAACTTTTGATCTGCTTGACAATTTTATTTATATTTCATTTGATGAAAACTACAAGCCAGGTCTTTCTGTCTCCCTTACTACTTTTGCCCATAACAGAAAATAAATGCAGCAAATGATGTCAGCACAATACAAACGAACAACAGTAATTGAATAATTTTTAAAATAATATTTAAACAATCTATATACAAAGGCTAACTCATAATCAGAGGGAACAAAGCTAAAGGACTCAGCACAACGAATCAGAAAACAGTTTTTTAAATGTGATTTTGTTCAGTATTTTAGATGTTATTTGAAATCTGTGTTTTCTGTTGTTTATTCTTTACATTTGTTTTTTATTTTTTGCCTAAGTCCTATTTTGTCAACCCTGATCTCTAACTTGATGCAGCGTTGTGTCATCCTTTAAAGATCCGTTTCTTTCTAAGTGATATTGTGTGATTTCCTGCAACAATGCTAACCGTTTTATTTGCAGGATACCTTTAAAGGTAAGTGATTTTGGCAGCTGCACTTTTTAAGTGACCTGCCACCACAGAAACAGCACGCTCTGACATACAACAATAACTAGATTAATTCTGTCTGACTCTATTATCATACATGTTTAATCCACTTCCAGGGTAAATGACTGTCATGTTAATTGCAGGCTGTTTTTTCTGTAACGTCTCTTCTCTGAATTATTGATCAGCTGGTTTTGTAGCTCGCCGCGTATAAAATGCTTTTAAGGACGTGAGCGTGTGTTCTGAGGTCTTTGCATGTAAACCCCGAACTTTATTATTTATAAACACATGTAGCCGTTATGGAAATGTGAATCTGTTTAAGCATCAGTGTTCATCTGCAGAAATGTGCATCAGATGTATCACTGCGAGGCCTCAATTCTCTGCTAATTTTCTTCTCATAATGGAGAAACACATTCATCACACACACACGCTCCACATATTGAGTCCACGGACCATTCAGCGTAAACACACCACATGTGCACTCGCGGAGACACAGCGAAACACCGTGTCACACGCTGCACACAGACAAACACTCTGCGCCACTGGGCAGGGACTAGCCTGAAAGATTGAAAGCAATTAAAACTATCATCTGCAGTGGCTCTGGGCAGGCCTGTGGCTGCGAGGGGGGAGCTGCCACTGTACATCAGCTTCTTACTCTCAGCAACGCGCAGCGACATAAGAGGAAGGAGATGCAGCCCTCTCCAAAACACACACACACACACACAGCAGACACACATGTTTGCTCACGCGCAGCTGAAACCCTCAGCTTCATCTGAAGCATCCCAACACAGATCTGAAGTTAAGCATGCACTGTTTTGAAGGTGATTTATGGGAGGTTTACTGCAGGTAGGCTGCTCAGAATGGCCTCAAGCATCTGCATCCAATCTGCCTCCTGAGAAAAATATTCAGAAAGAAACAAAGAGTCTAATTGTGAGCTTTAAAGAGCTAAATCTGCCAAAGGTGCTCAGGTGAATGCTTGTTTTTATGAGCACACTGACATAGACAGCAGCGCCTTGCAGGTCAGCAGAGGAAACGGTTATTGTTCCTCTAAATGGTTTCGTGTTTGGGGATGATTCGCCACACGCTGCTACACACACACACACACACACACACCTGCACACATCAGTCTGATCTCATTAAGTGGAAGTGCTGTAACTCCAAGCTGTTTGGGCCAAACTTGGAGCAGTTTACCTGCGTACAGATCCCTGGGAATGGAAGCTGTCTGGTTCTGTCTGGACTGGCCCTTAACAAGTCTCCTCAGGACAACCACATCACCATTATCAACCACCGGTGCTGTTCCTCTCTATCTCTCCTCCTCCTTGCCTCTTCTCTCCCCTCCGATCAGCTCGCCTACTGTCACTCTCACTTAGCGTCGACATTAGCACCGGTGGTTTCCTCAGCCCGGTTCTCCTCACCCCTCCCCGCCACCATCTCCCCTTGGTGCGTTTGAATACATATCTCCGATATTCAGCCCCTACTTAATTTGACAGGCCCCTGTTTTGTCAGTCTGACAGGCCCATAGCAAGACACTAATAGGCCACAGAGACCACCAGCAAAGGCACCAGCCAGGGCGGCCCCTCCGGTGCCAGTCCCCATCACTCTCTACGTCTCTCGGGGCGATGCAGGCAGGAGGTTAAAGGAGGGGGGAGGTCAGTGTTGGGACACCGGGCCACAGCAGACTGGACCAGGCCTCTGTACTGACACTCGTCACTGCTCCTCTGTAGTCTCTACCACTACCAGTCAACACACACACATAGCGCAAAAAGAGCAGCCAGTGGGGGTGTCCACAGATCTAATGACTACGGCTGCCACTCACAGCCGTGGCCGCGGTTGTCACGGAGATGGCTGCTGAGAAAGAGAATTAACTGTGTTTAGTGATGGAGCAGTTGGGACAGAGATGTTTATGTAGGAATATCCGTGTGTGTGTGTGTGTGTGTGTTTTCCTCTAGGCCACCCGTCTGACCCGCTAAACTCTGATCACAGTTAATGGGCGTCTGTTGTTGTTGAGGGAAGGTGCACTCCAGATGATGCTTTCTCTGTTTACATGACCTAACCAGGAGTGGAACTGACATAAACGTTTCAACTTGGTGATGATGTCACTTTTATGGTTCAATCTGAGTCATTTAAAATGAAATACCTGTAGTTAACAAGTGTCAATCTGATACTTGACTGATTTAGCTTTTATTTTTTATTTTATAAGTGCATTAAAGTTACAAAAATTATTACATTAGAGTTTTTGTAGAGGATCACAGTGTAGGGAGACAGTTTATTTCTACACAGATCACAGTTTGTCTTGTTATTCCTACAATAAGTCTTAATATCACCAGTTTGTTTTATGAATTTCTTTTAATTTCTTGTGAAAACTCTTTATTAACCTCTGATCAGGATCTATAAACAACAGCAGGAGATATTTAAATACTTGACAATGTTTTGATTGAAGTTTCAAACAGCGTATTGCAGTATTCTGATTTACTGATGATTATACACAAACTACAGGAAGATGGGAGACAATGAGCTCATGTTGTTTCAGAACTAATTTTATCTCTTATTTATGTTATTAAGTTGAATAAAAGTTAAACACAACATTTTCATTGGTTGTTGGTCTCCTTGAGCCTCCAGAACCTGATGAGAGCAGTTCTCCCCTCCGACCCAACAGAGAGTATGGAACAGCTGAACTAAATGTAACCCTTAACCTATTATTATATAATAAGTGAGTGACAGGCAGTCAGTAGTTTCACTAGTTCTGAGGAATATGCTCAAATCTGGACCAGAAATCAGAATAACTCTAGTTTCGGTAGGAGAGCGAGGGTTGGACATCAATAAGACAACGACAACAATTATGCAGTTTGTTTGTATTATTATTGATTAATAAACACAATAATAAACAATTTGAACAACAAGCAAAAAAAACAAACAAACAAAAAAACCAAAAACAAGCTGGCAATCCCAAAATGAAATAACCCAAAATAAATCAGTGTCCTTTATCGTTGGGGCCCTTTAAGTCACTCTAGGTTGGAGTGAACTTAATGTATCAGAGTTCTTTTCCTACCACTTCCATTCAGGTCTCACCACCTAGCTCGGGCTAGGAATCTCTCACAAAGGTTCGGGGTGATCCTTCGATGGAATCCAACTGGAATGACTCCGTCTCTCAGTCTGTCGACGCTCAGTTCTGTATCCTGGAAATGAAAACCTGACCTAATGACCGGTCACACATTCAGTACAATCGTATAGTTTCATATCATCACCAATCGACATCATACTCCTCTTCATATCAACTGGTTCAAATATTCACTTTCATATGATCTGGTTCAAACCATATTATTCTATTCAAGTTTCATTTAGTTGTACAACAAATATATATTCTCTATTTATAGTATGAAACTATAAATGCAATCTTAAACAGCTATTCCAGTGCATTTGAGTAACAAGGCACTTCAACTTATCACTAATAAATTCAATAGTGACTTATCACAACAACATTTAACATTCATGACATTTTATACAATAACATTAAGCAGAATACTTAGTAATTTAAAGTTATTGAGCATTAATGTGCTATCATCTCCTGTCTGCACCGGTCACAGAGCAAAAGATAACTAAAAATAGACTTCACATCACTTAAACAATGCATACAAAACACTACTTCATCTGTTTCTCACAGTTTGGGCAAACAACATCACAAAGGAAACACAAAATGTTACAAAAAACAGCAACATTCAAGATAAAAGGATAGCTAACTTCAAATTAGCTGCATTAGCACCATTTCAGGGTAATGGAAGCTGTGTTGATAATAATGTTTCCCTTTTTCAGCTCTACTAAGCTTTAACTTTAAAGTATTCAGTTCTTTAGAGACTCAACAGTTGTTTCCAACATGGAGACTAAGTTTATTGAGCTTTCTCACCGTTGAAACTTTTGTTTTGTTTCTTTCACATAGCCAAGTGCGGCCTGGAATGCATCACGCATCAATACAGACTCTACAAAAGCACAAACATGACGACATGACCACCGTCAGATATCGGATACTTTAAACAATCATTTAATGTTGCTAAGGCTTAGCTAATATCTAGGGTTAGATATTTCAGTGTCTTACCCCACGGATGGTTAAAGATTGTAAAGTTTCCCTAACAAGCTGGTATCATGCATTTGCCTCGTTTCTTTCAGATAACAAAACGGCTGGAGTGACGTGGTTCCAATCATAGATATCATATATATCACTAGATGTCTCACCCGCGCTGTTCGTCAATGGACCCTGATGTTCCTACGCCGACGGCCATCTTACTTCGTACAGCTGCCCCATTTCTTACATTGGTGTCAATGAGGTATGTACTAATAAATACCTCTAACTTGCTCAATTTTTAACCGATTTTCAAACGGTTTGCATTTTTATAAACGTCAGAGAAGTGGCTGTGAATATATATCAAAATATAACGACAATGGTCGGGAAATCCATATATTGTAAAAGTATCAAATCTCAAGTCTATACATAATAAGGTTTGTAAGAAATTAACCCGTTTGTAAATCCGTTCATTTTTAATCGAGTTATGAGTATTTTTAGTTAAGCTGATCGCTCACCTTCCATCTGCTGCCATAGAGAGCAGAACGTCAGCTGTACGAAGCAAGATGGCCGCCGTGTACGGCCGCCGTAGAGTCCCACATAGGGCATCTAGTGATATATATGATATCTATGGTTCCAATCACGTGGAGTTATTAGAACTCCGTAATTGGTCGGATTTCTCCTAAGGAATCATGGGAAGTCTCTGTGATTGGTCAATTTCTCCTGATGAATTATGGGAAATGTAATAAATCCATGTTTCAGCAGAAACTCCTAAACTAATCAGTTTTCCCTTACACCAATCTGATACTGATCAATAAAAAATGCTCTAATTGATACCGTAATCCAACACTTGAGGGCAGATTGAGACATCCCTTCTCATTTTTCTATTATCAAATCAGAAAAGCCAATGGGCAGTCAAACAAATGTCAGTGTTGAGTCTCATCTAATCCTGAAAACCTCCAAATAAACGTAGAACATTTGTTTAAAAACCACATGAATATCTGAACATATAAAAACACAGCCCAGGTCTGTTACAGTAATCATTCAGAAACACCTAATGGTCTCTGTCTTGATTTAACACTGACTGAAAGTCTCAGTCGGAACATCAGTGACTTTAAATCTGCTTTCTCCAGTTTGCCTGCTGAGTGTTTCTGCATTTGATTTACCTCAGAAGTTGGATTTGGGGAACATATCACATCCAGTCTAACACCTATTCACTTCCTGTTGGAGTTGATAATTGTTGGGCTAAGTGACCCAGCTACTTAAAGCTGCTGTCTGGAGCATGGTTTCCGCTACATGCAATTATGTAATCGTGGCGCACCACCACGGTTAATTAAAAGTCGCCACACCTTCAGCATGAAGTTTAAACAAACAAACAAAAAACGTTAAAACAATGTAAAGCATATGAAAAATATATAGCCTATATTTGCGCACTCAGGGCTCTAGAGTGTGACCATTTTGGTCGCAAATGCAACCTAATTTCCCAAAGACGCAACTAAACTTATCCCAGGTCGCTCCGGGACGACCGGGGATTTTCCTCTGGAACCGGTGCGGGTCAAAAAAATACTCAGTGACACTGCAGATCTCCATGTGGTTCAACAACAGACACACGTTAAACCATGGATACTAAAATATAAATGTTAATGGTCACATCGACGCAGAACTTGTCCGCGTTACGGAGCGGGGCGGGGGGGAGAAATATTCCGCTAAACTCTGCAGGATAAGATCGACGCTCCAGAAGTGAAACTAAAAACATCAGTCAGCTGTAGTCAGATCATTAGAGTGATGATGAGGACGATATCGCACTGACAACGTGGATTTATTAAAAGAACTGCAGCTCTGGAGACTGGTAGGAAATCAGCGGCTCGCGGGCAGATCCAGTCCTCCCTCTCTGATTGGCTGTGGTCCAGATATTCCTTGTGTACTGCAGTCAGAGAGGTGAGTAATGAATGCTAGGCTAGTCACATGAACAGATGTTGTGTGGATGAGGATATAAAATAAAAAGAATTATCAACTTTTCATCAAGTTAAGCGCTAAGAGTCTGGCTCTGGTCCAGGTTAGGTCAGGCAGATTAGGTCACTGAGGCCATCCTAATTTACATTTTTATAATGACCTCATACCCTTGATTTAATACATTTTAAATATAATTACTTTAATTCATTTATTTCCATAACTTTACACCGTTTACAGAAATAAGACCCCTTTGAATTCTCTCTGACCGTGGAATTTTTTAAGCCAATAAAATTTGAGTTTCTGCATTGTCGGCTCTGTCAGTCAACATGCGTGCACATTGCACAAACCTGTAGAGGTGGAGGCCGCGTGCACACAGGATGCTCCATGTCTTCCTGTTTACAGTCTCAGCCGTCATGGAGGAGTCAGAGCTAATTCCTACTAAACGGTTATCCATTCCCCGGCTACTGAGGGCTTTATTTTCACACTTTTCTCCACACAGAATGGCAAGGATACTTGTTTATTTTGGTCGAGCATTCTCTTCTCTTCTTGAGCGTCTCCTCACTTCTGGGTTTTTCTTTTTAGTCTGCTTCTTCTTCATCATTGCAGCTCCCCATTCAAGAGCATGACTGTTGCATAAGCACCTACAGTGTGAGCATCGGGTCGTACAGTGTGAGAATATGATTTGTGAGCTGTGAATGACTGAACCCTGCAAAGTAATTGTACAGTTTGAGCAGGAACTGAGAGCCACGACTGAAAATGTCAAAGTGTTTGTGCGTGCACAATTAGCTGGGGTTGTAAGGAGGGGATGAGAAGGGATGTTTTGGAAGGGGCTGTGGCAAGGGCGTAGATTTGCTCTTGTCATTGGTGGGGACCAGGACAAGGTGGGGGGTGGGAGAGTGTGTGTGTGGGGGTTGCGTGCGCTGCAGAATAAAGCGATATGTACTGTAATGCTGGTCTCAAAGTTAGACTCGCCAGAAAGATGCCTGATGGTCCACCCAGACTCAGAGCAGGTGCCGTAGGTTTAAGCGGTTCTGTGCGGGGTGGATCACGCCAGTCGATCCAGACACATACGACTACTTCCCCTGGCCACAGGTCCACGCACAGCAGCACAGGCAGTACAAAGCAGTGAACTATCTTGTGATTTCTTGGTCTTTGGTTTCTGTTTCTGCTGAAACACACTCGCCCTCTTGTGATGGTTTTTTGACATTACAACAAGCATTATTTACAGTGCTTTTAGTTGGAAAAACCTTGGTATCTGTTGCCCTCTTGTGGCAGTTTTGCGACATTACAACAAGCATTATTTACAGTGCTTTTAGTTGAAAAAACTTGTTATCTGTCACCCTCTTGTGGCAGTTTTGTGACATTACAACAAGCATTATTTACAGGGCTTTTAGTTGAAAACCCCTTGGTATCTGTCGCCCTCTTGTGGCAATAAGTTGAAACTACAACAAGCATTATTTACAGTACTTTTAGTTGAAAAAACCTTGGTATCTGTCGCCCTCTTGTGGCAATGAGGTGAAACTACAACAATTATTATTAACAGTGCTGTTAGTTGAAAAAAACTGGGTATCTGTCGCCCTCTTGTGGCAGTTTTGTGACATTACAACAAGTATTATTTACAGTACTTTTAGTTGAAAAAACCTTGGTATTTGTCGCCCTCTTGTGGCAATAAGGTATAACTACAACACGCATTATTTACAGTACTTTTAGTTGAAAAACCTTGGTATCTGTCGCCCTCTTGTGGCAATAAGGTGTAACTACAACAAGCATTATTTACAGTAATTTTAGTTGAAAAAAACCTTGGTATACTCTTGCATCATTTAGAGTGCTTTAAAAACCTGGAAAAATGAACAGTAACTATTATTCAACCATTATTGACCCATACGCAGGATATGTTAAAATACTGTAATTTCTTTTCTTTTCTTTTTTTTCCCACTGATGAAAAAAAATACTGTATTTTCTAAAGAAGCTCAATATAAATCAAGGCAGTATTGTTTGAAAACAGCTAGCTAATGAAGTGAAGTGTATTCAGCAGGATGGTAAGCATGTCGGTCCGCCGGGCTGCACATATTATATGTGGGGAATGGGGATACAGCGCTACTTCTGCATCCTTGGATCAAAATATTGATGGGGATGCCAAATCCATGCAAAATCTACACCCTTGGGCTGTGGTACATTGGATTTAAAAAAAATCTCTTTTGCTCAAATGCTCCAGACAGTAACTTAAAGAACACGAGCCGATAACAGCCTAACCATAACCAATGTATTTATCTGGGGTTTATGATAACATGTTGTGGGAAATTAGTTTGTTGCATAACATGTAAATAAAGTTCCAAACAGATCAAGTAAATAGGAACACTTTTTAATTTGTTAAACAGTAATGCCTCCTAGAAGGAATGCCTTTTTGTAGTGGTCTGTGCTGCACCTTGAGGGGATCAGCCTCTGGCTGAAGTGCTCCTCTGTAAAACTCCTAGAGTGTGTAGTGGGTGGGCGGTGTTCAGAATCAAGTTTGGATTTGAAAGGATTCTCTCCTCTGCTGAACTAGTATAAACCCCATAAATCGTGTTCACTCTAGTTCTCTGACTGATCATGTTTTACTATTTGAATCCAGTCCAGATTGTCCCTTATTATCATTATTAATATTAGGTTGCTGTTGAGGTGGCGTCTGAGTGTTTAGAAAATTAGAATATAAATATGGACAGACTACTTAGAAGTGCATTTAGATAAACACATCAGTAAACCTCCTGGTGTCAGTTTGGATGAGTTTATTTGAGACTTTTGGAGCAATAAACAGATCAAACCCCTCCCAGAGAGTCTCGTTCAGTGATTCTGTTCATCTCTCACCACATCCTGGCACAGATCTGGGATGAGAGCCAGAGACAGTGGATCGGTCGGGGGGTTGAGGTGTGTGGGGGGGGACTCCTGGGGTCTCTGCTTTAGTGAATTATTAAGGTTTACTAATACTTCATAAATCCCCTCTTTGTCCTGTCCATTACCGGCCTGTCACATCCTCTCGTCGCAGTCAGACTGACTCACTTGCTTCATCTAAATGACAGAAGTTAAACTGTGTTCCAGAGGAGAGGAGGGAGGACAGGGGAGGGGAGGGGAGGGGGGTCAACAGCACTCTGCAAGGAGGCCTCGGGGCTCGATGGTTTGCTGAGGGTGTGTTAGACTTTCTGCTTGTGTGTGTGTGTGTGTGTGCGTACATATCCAGTGCTGCTGTGTGTGTTCCTATTCAGAGTGATGGGGTGAAATTGAAAATGTGCACTTAAACACAGTGAAGATCATTAGAGGAAGTGTATGAGTGACTTTCTGATTAACTCCCTGTGAATCCATAACACCAGCTCACTCCCAGTTCTCCCTCCTCCTCCTCCTCCTCCTCCTCCTCTTCCAAAACAGCAAACCTTGCCTCAGTGCGTGCCTGGCGGACTCTCTCCGCGGTCTCGACAGCCGAGCTGGTCGTTGCCTGGAGCGCCGAGGAGCTGTCGCCTCTTGTTAGTGTCGCTGCGCTGACCCAGAGTCCTGCCTGCCTCCTCCTTGATTGGAGCGAGAGGTGGATGGAGTGTGTTGGTGTGTGTCTATGTAAATGTGTGTGTTTAGTGCGACTCAACCCCCTCCCCCTTTCTGTCCACGGAGCTGCTTTTAAAGATCAGTGATTTGGTCAATTGGCCTGGCAAGTCCAATCCCAGGGAAGGTCACTGATGACTCATTGGACCCGTCAGCGAGGCATGCTGTCATGTCACTAAAGTGTGTGTCCATGTTTGTGTGTGTGTTTCTTTACGGGGGACACCGGGGCCCCTGACAAAATCAATGACAACTAGATCTATAAAGATGTAATCACCATGTTGGTAATTCCTCAGGAGACTGGAGACCAGTCCTCCCTCCCTCAGCCTCACGCTGGGATGAGTGTTGCCTTTGATCAGGTGGAGTCACAGGCTGTGACATTAACCTGTGTTGAGTTTATATTTTGAAACATCCAATAAATTAAGACCTGGCAACGTTTTAAGCAAATATCTGAGTGACAAAAAGGCAACAGAACAACTAGAATAAGTTTAAAGGAAGCTGGAACCGAGCAGTGCTGTCAAACAGAAGTAACTCAACTTGTAACCCCAAACAGTGACGGATGCTGACTGACCTTGTGAAAAACTTTGGTCAGCCAACTGTCTGTCTGTCTGCCAGGTCAGTGAGTCCCCAGATCCTGAGGGAGCCATAAATGCTGTGTGTTTTTTCCACTTCCTGTTCGCCCGGCCCTGGGCACAGCTGTCCAACTCTGGACGTTTTTTTCTGCCCAGAGGGAGGACTGAATGGCTCTGCAGACCTTGCACCACCCATCTGGTTTGGACTTGCTTTTGCTCATTCCCTGAAAAACACAAGTAGACAAACGTAGTTAGGGATATTTCAAATTTATGAAAAACATATAAAGTGGACGCTACAGTGACATTATATCATAAAATTAGGTCATTTAAGTAGAAGTATGTAATGGAGATTTCCTCGTCTCAAACAGTTTATTGAAACAAAACCAACAACAGTGGAGGGGACACCCCACCAAAACATATCAATGTCTCAGTAACTGGTCATGTGACCTTTAGCGTCAATTACAGCTCGACAACAACGTCTCAGAAGTCCACTGATTGTCTGCTGAGTCATGACATCACACTCTTCTTAAAGGGTGACCCTCAGGTCATTCAGGTTCTGGGGTTCAGAGTTACCAGTGCTCCCTGACACCTGAGCCTGGTGGTGTGTTCAGGTACCCTGCAGGTCGTCTAGCACACAGACCACACTGGTGTCAAAGGTTTCCAATGGTCTGGTGTGACACTAGTGATCCTCTCTGCTGGAGTTGTGTGGCATTCATCATCTAGTTCCTCAGGTCATGTTCACAATGTAGAGGTCACCAGTGTGGGACCAAAGCACGTCCACTCACGTTTTTATTGGAGTGCCTGATTGCATAGATTTGATGGGTTTTATTTTAATGCATTTGACAAAATAGTTTATTTTACTTTGAACTTGATCTAGAACCTCTGGTTGAGATCAAACTCAAGCTTCTGCTGTGGAGCTGGTTTATTGGTCAGATTGCACCAGTGGAGTTTTTGTGGACCTGAAATCTTCTTTCTCTCCTCTCAAGCTCAATTAATCTGACTTTTGCTGGTTTGGCAACTTAAAAAAACGTGGAACAAATTAAGGTCAGTTTCTTTGTCAAATAAACAAAAACCATGAACTAAAAGACTCAACAAAAGGGGACATTTCCATATCACAGATAGTCCGTCTCCAAAGCGTTGTTTATCACAGCTCCTAACCATCGTATGTGGGAAGAGTTAGTGTGTGAATATAAGAGAATGGAAGCCAGTGAGAGGGAAACAAGACTTCCCTCTGGCCATGGCTTCCTGACTTGTTTATTTGCTAACTGGGTGGGTGGGGGTGGAGGGAGGGGATGAACATATGGTTTGCTAAAACATGGACTTGTAGTTGGGAGGCCAAGGCACCCTAAGGGATGAGCTGACGGGCTTCGGTCCCTGTCTTCCTCAATTCCTCCCGCTTGGACAGCCACAGCCGAGCAGAGTGCAGCCTCTCGCTTTCACTTTCTGCCTCTGCTGCAGCCCACACCCCCTACACCCATCCTCAGTCAGAACATGGTGGAGTGAGGGTTTAGGGGGGGGTGGCTGCAGCTGGGGAACCAACCAACACCATCCTCTTGTCTCTGGTCCCTGAAGTGTGGTGCCCTGTTGCTGAAGGAGCACCGGTTAAGAGGACCTGCTGGTACTGAAGTCCCAACACATATGGACACTTCCTGCATTAGGATTCAGACTTAAATGAAACAGATTCCCTGGGAATTCATCAGAACTCTGAGGATTTAGATCAACTTTAGCTTTTGGAGTTGAGGGCTGTCAATGACCTACCAGCTAGCTCATACAGATCACTGCACTGATCCAGACACACACACTCATACACACACCCCGAAGGTCTATGTGTTTACAGACACACTCGCCGGGATGGAGGCGCCAACATACACACATGGCCTCACGCAGCCTGCATCGACGAACGAGCATATGCACACACTCACATCCACTCCCGGTTGGGTCAGTGACTTAATATGCACACACTTGTGCGCACTCCAACACTGTGAGGTTATTGCATGCACATACACACCCTGAAGGTCACCAACGTGATGGACAGCAGCCCTGATGCGCTCTGACACAATCGGCTGCTTGCTTTCATTTCCACTTGCTATTCCCCCATCAGGTGACACCCACAGGTGCCTCGGCGAGAAGGACCCGGCCTCCTGCGGGTGCGTTTGGGGGGGGGGGGGGG
>SSNR01000300.1:777978-796776 GCA_006937965.1 Callopanchax toddi
GGGGGGGGGGGGGGGGGCAGCTGGTGAAAATGGGAGGATTGAGACGATGAACAAAAAGAGAAGACGGCCGTGGCACCAGCTGCTTTCCGTCAGCGACCCCTCACTACGGGCGACAGCACAGACTCCAGCTTTCATCGCTCCCTCTGATATGTATCTGATAAACAACGTATCAGGCATCAGCTGCATCTTTTTCCAAATGACTTCCCCTCAGAGATCAACGATAACAAGCCGTTCACACCTACTGACTCTGAAGTCACATCCATCTCCTGCTAGAGCTCAGAGAAGGGCATCCGTATCTGCAGAGGAAAGTCTGCAGACTCGTGATTGAACCTTGACTTTTAAGACATGAGCCCAGCTCTCATTGAAAGCTGTCTTTTTATCCTGGAGACCGGCCAGCGTTGGTCTATCCCTCATCTGAATAATCGTGTGTGTAATCAATTAAGTGTGAAGCTGAAAATGTCTCATTGTGTGCTTCCAGCTTTCTTCCATGACATACTGTGGGGGCAGGTCACCTCTGAAAAGGACACTCGTCTCGTCTGTCATCCTGTCAAAGCTTTTGGATCTAAAATGTCCCATGAGTGGTTATGAAACATTCCCCAATGTTGAGAGTTAAAGCGACATTATAGCAGCATGTTACTTATGAAGCATGAAACCTTAAAGTTGTGTTTATTTAACTCTCTTAATTAAAATTAGGAGGAGTCACTCATATACTGTAGAAGAAGAGACCCAAAGGTTGTAGTCAAAACCTGAGGCAGAGTCAAGGCCTGTTACCATAGCAATCAGCTTTTAAGTATTTCCATTATTTATTTATTAAAACTGTAGTTCATTATATAGTAAGAGAATCATTTCAACACAACACAGGTGCAGTATAATGCTTAATGATGAAACTGCACATTATACACTGCCTGTTAATTATTTTTATATAAAAGATCCCGAAGTTAATCAATTATCATGTCATCAGTGTTAACTATTCATAGCAGCACTGCATTATATGCAGTTTTGGCTTGTTTTTAGCACCCCCTTGTGTCCATTTTAAGTCACTGCAGTAAAATTGTTAGCATTGTTTCTGCTCAGAAACACCTAAATCCAACTGTTGAAATGTCTCCTCAGCCTTCACTGCTTTCTACTGGAGCGGTTCATCACTCACTCAAAGAAATCAGCTGTGTTCAAGCAGGGAGAGATGGGAAAAAAATCAGGAATCAAAACACTCCGGTGCTAGCATAACAGCTAGTCACATTGGGTTAGCCTAACCCTTACGAGATACGTGACTTTGTGAGACTTCAGGGCACCGGACCAGAGACTCAGAAGTTGCAAACGTGGTATTCTGGATCCAAGCAGCAGATGGGCTGAGTGGCTTTTCATTAACCCTAAAGGGACATATTAGCACAGACTGGCTCAAGAAAATACTTAAAAATATGACAAAATTACATAGTGTGCCTTTAATGTCTTTCATCCAAGTGAACCAGAGTGAAGCAATCGCAAAAGACAGACATATGACTTGAAATGATCAAATCAAGTGAAACCACAAATAGACTGGTATTTAAAATCCACTCTGATGTCGTTTTAGTGTCAGAACTCACAGATGGTTCTCGCTCTTCTCCTCCCTGGTGCATGAGGTGGGAGCACTGGTCGTATTTCAGTGGATGTTCCTGCAGCTGTAGTCTTGACTGATGGAGAGAGAAAAACCCTCAGTCCAACATGTTCTTGACTGAGATAAACTTAGTTGATTCCGAGACAAGACATTGAAAATGTGGTCTTGAGACAAATCCCCAAACCGAGACCAAGACTGGTTTTAAGTTCTACAAAACTACCTGAAATAAATTAAAAGCTCAGTGTTCCGTGAAGAGATGTATATCACCTGCAGCCTTTCATGCCAAAGTTTGACTGAGTTACAATGATTTTTGTGTTTGCTAATATCCATTAGCTGTGGTGGCCATCTTGATTTGGGTTGACCCCCAGAGTTAATCAGTTGAAGATGGACATGTAATGATTACCTTCTGAGAGTTTTATGTAAATCCTTCCAGTAGTTCATGAGATTTGTTGCCATCAGACAGAATTGACACAAACACTTAATGGTAAACTTTTAACCAAATATCCCGTTCAACATGCAGCATTTGGTGGATGTTCTGGAGATGACGCTCACCACATTTCAGCCCAACATCTATAATATGACTGAGTTAGAGCCTGGCTACTCACAAACACCGCCACCTTCTGAAAACCAGCCTAAGCTCTGTTAGAGAGAACATTGCAACGATGATGAAAGAGTGTTATTAGCATGTTAAAGAAACTGATAATGATGTTTGGGTTTGAAACCTACTGGGTGCAAAAGAAAACCAAAGGAAGTCACCGAAGGCTGTTGTGTGACTGCTCTGGCTGTGTTTGCTGCTAAGAGTTTTTCTTTTTGAAAACTAGGAGAAAGAAGGAAGAGGGCGGTGAATAATTGATAGTGGCTGAGAGCGATATGAGTTTAGTTAATGTGCCCAGTAGCACCGGCTAAGAGAGGAGCTGTTAGCTATTCCACCTCAGGCCTAAAGCGCAGGCAGCGAAAAGAAGCTGAAGACCCATCCGGGGTTTGTGGTCGCTTTCAGTCATTCATCTCCCCATCTGTACATTTCTTTACTCAGAATACAGTCCGTCATGTCGAATGGTGGGAGCAAGTTTGTTCTGAATGTTTCTCCTCATTTGCATGGGTTTGAATGTGTGTGTGTGTTTGGAGGCATTGCACAGCTGGATCTTGCTGGTAGCGGTGTTGTTGCAGCCCTCAGGTTCCTTCCTCTGAGTGGTAATAGAGTGCTCCTGTCAGCCTCCCCAGATGACGCTCCATAAGGACGCTCCACTTGCCAGGAGAGTTTTGTGTTCACAGTTCACGTCTCAGCATATTTCCACTTCTCCTCTCTGAAGAAAAACAGAGCAGTTTACAGGAAGTCTGGAAGAAATGAACTAACTTCTCATTTTATAGGGACAAAAAACAGTTAATTCAAGATCAATATGAAGCTAATGTATAAATAATAAGTTAATAAAAACAAGAACTGGTGATTTTACAGCTGAAATATGAAGAAAAAGATGTTTTTATTTAGAGGTTTTGCACTTTATTAATTACACTGTTTATAAAATGCTTTGTATCAATAAGCAGGTCTCGCTATTTGTAGTATTGATACATTTTGTGTCACTGAATATTTTTTTTACATTGTCCTTTAGTACGGATACCATGACAAATATACATATCATTTTTTTTTTATTTTTAGATTTTTATTTGTAGAATGTTTGGGTCATAATTTAAAATACAAATTTGAATTTACAGATGATAAAACCTTTAAAAACACACGTGGTAATAGATGACATTCACCAAAATGATCTAATCATCTGTCGTGATTGTTGGAAAAAGTATAAACTATCAAACTTTTCAAGAAAAGTTGAAGTCAATTAAAAATATACAAATATTTAGTGAATTCTTCAGTTGAAACTCTGGACTCCACAATTAGTTTTAACAAACAAACAACATCTAGATGCCTCTTATACTCCCAGATGTTATAATCCGATGTTGGAGGATGGTTTGTTTGTAAATTGGTTCATTTTATTTTCTTGTTCAACTCTTTTAAATATAACTTTATAACTTAAAACCAGGGTGATTCTTATGGATTTACTCACCACTTTCAGCTGCTGGTGAATGACCTACCAGTAAATCAGATTTTTGATCAATCTTTACGATGTAAAAAATAAAAAAGTTGAAGGAAGTGCAGAAGATGTAATAAGCTCATCAAACACAGGTGATGACAGATCATCTTAGTTTTTATACATCTGATCTTTTTAAATAGCCAAACATTTAATTTCAGAGCAAAATACATTGAATTTGGTTTATCTCTTAAAACATTTTACAGCTGAATTCTTCATAAATGCTTTACCTATAATTAAAGTTTAGTTTGAGTTATTAAAAGGAAACATGTTGCAACTATTTTCATGAACATTTGGTGCCAAAACCCATCCTCTCCCTCACAAACTGAAGTGAGGGTCTGACAGGAAAGAGGTTGGAGGAAGTGGCAGCGCTGCAGAAGTCATTCCTCACCTAACACATCTCGACACAACAGGAGAAACGGACTCTTTCTCCCAAGTGTTGTAAGAGAGAATATTCTCCTCCTCTTCAGAAACCCCCCTGACATGACCCATCATGTGGCTGTGCTTGAAGGAGCGGAGGATCTTCCTCTGTTTCTCCAGCTTCTGTACTTCCTCCTCATGTCACAGTGCACTCCTGTCGTTCCCCCTGATTTACCAGACATCCTCTTCGCCCTGCTGTCACATTTGGTACAGATGGTTAGGCTCTATGGAGTGGCCTGTCAGTCTCCATTTGGCCGCCTGTGAGTGACAGCAGGCCCGATGGCTCGTGAAGGGCCCCCGACTTTCCCAGTGCACGGACACGGACTGATTTCTCAAAGGGGCTCGCATGCCAGCTTCCCATCCAGCCAGCCATCCACCGGAGAGACACGGAGAACCTGGAGTTGACCCAGGAGTCAGGGATGGAGGGCAGGAAATAAAGGATTTAAGAACAACAGAGTGTAATCAGAGTGAGACAAAAGAGATCAGGTTAGGTGTGACAAAAAGAAATAAATGAGTGAAAGAGGAGTAAACGATGCTGTCGTTAGAGACAAAAGCCTGTCAGGTTCACTTATTTCTCACTGAACTGGCTGGATGATGTCAACGATGCAGGTGGAACAAGGTGAAAGACGTTTATTCCCCAGTGTTTTATGCAGAAACTCAAACTTGGAGTGATATTAAAAGAATGAGGACAATAGTTCAATGAGTCAGTAATTTACACAAAGGCAGCAGATAATAAAAATATAAAGATAATTAGAAATACCTCTCATTCACCTGCAGAAACATTGAAGTTGTGTACATTTATAATAACTTACTGCCTGCATTTTAAACCTTTTAACTGGCAGGTTGAGCACTTTTTAGTATTTATCTCTTATTAAAGTCTGCACTGGAATATTAAACTGGAGAAAAACCTTAAAAATATAGAAGAAATATGAGGGTGTTTTAATCAAAAGTGCAAATTAATACATTATTATTATTATTATTATTATTATTATTATTATTATTATTATTATTATCATTAGATTAAATAAATGATTGTCTTTTATATTATTATTAAACAAATTAACAAAAAAAAGAGCAATAATTGTTTTATTTCTTGTTGTGGAAGTTAAAGGGTTAACAATGAAGTCGTTTTATATGTAAACTTTATTTATTTTTCTTAGTTTATCCTGTTTAAAGCTTTTCCTTTTTAGCCTCTTTTTGAAATGAACTTATTTTAAAAAAACTATTCTAATAAACTAAAAAAATATCTAAAAATGTTTGAGAAGAGTTAAATATTATTACCTGACATTATTATAACTTTACTATTTATATGATTAAATAACAATTAATGCATAATATATATATATTTATATTTATTACCTTTTAATCTAAATTAATTAGATTAAATGTGCTAACGTGGAAATAACAATTAAATATAAACTGTAATGCAGGATTTCATTTCATCTTTGATCTTGAAATAAATAACTAACAATAGATGGATAAACTCAGACAAACATCCTCTGTTTTTACACATCACTAAGCCTTCACTGATAAATCTGTACATTGCTATGTTGGATGCAAAGGTAGAAAGCACATCTGACAATCCTGAGGGGTGAGGTTGGGGGGGTGAGATGGGGGAGGAGAGGGGGAGCTGCTGTATTGTAGTGCCTCAGGGCAGTGCTCCCAGTCAATATATATCTCAACTCTCGCTCCTGCGCTCCCATTTGAGCGGGACGCGCTGCCCTGCTGCTGCTGCTGCTGCAGAGACGTGACAGACAGCCTCACCGGGACGTCTCATAGGTAGGAAGCATTTCTCTGTTAAACAGCTGCAGGTCTGAGAATTCATTTAGAGGGTTAGGAAGAGGCCTTTAATGTGCTTTAATCTGCAAAAATGTCCTTTCATCTTAAAATGATCATTTTGTCATGAGAAGTGTTCTTTTTTATCACCAGAAGTTAACAGCTTTTATTTCATCAATCTGCAGGACGAGTCACTGTGTTGCTAATAAATTCAAATTTAAAAAAATCTAATAAAAAAATGATATTACATTTTCTAAACAAGCAAATGAAGATAAACTGACAACCAATCACTGCTCTTTTTCAGAACTTTTCCTCTCAAAAGAAAACCAATCCTGATATTTCAGGTAAAGTATTTGACTGAATCATTTTATCCTATGAGTTTAATGTCCTTTCTAGTCCAGTCTGTGCTGTAGAGCAGCCCGTCCCGTGTGGCCACTGCAGCATGTCAGAGCTTTTAGTGTGGTGAGCCTTCTTAATTGCAACAATACATGTTCAAGCGGTCAGGCTTGTTTGATCAGCATCCCTAAAAGCTTAAAACAAGACCGCAGGGTTTGGAAACGGGGCGTAGAGGGAGGGGGGAGGAGGAGGTGTGTGTCGGGGGAGAGCAGATAGCAGTGGCCAGGAGAGAGGGGGAAATGCACAGTAAAAATGATTTTTATTGATTGTCTCGTAGCTGCAGCTGTTAGACTCCATTATGAGCTCAAAGCTCAGGTCAGAGCCCCGAGGCGCACAAGTGAGCCAATCAAACGGTCAGCCTCTAACGGGCCGGTTCTGAGGGTCCAACCCAACGACAGCATGCAGTCCGGTGTTAGAATCACTCCGTCTTTCATCACAAACCTTCACTCCCAGGGTTTATAGATGACTCTGTCTCTCAGTTTAACTCCTCATCCATCACCCCACTCGCTTGACTGGCCTTTACTTCTAAACTTTGTCACAATCTTTGTGATATAAAAAAACAGAGTTGATAAAGTTTTTCTTATTATTTACCTTAAAGAGCATATTTTAAGTTAGACACTCCCTTAAACAAATGTTTAGAGAAATATAATAGAAACTTTTTCTGAATAAAAATTTACACAAATTCAGCTTATTTAGGCTCTTGGATTCGTTTTTGTGAGAATTGTCAATTTTTTCACCAAACCGGAAGTGACGACAGTGCCGGGAGACCGTTCGTTCTCTATATAGAAAACTGATCCACTATTCACTACTTGTGACGAGCAAAACAAACCCCCAGAGTGCCATTATTTTATTACTTTATTACTATAGTGAGAAGTTATTTTATTAAGATAAAAAAAAAAAAAAGATAAAAACAATCAGTCCTGTAAGGCTGTACCCTGTCGGTCCAGCTGTAGACCGTGACCCACCTCCTCACTCGGGTCTGGGTAAAATACCAGCGTTTAGCACCAGGTTTTGATCATCAGAGCTCCAAACATTGAGCTGCGTTTAGGTGGATTGTTAAGAAATGAAAGAGTTTATAAAAAGTTTCACAGGATGCAGCTAAACGGTTCGAGGCTGACCGAAACAGTGTCGGGTCAGGCTGGAAACCCCGCTGGGAATCCCCTCTTGGGAGCCGCTGGGAACGTGAAGCCCCTCTGGAGAGCATCGCGGCATGGATTTACTGTACCCCGCCAGCCAGGTGAGGGTCAGACACCTGAAGGAAATGCTCTCATGAAATCGCTGATCGGTACCGGACTACGACCCACCACGAACCGTACCAAACCTGGCATGGAAACGAGACTCAAGTCTCCCCGTTAGCTCCTGTTAGCTGCTGCATGCCAACAGCGGTTAGCTCTTGTTAGCTGCTGCGTGCTAACAGCGGTTCCGGTGAATGGATCGAAGTAACGGCGCCTGTTTAGAGTCACACTGAATGTTTTTCGTCGGTATGTGGGACTCCATCACATCCAGTCCTGGACTAGACCAGGACCGCCGGGGTTTTTCGTCTCCAAACAGAAGTCACCGTACCGGTAAGGAAGCCGTCCCGTTGTTGACTCAGTGTCCTGACAGACTGGCGATTGGCATTCATAAACATAATAATTTAGCATTTTTTATTAAAATGAATTCACACCGACTTGATTAAAGAGTGCTCTAACCTAAAACTAACAACTCATCGCCGACAGCGAACAGGCAGCTGGCAGACTAGAGCGGTGCCAGTCTGAGATGTTAAAGTAGTTTAGCTTTAAAAAATCTACACAATGATTAAAACAAGCATCTGTTACACAAACTCCACACAACAAAGGGCTCAAATGATCATATTTATGGGATTATTGATCGTACAGAGTGTTAAATTATCCTACAAATACTTTATTTATCTACATCTGACAACACTGTAAGCAGCGCCACCTAGCTAGGAGCTCCCTTAGCTGACGTCACAGGTCCACATATGAAAAAAAAAAGCGTTTTTAGAAGCTTTGCAAAAAGGGGCACTTTTGACTAGAAAAATGGTTTAAAAAAATGTATTGTAAAACAAAATACCCTCAATAAACATTTCAAATAGTATTTTTGGACAGAGTTTTATCAGAATTTAAAAAAAAAAAGAACTTAATATATGCTCTTTAAACTTCTGCCAGACTTTCATCTTTGAATGACCTGAGGAAAAAAACAAAGTCTGAGCCTGAAGAGCGAAAACTCCTCCTCGCTTCTCTGCAGGCTCCAGCCAGAGGCTTGGCTCAGAGAAGGAAAAGATCACAAAGTGTTTTAACAGATAAAATAATTTAACCTGATTAGAATGCAGGGATGTGAAACGAAATAATTTTATACGGTTAACAAAAAGATGTGGAGAAGATAAGGAACTGGAAAAATCTAACTCTAACCTTGAAGGAAAGTGGCAAAGAATTATAAATTCAATGTATAAAAAACGTATAATAATTTGGACTTTTGTGAAAAAAACAAAACAAAACATAATTAATTTTGCAGGTAATCCATGCATGATATATTTAGTTAGACCAATCATGAGATGTGATCTGTTTAAATACGTCTCTTATTTACGCTCAGAACATTATCCGTCCTCCTCTTCACCTCTTATCTCGGACGACCCGACTCTAAATGCAGAAGTAGACAAACGAGAGGCTGCAGTTGAACTTATGCACCATGTCCTGACCCAGATCCCAGCCCTGGCACTAATGACGCCCTATAGGCACAATTCCAGGCTCTCATTAGGAATCAGGCCTCAAACCCCCAACTTCTCCCCTATCCGTACTAAACCAGTCCACAGGATGGGTGCGCTGTGCCTGTAGCTGCCCTCCAAGGGTCCATACCCTAAACTCAGTGCTGTGAGAGCCCCTGCACAGGTGCAGGGTCCCCTGTGACAGCCTCCCCCTCCCCTCCTCTCCCCTCAGCCCGGGGCCCTGAAATCGCCTGGTGCTGCATTGGAACTAATGAGTAGTGGCAGGTACAGGGATGCAGGGCAGCACAGGCCTCCCTGCAGATAGGTTAGTGGCAGCGCTCGGCTCAGGCAGACGTACACAACTTTATCTCCTCTTGAGATGTCCTAGAGAAGTGCAAGGACAAAAAGTAAAGCTTTACCTCGGTGTTCTTTTGTTTCACAGGCACAGTTAGAAATTCGTCAAGAGGATACTTCATCCAAATTTATGCATCAAGTGAAATGTGCTTGAACAATCACCAATTATAGCATAGTCTCCTGAAGTCAAGCCTTAGTCATGTCCAAGGATGAAGTTTGCAAAGTGACATCAGCCAGCAAACACAAGGAGCGGAAGCCAAAGAAGCCTCACTACATCCCGCGGCCATGGGGCAAACCCTACAACTACAAGTGCTTCCAGTGCCCCTTCACCTGCATGGAGAAGTCCCACCTGTACAACCACATGAAGTACAGCCTCTGCAAGAACTCCTTGTCCCTGCTCATAGAGTCCGACTGGCCGTACAAGAAGGGAAACATCCTGCACCCAGACCAGCTGCGACCCTTCCAGCAGGCACACGGCCTGCATGCTGCTGGGGGAGAAGAGCTGGAGCAGGTAATACGCACAGAGGAGAAGCAGGGGCAGCGCAGATCTGTAGAGGAGGACGTGGACGTCGGGGAAATCCAGGGAGCAGAAGCTGGTGAAGAGGGAGGACAGAAGGAGCAAGTAGAAATCACAGGGTTGACTAAAGAACGCTTCAGCAACAGCAGAGGAGACACTACAGAGGCTAAGAAAAGCAAGCAGCCAGAGTCAGAGATCCTGATGGCAGACATGCTGTCCCTGGAAGATCAGCTGTTACGAGCTCGCTCTGTAGAGGTAGAAGCTCAGTTGAGACACTTGAAGCTACCAAAGGCATGTCTGACTGGTCCTGGACTTCTGTCAGAGCAGTGGCGGCTGCTGGCATCCAGCCACACCAAGGCCAAAGCTGAAGGTGCTCAGCCTCGTGTCAACAGCTCAATCCCCTGTTACCCTCCACCTCCGAGCCTGGTGGACTACCAGGATCCCACCGGACTCAACCTGTCGGTGCTCGGAGTGGGTTACCCCATCAGTCCGAGCTTATTCTCCTACATGAACTCGGCTATCCCCACTGCAGCCTCTGGTGTCACCGCTCAGACCCATGCTCAGTTTGCTCAGCTTCCCTTCCTCGCGTCGGCCGCTCAGCTGATGCACCCAGCCTCCAGCACGCACTCAGACAGGGCTCTCATCCCCCCGCGCCTCTATTACCCCTTCCTGTGTGAGCACACCTTTGGAACAGCTTCCAGTCAGAGTGATGCGAGCAAATCTCTCAAGGCCCCTTCAAACAGTTTAGAAACCAACCCCTTGTCTGGGTTTCAACCTAAAGTCAACCTGTGGAAAGTGCCTGCTCTGCGGCCAGGAAACACCGTGTCCCCCGGTGGCTGGACGTCACCTCAGAGGGACTCCCTAGACCAGAGCTGCAGACTGGCAGAAAAAACTCAGGCTGCAGCCAAAGAAGGCAAAGTCAGCTGTGGCCTAAAGAGGACCGGAGCTGCTCTGAGAAGTTATGAAGCACCTGTGGAGAAGAAGCCAGCAGTGGGCTTCACGTTTGACCTTCTAAAGAACATTCAGACCGGATCAGCTGACAAACGCCTCCTACAAAACAGGTAGAGATGTTTGATTTCTTATTTTCCATTCATTTCTTATGTGCAGCTAACTTTTTCATATTTTACTCATTCGGACTAAACTGTTTTATTCTGTCTTAAATATTTTTCCTCTTATAGCTTACAGGAGGCTCAGATTCAGACCCGGCACGGTGAGCTGTGGTACGATTCTCTCACCAGTCCCAACGGGGAGACGACCTCTCTGTCAGCTGGTGGGGGAACCAACACCCAGGACCCCACTGCCACTAGAATAATCGAGGAAGAAGCATCAGAGTCAGTGGCTGCTCTCCTCACTGACCTCTCCAAGGCACTGCAGGAGTACCAGGAGGCCGAACACAAAATCTCACACCTTGAGAAGGAGGACCTTCCTGCACAGCGGCACCTGTGGGAGCACCTGAACAAAATCCGAAGCGAGCTGTCTCACATTCACCAGGCGCTTGAGCGGACGTCTGTCCAGGCTGATGGACCTCTTGACCTGTCAGTTAAGAGGGACTCAACAGACCCACTTGGTGAGCAAAGCACGAGAGAGGACGACAGCCATAAAACTAACACAACCGAAACCGAAGAGGAGGACGAGGAGATGGAAGAAAAAAATGAGAAGGAGGACGATGAGAGTGAGAGGAAGCTGATGAGGGCTTCGCTGGAGAGCCGTAAGCAGTCGTTGGACATGCTGATCAAGATGAGCCAAGCGTCAGTCGTAAACACTGAGGTCCTCCCTCCAGGTGGCCTCAACCTGAGGTCGGCTGAAGCTCTGTGGCCGAGCAGAACCACCAAGTGTGAAGCGGATTCCAGCGTCCTGCTCTGCCCCGACGGACGATCGGTTGTATTTACTGACATCCCCTCATCCGTCAAACCTCCAAAGAGACCCCCGTCCACACAGCGACTGGACCTCCAGTGTCCCACAAGTCCTCTGACTGCTCTGGACAGCTAAACTTCAGACTGTTAAAAACACGTTAGATTACCGTTACTGGCATGACTTCACAGCAAGAGGAGTCTTGATGCATCTTCACTAAAGAATTTGCTCCATAAAAGAAAAGCAAGAAATGAAAATGAATGAAAAAAAACGATGCATTAAATTCCTCTCTAAAAGAATAAACATCATTCATTTCATTTAAAATAATTTGAATAGTTATTTTAAAAAAACTGGCTGAGGGACAAGCCAGTAAGTGTAAATAAAAAAAATGTAAATAAGGACAAAATGGTTTAAAGGGTATTGTTTTATATATGTAAACATAAATATGTCATGTTTGGCTGCTTCATTTTATTTAATGAAATTAAAATGTACAATACACTGTGTAAAAATCAAGAGTGGGTTCTTTTATAATAGTGGAAAGAAAAACGGAGGAACACGGTACAAAACGCATCAGCAGAAATGGACTGAATGAATAAATATGAACGCTGCATCATGAACGTTCTCCTGAAAATGTTTCTGACGTTAAAAGACGGAAACTAAAGTGGCAGCACCTCTATTTGTCCCACAATGCAGTGCGGCTGTGATAAAGGTGAAGCACCTCCTTAAGCCAAGCTGCCATCAGTGAGGTTACCTGTTCTCATCCTCCTGTACCCAAAAGGTTCAGCTGTAAAGGTCAGGACCTCAGGGCGGAGGCCCACATAGAGCGCCTGTCAGGTCCAGACTCCCTGGATCCTCAGGCCTCTTCGCTGCCATCACACTCAACACACACAGCAGCAAAGGTCAGCTGCCAGGACCAGCAGAGCCACCAGAGAACGTTCAAACTGAGGGGGTCAAATACGCGTTTGTCTGAATCCTAATACTTCACATTTCTGTTGCTGGAAGTTTTTTGAACGCTAATGGTTTGAGGAAGATTATTTCTGAATAATTTTTAAAAACCACTCATTTTTACCAAGGTTCCTCCAGCTCTTAGGAAAAACCCCCCGAGGATTGTGGAGAACATCTGGGTCCCATCACCTCTCCAGCTCAGCCACCTGCCCTGAGGTCACGCCTCCACCTGGGTCTACATCCTAGGGCTGAGATAGGACCAAAATCTAGTCTCACAGTAAAAGTCATTTCTGTATATATAGTGCATTGTCTTTAATTCTGATGTGTTTTCATGTGGAGGAGTTAGCTAAAGTGAGGCTAACGCTAACTCATTTCCTCTCTGTGTTCAGGTTGTCACATGCGTTCATGCAGTTCCAAATATTTTGCACAAAACTCTGAAAGGTTGTTCTCCCACGTTATTTAGATATCAGGGTTCCTTCACCTTAGCCAAAATCACATTAAAGCACAATTTACCCAGACGTTATAAAAGGTGCTGGGCCTGCTGATCAGTGGGAAGAGTGGTCGTCTGCCGATGGGAATGTCAATGGTTCAATCCCAGTGTCACCACCACATCTAGACGTGTCCTTGGGCCAGCGATCCCCAAATTGTGGGTGTGTGTATGTGCATGAATGGGACCTTCAGTGTAAAGCACTTAAGAGTAGTCACAAAGACTAGAAAAGCACTAGACCTTTTACTATTTACATGAACAGTACACACACTAAAAAGACCTTTCTAATGGAGCAAAATGTACCATAAAATATGAAGACTTTTAAGCTGTGGCTTTTCACAGCTGTGTTACCTGTAGTTTTTAATTAAAGTCTGTATTAAAATAAACAGAAATGTCTATACACTAAATGAAAAAAGTCTTGATAAACCAGAACATGATCTGTGTTGCTACTGACATTTTTTACAGTGTAAATATGAGCTCGAAACACTCGTCTTATAAATGACACTGCGCTACAACCAGTTACAGTTTCAAGCACTTTTGTGCTCTTTATTAAAAATCCAAGATCTATCAAAACCTTTTAAAAACACATTAAAATCCAAGGATTTAACGTAACCCCTGACTTTCTAACCTAACCCATCAGAACCACCTCACTCATTTGGACCGGCTTGAAAAGACAGTCTGATTTAATTGGGAAATAATAATTTAGCTATGAATTTCAGCATGAACGCCTGGGTTGTACCTGAGTAATCTTTCTGAAAATTTCAATTCTAGGCTGCTGGCTCCCTCATGTGGCCAAATCCAGATGAGTTTTACTTTTGCTCTTTTTACAGGATTTCTGATAAAGGCTTGTATTATTCTGTGTAGCATCCAGTCGAATTGAGTAGGCCAGTACTGGTGGTTAATGGTGTTTATTAAAGCCTTCCTTGTCATCAACCAACGTAAGAGCTAAGCAAAAAATAAATAACAATTACTATACATTAATATTCACTCTTCAAACGTTACAGCCGTTGTGTTTAGCTCATTACATCTGTACATTTTGCTCCATTAAAGTCTGTAAACATCTCCATAAACCTTTCCAGTTACTTAAATACACAAATACATTTACAAACCTTGTTCCTCTATCGACTGAAACTAATTCAGAGATGGTTTTTAAACTTTCCGTCTTTTCTCCGTTGTTGTTAGCTGAGCTACCTTTTCTTTCTGTGTCGTCTTTTTTACCTGTTTGCGTAAACAGCTCTACGTAACTTACTTCCGCCTACAGGAAGTTGTCAAAATAAAAGCATATAATTTCTGTTTGTTTACAGAATTATAAAAGGAGATAAATTTACTCTGTTGGCTTTACACTCCCACCAAATTATTTGAAGTTGAACATATTAAACACAAATAATTTCATTAAAAAACAAACAAACACACACAATAACAATAGCCTAACAAATATGTTATAACTGCAATCTGCAATATGTTTCACACACTTAAAACATTATGAATTCACATATCACTCTCTTCTAACAGCAGAATTAACTTATGAACTGGGCGCTCTACCACAGACAGTTTTTTCACACGTTGACCCTTTTTGGTCAGGTTTCTATCTGCAAAGGCTATTTTGACCTTTCTGACCAGTCCATCTGCATGTCTTCTCTGTTTGCGACAGAACACACATTGTCGAATGTAGGATGCAACCATTTGGCTTAACTTTGGAATCCAATAGCCACTGGATCGTATTTCATTCATTGTGAAGCCTTTTCCTTGATGGTTGACCTTCTCATGACAATGGGCGATTATCAGTTTTGCGATGTGATGTTCTCTGGGAATGATTGTTGGATGTTTGAAAGAACTGGAGAGAGATGAGTGTTGTAGCCTTCCTCCCACTTTGAGCACATTATCTTTGTCTAAGAAAACATCCAAATTGTAAATTTTGTTGTTCTTTGGGAGTTGTTTGCCTTTGTTTACTGCATCTATTTCATTTTGATACATTTGTCTTTGTAAATCTTTGATGATCACAATTTCTGCATCTTGTCTTTCAGTTACAGTAGTGAGTGTCTTTGATTTGTCTTTGAGCAGATATCTTCTGAGACGTGCCACTGCGCTGACTGCACGGGACCAGGATGAGAACTTTGTGAGGTGATCACTGAGGCTTACATGGTTAACAGCTTGTGTGTTTAGTGTTTGCACCTTTCTCACCTCTGGGTCTCCTACTGGAAGTTCAATGGTTTCTCTTCTTGGAAGCTGAATCTCTTTTTCCCACAGAAACTGAGGGCCAGTGAGCCAACTGGATGAAAGCAGTTCATCTACTGATGTGCCTCTGGAAGCCATGTCTGCCGGATTTTCATTAGTAGGCACATGAAACCACTGTTGTGGTGTGGTGTGGTTGCGTATTTTCTGCACCCTGTTAGCAACAAATGTGTGAAGGCGCCTCGCCTCATTATTTATGTATCCTAGAGTGACCTTTGAGTCTGTCCAAAAGAACTCTTTCACGTTGTCGTAGAGTAGTTCCTCTTTTAACATGTTGCTCACAGTGACTGATACTGTGGCAGCAGTGAGTTCTAGCCTTGGGATTGTTGTGACTTTTGTGGGAGAGACACAAGCTTTGCCCATAATGAGGGTACAGTGAACTTCTTCATTTTTGTTTGTGAGTCTGAGATAGGAACATTGTCCATATCCTGTGGTGCTTGCATCAGAAAAGTGATGTAATTCTCTTTTCACAACTTCTCCAAAATCTGCAGGAGCATAGCATCTACTTATCTGGAATTTTTTCAAATTTTTTAGGTCTCTTTTCCAGCACTCCCACCGTGGCCTGAGTTTTTCAGGTATTGGGTCATCCCAATTTGTTCCTTGATGGCACATTTCTTCAAGGATTCCTTTACCGTTGAGTATATAAGGTGCTATAAATCCAAGGGGGTCGTATTTGCTGCGACAGTGGATAAGATGCCACGCCTGGTTGGTGGGTGATCTTGTAGCATGATGTTGAATGTAAAGGAGTCTTTCTCCACATTCCAATGAATGCCAAGTGCTCTTTCTGTTTGTGTTTCATTAAACGTAAAGTCCTTTGTTTTTGTATCTGTTGCATGCTCTGAAGGTGGAATACTGTTTAGAACTTCAGTGTTGTTGGACACAAATTTGTGTAATCTTAGTCCACCTTTAGCACATAATTCACGTGCTTCTCTTGCCAGTTGAATAGCGTCCTTAACTGTCTCTGTGCTGATAACTCCATCATCTACATAGAAGTTTCTGGCTATGAATTGTGAGCCTACAGGATATGCAAGTCTGTTCACTTTAGCCAAATGTTTGAGTCCATAGTTTGCACAACCGGGTGATGAAACAGCGCCGAAGAGGTGTACTGTCATCCTGTATGTGTGTGGTTTGCTGTTTATGTCTCCATCTCTCCACCATAAGAAGCGCAAGTAATTGCGGTCAGTTTCTTTGACCTGAAACTGATGAAACATTTTTTCTATGTCGCACATCAGAGCTACTTGGTGCTGTCTGAAGCGCACAGAACATCTGTTAGACTGTTAATCATGTCTGGGCCATTTAGTAAGTGTTCATTAAGGCAGGTACCTTTGTGCTTTGCTGAGCAGTCAAAAACCACGCGTAGCTTGTCAGGTTTCTTTGGATGATAGATGCCATGGTGCGGTATGTACCACGTCTCACCAGGTGATCCAATATCATCAGTCTCTTCTGCATCACCTCTTTTGATGATGTCATCCATGAAGTTCAGGTAATCCTTCTTGTATCTTTCATCTCTCATGAATTTGCGTTTGAACTGATTTAGTCTGCTTTCAGCGAGTAGTCTGTTGCCTGGCATTTGTGGTCTCCTTTTAAATGGTAATGGCATTTCAAAATGTCCCTTTTCAGTTTGTGTTATGCCTTGTTCAAGCTTCTGAAGAAATATTAAATCCTCTTGTGACACAGTCTTTTCATTTTTCTCAATCTCTTTGAAATCTCTTTCCAAAGCTCGTATTGCATCTGCAGGAGTGAAGGGAGGGATTTCTTTAACAGTAACTCGATGACAGAGACTGCTTGCCATATCCTTTTCATTGCAGGATGCCGAGTTGCCAACTATGCTCCATCCTAAATCAGTGCGAATGGCATAGGGCTCTTTATCTTTGCCTAAGATTACTTGTTTAGGTGCAAGAGCTCTAGGACAAGTGTAACCTATGAGAAGACTTACTTCACAACTGAGAAGCGGAGGGACCTCATCTGCAATCGGCAGCAAATGGCTCCATTGTGTAGCGTGATCAATATACGCTCTGACCTCTGACCTACGTGATCATCAAAAATAATAATCCATCTTCTTCCCAATAACTCGGATTATAATGACTCTTTTATTATGTTTTAACCTGAATCAACATTCCTCCAAGGTCACGGTCAAATCGGAAGAATCCACCGGACTTTATATAATAATAATAATAATAATAAAGACTCTTGGTGTCTCTTCCTAAAATGACACCTTAATCTGTTACAGAAATGTCTTAAATGATTAATGCACTTTCTCTTACAGCATTGTGAATGTTTGATCCAGCTTCAGTATTATTGTTACTTTGCTAAAAGGTTAAATCAGTATTATTACTTATTTCTACTTTGCTAAGGATAAATAAGTATACTTTTCCACACTCCTTACACGGGGTGACGTATGACTTTAGAGCCTGAGTCACGTGTCTTGTTTAGAGTCTCCTGATTGGCCCACGTCTACTGACAGCTCTCAGCTGTCTGCCCCACACGGGAAGTGTTCAGTTCTCCACCAGCCTCGGAAGAGAAAACACCCCGCTGTCAACTTGCTACACAGTGGGTTATTGATGCAGACTGCCCCCGTAACGGGTCAAGCCCCGTAGCGGTCGAAGAAAGCTTCTTACCCCTGAGAGCAGGAAACATCCACCTGCCTCTCTATCTCCACCAGAATGGGGAAGACAGCCGTCTATCAACTCACCAGCAATGGGTCCAACTGAGATCGTATCCACGGACGCTCTCCGCCCGCCCGGCGGGTCTATCTACCTGTCAGGGCCCCAGATCGACCGAGGGGGAATCTCCGCTTCCTCGTCGAACTCCACCAGCCGGACGTGATCCAGGAGCGAGGTTCAGTAACGATCCATGACCTGGTAAAGCTGGCTACTTTGATAAAGCTAACCCTCTTCCACTAGGCTGCTCATCAAAGTAACCTCTCCACTTCATCCCTGATAACTAAACCCTTAAGCTAACTCCCTAGTCTTAATATCACCACAAGACTCAGGTTCTAAACTCAGAAGATCAATTTTAGAACATCTACCACTTAGTGAATGCTAACCAAATTGCTACCTCAAATGCTAATCTGTTTACAAATGTTCATCAGCTTTTATAATAAATATTGAATATATTTATTCCTGACTCAGCTTCCATTCGTCAAATAACAGGTACATAAATGACTCCCTGCAACTAAATAGAATCTAGATCATCCTGCTTTTATCACAAACAGTTGTTTAAACCCAGGTATCCAGAGCACACAGACTCTCGTCTAAACCCTAGGTAACTGGATAAATTAAGCGGAAGGTGAGTAATAAAACATTAGCTTTTATACACACTACAATTGTCTAGCTGTTTCATGTGTGGGTATGTGTTCTCTGTTAGCAGGTATGCAATCCTTTGAGTATGCAGTGGGAAGTTTTATGATTGTGGCTGAGTTATAACCCCTCGCTAAAAGATCAG
>SSNR01000301.1:16392-29232 GCA_006937965.1 Callopanchax toddi
TATCTTTGATCCCGAAAGAAAATAAAAACAGAGAAGACTGTATGAATTATAGGCCTATATCCATTCTAAATATGGACTATAAACTATTTACCCTAATTATGGCAAAACGGTTAGAAGAATTTGTGGCAGATTTAATTGACGAAGATCAGTGTGGGTTTATATTAGGTAGACAAACGCAGGACAATATTAGAAGAACTTTAAACTTACTGCATAAAATGAATAGAGATAAAGAAAATGCAGCTTTAATAAGCCTTGATGCCGAAAAGGCATTCGATAAAGTAGATTGGAAGTTCCTCTATCTGACTTTGGAGAGATTTGGCTTTAATAGAGATTCAATAAAAATTATCAAGGCAATCTATCATCAACCCTCTGCTAGAGTTAAGGTAAATGGTTCCTTATCAGATCGCTTTGAACTTAATAGAGGAACCAGACAGGGCTGTTGTCTCAGCCCAACGTTATTTGCTTTATACATAGAACTGCTGGCCCAGGCACTTCGACAAGATGAGAATATTAAAGGGATAAATATAGGAGGAAAAATACACAAAATAAGTCTGTTTGCAGATGACGTGATGTTATATATTCAGGATCTGGATACCTCAATACCTCGACTTTTGGAATTGTTAGATCAGTTTAATGGGTATGCAGGACTTAAACTTAATATTTCCAAGACACAAATGATCCATTTTAACTATAACCCAGAAGAAGAAATAAAGAACAGATTTGAAGTAAACTGGACAAATAAAGTAATTAAATATTTAGGGATTAACATAACTAAAGTACCAGAATCACTGTATGGAGCTAATTACAATCCACTCAATGATAATTTACAAAAGGATTTAATTAGATGGGCTACGTACCCAATGGATTTTGCCAGTAAAGTAAGTGTAGTAAAGATGAATATATTGCCAAGACTTTTGTATTTATTTCAGGCCCTTCCACTTGAAATACCAATACAACAATTTAGGGCCTGGGACAAAATGATAACAAGGTTTATATGGGGGGGCAAGAAGGCTAGAATACGCCTTTCTATACTCCAGTTGTCAAAAGATAAAGGATGAATGTCTCTCCCAAATTTAAAACTTTATTTTAAAGCAGCACAACTTAGACCTCTGTGTTGCTGGTGTGATGATTCATATGTAGCACGGTGGAAAGATGTTGAAACACGTGTTCCTGGATACAAAATTCAATCAATATTGGGGGAGGGGAAGTTGGAAATATCTCTTAGGAATAAATTAGACCCTATAACTATATTCTCACTAGAAACATGGTTTAGCACTGCCAAACAACTTAAATTGAAAAATTCTCAAAAATTATTAAAGTGGGTTGCCCTAGACACTGGGTTTAGGCCAGGATCATATGATTCTGTATTTAAGGATTGGATGAGAAAGGGCCTGACAGCTTTTTGTGTGGCTATTAAAAATAATATGATGAGGAGTTTCCAGGAATTGAAAGGAGCATTTGATCTTAATAACCAGGACCTGTTCAGATATCTCCAATTAAGGGACTATTATAATAAAGAAATCAAAGGGGGAGCTAAAGAAGATATTAATCCAGTGCTTGAATTAATATGTGGAGCTTACCATCAAAAGAACACGAACATGATCTCAAAACTATACCAGAGCCTTCGGACAAACCTAAAAACTACATCACTCCATGTGAAAAAGAAATGGGAACAAGAACTTGGGTCTATCATCACAGAAGAGGAATGGTATCAAGCGTGTAGTTCAGCACAGACTACTACCAATTCAATGCAGTGGAGAGAATTCAATTGGAAATGTATTATCAGATTTTTTATTACTCCTCAGGTGAAGAGTAAACAGCTTCAAATTCAACAGACTTGTTGGAGGGAGTGTGGGAATATGGAGGCACATCACTCTCATATCTTCTGGAATTGCCCTAAAATTCAATCTTTCTGGTCTGGTGTGAATAAGGTCATAAATAAGGTTCTTGGATATAGCATTCCAAGAGAATGTACTGTAATGTGTCTGGGAATGATAGCAGGAATAGTTAAGGGGGAGGATCAATACATAACCAAGATTTTTTTAACTGCAGCACGGAAGTCTATAACAAGACTTTGGCTTAAACCTAATGCCCCAGAAGAATCCCAGTGGTTTACAATAATAGAGGATATCTCTCAGATGGAAAAATTGTCATATATTTTAAGGTTGAAAGAATGTGTATACAATAGCAAATGGAAAAAGTGGTTTTCTTTTATACATGATGTGGGTAAATGATTTATGGCAATAAGCAGGCTTTGGCATTATTCTTAGTTTGGTTGTATGACTCTAAACTCAGTTAATTTTCTAAGCTAATAATCTCTATCTCTCCCACCTTTTCCAATTTTATTTACTTTATCTATTTATTTTTGGTTCTTGTTGTTTTCTTTTTGTTGGGGGTTACTTTAAAATTTTTAATTTTTATTTGTATTGTATATGTTGTACAAAAACGCTAATAAAAACAAAGTGGAAAAAAAAAAAAAAAAGCACAGTGAGGAGTTCTCACCTGATAGATGTGGTTCAGTTTGAAGTGCTTCAGCAGCAGCAGCAGGATGGCGGAAATGGCTTTAACAATGATTTCTTTGTGACGATTGACATCGACGCCGAGTTTCATGCTCTGCAGCACCGTCGTCCTGCAGAGGGAGACAGAATAATAAAGATCTCATCTATCTGACTCCATTCTTCATTTAAAACCTGTGATGCAGCACATCTTCTTTGCAAAATCAAGTTCCTCCAGAATGTTACATTCTCACTCTATCAACATGTGCATTTCTTATTCTACTCTACTTCTACTTATTCTACTCTTATTCTACTCTAATTATAGCATTTTTGATGCATTATTTTACTAAAAGAAAAAAGTTCAATTTGTCATAGTGAAATAGTGAGTGAGTGAATATTTCACTCACGGCATCTCCTCTGGCAGCACATCTGCCAAGATGTTAATGGAGTCTGTTTTGGCCTTAGATGTCGGAGCAGCAGCCAGCAGGATCTTCAGCAGAGCAATCTAACATTCAGAGAGAAACATCACTACCTGAACAACACAGGAATAAACAGACTAATACTGAGCATTTAGGACAAGATTACAGTGGATTGCTTGTGTGCTAGATGTTTGAATATGACACAATTTAGTAGTAAAAGCATCAACCTGTCAAAAGACACAAAGACAGTACATGTGACCATCTTGTTAAACTACCATCTGAAACTCGGACTGAACACTTTGTTTACAATCTTCTACTTGAATGCATTTTATTTTGTATAACTAAAAATGAAGGAAAAACTTCAAAATTGTTTATTCATCAGTGATGGCGGTAACACGCTACTTATTAACACCTTACTCATATTATGTAATTTTTCAATAACGAGTAATCCAACGCGTTACTATTTCCAAACCAGTAATTTGATTAAAGTTACTTTTTTCGAGCCACTATGCGTTACTGTCTTTGTCCATTTTCTTAGTAAAAATATTTGTTTTCTTCTTGCGTCTCTGTGAGCAGCATCAGGTGTCGAGTCACGTTTTCAGCACGAGGACAGCTGTGGAGTCATGTCAGCATGAGGAAGACTCACGTGACGTGTAGTACTGTATTTACATGAATATCCACTCATTATTTTTGTAAACTCCTCTGAAACAACAGGTTTGTCTTATCTTTGGGGTCTAGAGTTTATTAATGAGTGTAAGACTGAACCGACGGAGAACCGACCCGAGAAGAAACAGCTGACTGGAGGCAGCTGTCTGACAGTCGAGCAGACTAGCACTAGCAGCCTGAATGTAGCCATAGCTCCAAAAGGCTGGACGAACAAAGCATGGCTCTAGCATCCTTCAGTTGTTGTGAGTGACAAACAGCAGTCAGTAAACAAAGAAGCCAGCAGAAACACGAGCTGTCAGAGTGATGTTAGCTCCTCATGATCCTAAAACCCACCGCTTCAAAGAAACTAACAGGTGAGTCTGAGAGAACAGAGCTGATCAGAACATTAGATTAAGACACGCTACAGATTATTATTGTTACGCCATAAAGTATTTAATTTTAAACGTAGTTGTACATTTTACTATACTTTAAATTCAAATATGCTTTTTGATTTTTTTAATAAAAAAAAATCTTTATAAAAGATGAGATTTGGTTGTCAAACAAAACTTTTTCCAAAAAGTATATTTTGAAAAAGAGGGTCAGGTAGGGTTAGGGTTGACCTGAATTTCAGGTAAATACAGTAAAAACCAGCTGCAGCAACACAAAACAACTATGGAGGAGAGAGATGATCGTTTTCTATCTGGAACAAATAGAGTCAGGATGTAGAGTTTGTGTCAGATAAAGATGATAACATTAAGGTTCGTTCTAATGTTCATAAACATGTTCAAATAAATGTAATAGATACAGTAATAAACTATTTATTTTATAAAAGGTTGTTTTGCCATAAACGTGTTAAATGTCAGGTCAAGAAAGACCCTTTAATTTATATTTCATAAAAACAAGAATTTTTTCCAGGAAATAGTTTTAAGTTCAACTTTAATATCAGGAGATCCATTTTGTTGACTTGCTGTTAAAATTCACTTCTAATAAAGAGTTTTAGTAAAACTAGAGGTCATTTTAATGTTGAGGCGGGGGAGGAGTCAACAGCTGAATGTCACTAATAAAGTAACTAAAAAGTAACTAGTAATCCAACTTACTTTTAAAATCAAGTAATCAGTAAAGTAACTAAGTTAATTTTTAAATGAGCAAACAGTAATCAGTCGGATTACTTTTTCAAAGTAACTGTGGCAACACTTTATTATAATGATAAATGTAGTACAATGAGCTGTTAAACATAAGAGCTTCTTCCACGTTTATCCAGGCTGCCTGCTCAAAATACTGTATTTTAACCTCCTGAGACCAGACATCCACATGCTTCTTCAACTATAATATTTTATTGCTGCTTATATTAGACCCATTATTATTCCCTGCCTTGTTGTTTTCTGCTTATGCAGGTCTGAATCATGGGGGCAGCCTCCCCAGCAGGGATCTCCAGACTCCACTCTCCAGCTCCTCCAGTGGGACCCAAAAGCATTCCCAGGCCAGCCTGGAAATATATAATCCCTCCAACATGTCCCAGGTCGACTATGGGGCCTCCTGCCAGCAGGACATGCCTGAAACACCTCCTCAGGGAGGCGTTTGCTCTTAATAAACCAAAACATCAAGGTGAAATTTAAAATACACACCAAAGAAAAGCTAGGAGCTCAGAGGGTTAAGTAAAAATATATCCAAATGAAATTAAATTCCTATTTATTTATCTTGTGTATGCCAAGAAGTTTTAAATCCTACAAAATCTATTATAGTAACATCAAAGTCATTTGACTTAGTTGAGAGTTTGGACAGGCTGTATTTCAGTCATTTATTGTTCCTCCTTTGGTCTGATAAATCATATGTTTCACATAAATAATATTGCAAAATAAATATTTAATCTCAACAAGTTTACTGATTAAAGGTTATATTTGTGTGAAAAATGCCCAGCAGCCAAATGAAACAATTACTGATGAACTAACCATGTATTGAGGCAAACTGGGCAGAATTCCCTGATAGAGCAGCTCAGTGGCACACATCTCCACTTCCTCTTCACCCTGTTGACAAGAACACAGAAAAAGGGCAAGAAATGTAAAATACACAGAACTATTCTACCACAGTCTACACTGTGAGCCCTCTGTAGATTACTGTTCAGACTGCTTACTGTCCTAATCAGGACTAATTAAAGACTCCATTATTACTTACAACAGAGAGGGGAGTTTTCTGGTATTCCTCCTCCTTTGTAATCTGGATTTCTGCTATAGAAATATACTTATGCTGGAAAACAAGAGGAAAATGATTTAATTCATTACCAACAGCAATAACAAGGTCTTTGGTGATCCTGCAGGAAAACCTCAAACAGCTGTTAGAATACCTGCTTTAGTGTCTTGATGCTCTCATGAATGGGTCTGGGTAACCCAACCACCGTGTCTGTATCACTGCACAACACACACACACACACACACACACACAACACAACACAACACAACACAACACACACACACACACACACACACACACACAGAAGCTTTATCGTCTCAGAACATGAAGATCAAAGTCGTTTTTCTCACATCACAAGCTGCTTTTAGTCTGACCTACCTCCCCAGAGTGTAACCGATGAATTTACTTCTACTTGATTCCAGAAAACTTTCTATATCTTTTTCTCTGTTGGAGCAACAAACAAAGTCAGAAAGTCTCAAATCTCTTGAATACCAAAAGAAAAAGGTTTCTTTTAATCAGGTATAAAGTAAGGTGAAATAATGTGTCTGTAGTTATTAACCGTTAGAACTCAGTAGGTTTGTGTGGTGAAACCAAACAGTACCCATTTAAATACCTGGCTAAACTCCTGATTTTGTTTATTCTTCTCATTGTTTAATGTTATGACTGTATATATATATCTTTGATCCTGATTACATTTTGCCCCTACTACTGTTTTATTCGCATGTACTTGATTGTACCTGTGTTGTACAGCGCTTCGTGACCCTTATCTGAGAAAGGCGCTTTAAAAATAAAATGTATTTGCTACTTACTTACCTGACTTTGGGAGCCCACGGCAGACCTTTAGGAAAGGACACCCTCTCTGATGGAGGGTGAGGGATGGGGGGAGGCATCACCTCGTCTCTTTCTAGAGGAAAAGTCTCCGGCTCTATGGAGTTGTCATTGTCATCGTTGTCATCCTCATCGTCACGAGAGTCATCAGCCTTGTAGGGATCCTTCTCATTGAAAGCATCCAGGTTGTCCTGTTTGATCAGAGCCTGGAAAGAGTTCAATTATAAATGATTATACTGTAACTTAAGCTGAGCTGTACCACTACAATATGAAGAAAATAGAACACTAAACTAACAGAAAGTGACTGACAGATGGGTCTAAATCAGTGGTCCCCAACCTTTTTCTCGCCACGGCCTGATTTCATGCCAAGCAATACGTCCACGGACCGGTTGGGATGGGCGGCGGGGGGGCATGGAGCAAATCGCTCCTTTGCCTGTGGACAGTGTTGCAGCAAGGGACATTTTTGCTCTGTAGTTTTTTTATTTTTATTTATTTAATAACCTTTATTTAACCAGGAAAGTCATATTGAGATTCAGAATCTCTTTTACAAGGAGTCCTGGATTACCACCTATAGGGCATGGTGTGATTATTTTGTAGAATATTTTTCTGCTCTATGCTCATTAAATACACAGATTTAACTCAAGATGTCAATCCAAATCTTAAATAATATTTAGAATAATATATACAGGCCTGCACTTAGCCTGTTGGCAGGTCCTCAGTCAGGAGAACCTGATTTAATTCTGCGTATACCAGAACCTGCCCGAACGCGCCTTTTCGCTGCGCAGCAGTCCCGACGGGGTCGAGGAGCCTCTTGATCTGACGAGCTTCTCGTCCTGCAGCTCAGTGACACATGGCCTCTGAAGCTAGTGGACACACACGAGTCGACAGGAACTCCAACCGACACACACACACACACACACAGCATCTCCAATGCGCGTGGCACCGAACCGGGAACGCACGGCTCTGTTGACGCGCGCTTCAACACACACACACAATCACAGTACATCTGATCCACGCAATTCACACATTCCTAGTAGGAGTGCAACGGGTCACAATCGACAGCGACAGCTTATAATCAAAATCATCATCATCATCATCAGTCCCCCACGCGCAACATGCGTACCAGAGACCAGGGCGAGGTTCTCCCGTGAGAACCTCTGATGACAAATTTTGTGCACCCCCGAATATAAAAACTAGTTTAATGGAGAACAGACTCGTGTCCACGTCACGGGTCTGTCTGACAGAGTAACTGTCTGTCGGACAGTTCGCTCCCTGCTGTCAGGTGCAGCAGGAACAGGTGAGGGGGCGTGACGAGGCGCTGCTCTGTGGCTCCTGACAGAGCAACGGTTATAATATTAACGTTCATTAGCTCTTATAAAAGTCCAACACAACATGTTATCTTAGACAGAAATAGATGAGTCTGGTTCCTCCATCAGAGAGTGAGAGAATGACCCAGCAGGTGACAGAGATGAAGGATTCAGCCGCTCCGCAAGCGCGCGCGTGCGAATGAGACTGAATCAGAGATGATCCATCAGTCGTTCTGGTCAACACAAATGACTAGTCCGACAGAATGAACCTCCATATGTGATAGCAGAACCAACGTCCTTCTCAGAGGGGAATTATCAGCAGATTCTTAGAGGACAATAGGATGTCGGGACCATATAGCAGCATGCCAGTGCCAGCCCGCGTGCGTTTGAACCGTAGAGATGGATCATGGATCATGATGAACTGTTGCACCAGGAGGTGAGGAGGAGGGCAGCTCAGCTCAGTTTGCAGCAGGTGATCACAGTGCTGTGGGTTCCATACTGCGAGTAACGCACCGGTCCGGACCGGATCTTTCAGGCGCGATCAATACATCAATTAATTTTTTTTATTCTGCCGTTCTCACGGCCCGGTGCCAAATGAGCTGCGGACCGGTACCGGGCCGGGGACCTCTGGTCTAAATGATTCACTTAGAAAATGAATTAGAGGAGAAAAGCATGAACTTGTTTGGATCGATATTACATTAAGACTTCATGGTTTGCATTAGGGGTGAGCGATATGGCCTAAAATCTATACTGCGATATAATTATAATAATAATCAGCAGTATCGGTATATATTGCAATATATATAATATAATATAATGAATTAATATATATATTATAATTAGTGCTGGGCCGCGCGTTAACGCGAAACTGTTATCGCGCGATAAAAAAAATAACGCCGTTAATCTAAATTGGGTCGCTGGGTCTAGGAGATGTACAGGCATTACCAAATGGCAGACTCTGATCCTGGCCCAGATCTTTCCGGAGTCCAGACCTGCAGCAGGACCCGCTCCCCCGGTCTAGCTGAAGGAGGCGCGGCTCCTGTCTCCCGAACGCTCGCTTCACCTGGAGCGGCTCCCGGATCCGACCCGATCCTTCACCCGGACTGCGAGCCGCGGCTCCAGGTAAAGCGCGCGTTCGGGAGACGTGAGGCGTGTCTCCTTCACCGGGAGCCGGTTCCGGTCCAGGATTTTCACCTGGACCCAAGGAGGTGAAAGAGGCGCGTCCGGGAGCCGCGCGCCCGTGCCAACCTCGGCACACGACCCCTCCTCCTGAACCGGACCGTGTGGTTCGGAGCTTGATCCAGGTTGGAGGAGACGCAGCAGAGCGCTGACCGAGTCACAAACCCGCGGCAACAACTTGGTAGAGTTCCCGCAGAACTTCGACCAAGTCATCAACCAGGTCTGGACTGGCTGTCTGGTTCCAGGTGTTTCCTGGTGAACCGACGTGTTATTTGGGCCGACAGCCTCAGCTGTGCACGCGCCTCTCGTTAAAGTGAATGTGGCAGCGCGTGCTGCGTTTCTCAGCATAACTGACAGCTGAACATTCAACAAATCAAACAATATCAACACTAAAACACATTGATCTGTCAGTGACTTTATCAGAGGGTTGTCTTTAGTTTTCAGACTCGTTAATGTTTAAATCCCCTAAAGTGGTTTTATTTAACAAAAACATGATGAAACAGCCCTATGGGATCATGTGAAATAAACAGTAGAGAAATGAAGTCATTTTAAGGCAGATTGAATCCATTACAGATAAACTGGATGCTACAATCATTTTTTGACAGCTAAAAAAAATCAGCATGAAGTTATTTAATGTAAAAAAGAGAGTTGATGCTTTAATCAGGTGACCTGTAAACTAAATGTAATCCTTTACTGTCAGGAGATGAGAAGGTTTCTACAGTAAAACTATTAAAACAGAGTGAGCCTCAGAAAACAGCTGTAAAGTTAAAGGAAACAGACCTCTGATGACAGCTCAATGTGTTTTAGTGTTAAAATGTTTCATCCTGATAACTTGATCAACCATCAGAGGTTGTTAAAATGAGCTCAGAGCTCATCTGGTCTGGAGGTTCTGGTTTGTGACTCAGGTCTGGGTTTCTGAGGGAAGTTCTGACAGGTTTACAGTGTTTGCGAAAACACGCCGGACCGCCGGACATTACCGACGTAAATTAAAATTGTCTGACGTAAAACTGAAGCACGCCGGACACTTTGACCGGCGTGCGTGCTTCTCCAGCTCTCTCTCTCTCTCTCTCTCCTGTCGTTCTCGCGCGCGCCTCTCGCTCGGGCACCTACTTTCCTCACCTCTCATTCACGCGCCTTCGCTCACGTGTCGATGAGAAATGTCAAAGTATTCCTGCAGACTTCGTTTCCTCTGATTATTTAGGTAATCTGGGGTGATTTATTTTGCTCTGGAGCTTCTAGTTGGACGACGTACACTCTCTGACGTCACAGCGTTCAGGTTCAGACGTGAGATCTGCGTCGGCCTCTCTTCTCTAATATTAGCTTCCTAAACGAACTGTAACCACCACGGTTTAGTTTTTATTTAGTCCGTTCTTCCTTGTCCATCATTATTTAATTATCTAAACACAGCTCCGTCGGACAATGTTAAAAAACATCGGGTCTGACGACTGTCTGACGTGTTTCTATGGTGGTGAGGCAGAAAACAGCTGATCTGAACGTGCAGCTGATCAGGCCCCCAAACAAAGCCCATATGATCTATTAACTCTGTTAACTGGTTACCGTAATTTCCGGACTATAAAGCGCACCTAATTATAAGCCGCAGCAGCTAAATTTGGGGGAAATTGCAGATTTGTCCACACATAAGCCGCACCGGAATATAAGCCGCGGGTGTTTTAATGCTAATGCAGCAGGGGGGCTGAGGGGGGAGGGAGAGGTGTGGAGAGCAGTTGTCTGGCTGCCGCTTGGGTGAGGAATCCGTTGGAGGTGTGAATGGCTGTTTTTCAATAGGATGAGTTGAAACATTAAAGATAACAAAAGAAGTCAAACTGCCTTCATTGTCAAAGGTGCAGCTGTGCCAAAGGGCGGGGCCATCAGTTTCGAACAGACCACTTGTCAGTGTTAATTAGTTGCAGAATGTTGCAAAAACAAAGAAAACACGTAGGTAAACGGCTCACCAATGAATGGCTCCCATCAAAGAGCCATTAGTCCCATCACTACTCCCGACTCACGTCTGTGTAATCCTGCACGTAGTCAACAGCGCGACCACCACCCCCATACCCCCCTTATACCGCCATTGGGTAATCTTTCGTGAAAAGCACATGATTGCGCAACCAGAGGTAGCGCTAGACTTTTTAGTTTTTAGTCATCTCATCGGGATCTCTGGCAAGAACCTCCAGAGACTACAGTACATCCAGAACAGCGCTGCCAGGATCCTGATGAGGGTGCGCAAGCATGAGCACATCACCCCCATTCTGAAAGCTCTTCACTGGCTCCCTGTCCCACTTAGAATAGAATACAAACTCTGCCTCCTCTCCCACCAGTGCATTTACGGTCAAGCCCCCCACTACCTAAAGGAACTCCTCACTTCCCCGACCACACGCATCCTTCGCTCCGTAAAAGCGAACACGCTTCAAACCCCCAGAACCAAGCTCTGCAGCATGGGAGATCGGGCTTTTTCCTCTGCTGCTCCGAGGTTGTGGAACTCCCTCCCTGTCCACTTAAGGTCTCCACAAACTGTGGATGCTTTTAAACAGAACCTGAAAACCTACCTTTTTAGAAAAGCTTTTTGTTAGTTTTATTCTGTAGCCGCCCCTTTTACTTTTTTAAACTTGTTTTATGAGTGTTGACTCAGCTATTTTAACCTTCTCCGCTGTAGCACTTTGAGATTGCAAAATATAAAGTGCAATATAAGTTAAATTTATTATTATTATTATTATTATTATTATTTGACTCACAGGGTTAAAAAAAATCCAGTCATAATCTATTTTTATCCGTCACATTAATTTTACACTTATTACATTTTCAATAGCATTATTACTCTAACACTGGGCCCATTTAGCACACAAATCCATAAAATTAGACTCTAAATTAGTCGATCAGCCAGTCATCATATAGAAATTCCCAAAAACTCCGTTTGGAGTCGAGCTCAGCGCAGCAGCAGGTGAGGTGATCCTCTGTGCGCTCCGCGGGACTCTGATTACCGTGTAATATTAACGTTCATTATGAGATCATGAGAGAGATGAGGGGTTCACATATTTTCATTGAGATACTCAGGGGAAACCTGGTGCTGATGTTTAATGCGGACCTCCTCGTAGGTTAGTGGGCGTTTGGAGTCCAGTTCTATGTGCGCGCAGCTCGCAGAGCAGATTTTGCGTGTCAACAAGCGTCCACAGCCTATGAACGCTAGTCCGAGAGCGCATTACAACAGAAAGTGTAGTTAGTCTGCATCTGATCGCACGCTGAGCACCGGATTGCAAAGGGGCATTTGAGCGGATCAGGTCTGCGGCTGTGGAGGCTTGTTGACACGCAAAATCTGCTCCGCGAGCCGCGCGCACATAGAACTGGACTCCAAACACTAACCCGCGAGGAGGTCCGCATTAAACAGCAGCGCCAGGTTTTCCCCTGAGTATTTTAATGAAAAATATGTGAAACCCTCATCTCTCTCATGATCTCATAAGGAACGTTAATATTCTGTAATCAGAGTCCCGCGGAGCGCACAGAGCTGCACCTGCTGCTGCGCTCAACTCCGAACGAAGTTTTTAGAAATTTCTATATGATGACTGGCTGATCGACTAATTTAGTGTCTACCGTAATCCTATGGATTTATGTGCTCATGGGCCCAGTGTTAGATCAATCAAATAATTGGAACAGAGCGATCTGCAGCTTCTAAACAGGTTCTCCAAACCGCGACAGTCAGTGGAGGATGAAAAGATTAGAAACAATTAGAATAATATACAAAAGTAATGAAATAATGCTACTGAAAATGTAATTATTATAATTTTT
>SSNR01000301.1:29315-49025 GCA_006937965.1 Callopanchax toddi
ATCCATGCCTCCCACTGAACTCGGAGTGCCACTTTAAAAGCACGATTCACACTGATGTCCGGTGGCTGCAAATGCTTCGTTGTGCCCCCAGGAATCACAGCTGGAATAGAGTTTGTGCTCTTGACGGCTGCTTTCACAGAATCCGTTATATGAGCCCTCATGCTGTCCAGAACGAGCAACGCTTTTTTTTGGTGAAAAAATCCGCCAGGTCGCTTGACGTAGCACTCATTTAGCCATTCCTTCATTATGTTTTCCATCATCCACCCTTTCTGGTTGACTTTTACCAAGATGTCTTTTGGGAATTTTTCTTTTGGCATAGTGATCCTTTTAAAAATCACCATCAGTGGAAGCTTTACTCCGGATGCGGTGCAGCCCAGAACACAAGTGAAATTTGTTCTCGTGGCCGGTTGTTCTCAGTGTGATGGACGATTCACCTTTCTTGTTTACAGTCCTTGTAAGAGGCAGGTCAAAGGACAGAGGCACTTCATCCATGTTGATGATCTCGTCCGGTCCGATGGAATGTTCATTCATCTTTTTCTGTGTAAATTCGCGGAAGTTCGCTATTTTCTCCTCGTGGTCTGGAGGGAGTTGCTGACACAGAGTCGTCCGTGCCCTGATGGACAGTCCTTTTCGTCTCATAAATCTGAGACACCATGATGGTCCGCCAATAAAATCTTCATTATTCATTTCATTGGCGGTTGTTTTGGCTTTCAGTCGGATCTGCACGGTGGAAACACCCCGGCCGTCTGCTCTCTGCGTGTTCACCCAGTCTTCAAGAAAGTTTTCAAGTTCCGGCCATCTGCTTTTCTTGCCTCTAAAGGATTTTTTGGTCTTTTTGCATTGACCCAGTTCTTCACGCTGCCATCTCCAACGTCTCACCATTGACTCATTGATGCCAAGGGTACGCGCAGCAGCTCTATTTCCGTCTTTCACAGCCAGATCAATTGCCTTTAACTTAAAAGCAGCATCATATGCAGTTCTCCGTTTGTTTTCTATACTTCCTCTGTCTCGCTCTCCTACTCTGTTATGCTCTCGTTGCTTTGTGTTGCTCTATTTATTTGGCACGAACTGTCCCGCCTCTTCTCTGGCGCTTCCTTGATAGTGCGCCCCTGCTGGCCGTTAAAAAACCCACAGATAAGCCGCACCATTGTAAAAGCCGCAGGGTCCATGACAAGTGAAAAAAGTAGCGGCTTATAGTCCGGAAATTACGGTACTTTAGGATGAGAAACCAAACTACATGAGAATGACGTATTAAGAATGAAGGAGTGAGAACAGGAGGATAATCTGTGAACTCCATTCTCCTGTTATGGTAACAATATATAATATTAATAATAATAATAGTTTAGAATAGAAATCCTTAATTATCCCTCAGTGTGGAAATTCAGGTGCACAGCTGCAAAGTTACAGGCAAATCAAAACATAAAGATTCACATAAATATAAATAAAAATCAGAATAACTACCTGACTGTAAAGTCATTTAGAGCCTAAACAATAATAACAGCATAATAAAATACTGCTCAATCATTAAAATGCCATAATCAGATCCTGATTCACAGAAATGTGAAACTGAACAGGATTCCTGAGTGAAACTAGACCAGCAGCATCCTGGGTCTTTAGAGTCAGACTGACTCAGTGTTATGGTGGTCTGAGTGAAACTAGACCAGCAGCATCCTGGGTCTCTAGAGTCAGACTGACTCAGTGTTATGGTGGTCTGATGTCGCTCTAGGAGTTGTGTTTATTACCTCTTGTTGTGTCTTTTTAGTGTCTTTTAAACTGCTGACAGTTCTTTTCATTGACTTTTAGGTGAATCATTTAAGATATTTTTGCCTGTTGTTCTTATCTTTGAATTGTTCTGTTTTATTATTGTATTTACTGTCTGTATTTGACTCTGTTCAGCGCTTTGGACTGCTTTGATTGGTGGTGGGAAGTTGTTATATTAATCAATAAATAAATGAATGATTATTGTTTTTAAAGGACTAAGTGGGAAAAAATGACCATATTCTGATCTAGTGTCTCATAGAGGTCACTATAATAACCACTATATTAAATAGATACAGATCTGCAGCACGTGAGGACATTGTCCTACGTGAGTCAAAAATGTCCTGCCTGAGATGCTCCCACGTCTGCCAGTTTGGCAGGCGTGGCTCAAAAGTTTTCGCAAACACTGGGTTTAGTATTTCTTGTTAGGTTAGTAACAGCTGATCCAAACAGTGGATCAGCTGTTACTAACCTTAAACTCTAGACTTGAAGTATCACGACTCTTCAGCCTCATGAACACACATACCGGTATTATGAACCCTTTGGCAGAATTCAAATGAGCCATTTTAATCTAGATTAATCTAGATTAATTTCAAAATTAATCAAGATTAATCTAGATTTAAAAAATTAATCTATGCCCACCTCTAATTATAATATAAAATAAAGCATGCCGGGGGTGGGGGTCCAGCGCTGCGCTGCCTTGTTCCTAAAGTCTCTCCTCTGGTCATTGATCTTTCACCCCAGGAGGAGACAGACTTCTATGCCCCTCTAACTGGTCTAACTGAGAAATACCTCAGTTTCTCTCCAACAAGACACTCCGGTCGGAGAGGGAGGAAGCATGAAGAGAACAGAACCGAACGAAACCGGTGTACCTACGGACGGGAACGGCAGACCTGAACCGCTGCAGCGCAATAGATATCCTAAATAAAAACGTTTATATATGATGTTTATGTGCAGCGCCTTCATCATCCTATTAAAGGCCAAGTCGTTGTAAAAGAGTGCTGTATGCAATTTGTGAAAAATGCAGGGAAGGAGATTAGGTGCTCGTCTCGTCCGTCTGTGAAGACGCGCAGTGGAGCGATCTGAGTCCTGCTGACCCAATTCCGGTTCCGTCACCACGACGAAAATTTTTGGGAAAAACCGGATATCTCAGCAAGAGGTTTGTTAGGAGGAATTGATGAAGTTGGAGGTGTACAATTCTGATGGAATAGTCTGTTGAAACCTGCTCAAAGCCTCAATTCCCACCTGGAATTCATCAACGTGCTCTACCACGGTAAAACAGTAGTCAAAACCTCTACCGCCGGCCAAGTTTATGTCGTTTCTACCGCCCACCCCTAGTTTGAATAATAAATGATTTGTTCATAAATAAAAACATCGCTAACATCCAGGGAGATGTGCGCAAGTCTTAGTCTAATAGGAACTGAGTCAGATAATATGGTAAATATACAGTAAAGGAGGGATTTCTAACATTTACCACTGTCATCTGATCAAGATCATGTAGTTGGATGGTATTAAGCTGTCAGTTTAAATAATAATATTGACATATAACTGAATATAACACCAATGTTTATAGACACCACTAAAAGAAGTTTAATTTGAGGCTTGCCAGACCTGGAATATTTTCACAGAATCTAACGCAGCAGTAGTAATGAGTACCTTATGTTCACGTCGGGCTCGTTTTTGTTGCTGCTCAATCAGATCAGATGCAGACGCGGGAGGAGAAGCTGCCCTCATGCTGCGAATGACTCGGATGCTGTCCTCTGGGAGAGGAGGGAGTCCCAGCTCCTCACGTTTACGAACCTTAATGCTTTGAAGCTGCTCAAACCCTCCAAGTGTGAACTGAAACGATTACAAGAGGAGGATTTTACAAATCAAATAGACCAAAGTAGAACATGCTTAAACCATAATAAATTTAGTTTTTGTCCTCTCTCACCAGTATGCTCTTCCACAGCAGCAGTAGGACTTTCTTCATTGGAAAGTGAGGAGCATGGCCGCTGCAGAACTTGGTAACCATCCCAAAGAGCATGACAGAAATGGGCTCATTGTTGAACAGAGGAGATCCTGCATTAAGCAGCAGTTCAGAATTAGCTTCCACATCGAAAATCTGAACATTATCTTAATGTGATTACAGCTGTTTGACTAAAATATACCCAGTTCTGCTCGGAACGTTTCCCTTATGATTTTCCACTCAGGCTTGTCGGCCAGGTCGTCCTGCTGGATCGTCTCCATCATCAGGTACATTATGTTCAGCAGCACCCTGAGGTCTGTGCTGTCAGCGAGGGAGATAGCCGGTTTTCTGACCGCACTACTACAGGCAGCGCTGTTGCTGAAGAACAGAGAGCAACAGAAAATGTTTTGCTCCGAAAGCAAAAAACAAGTTATTAGGTTTTCTTACTGTAGTGCACAAAGATCTCTTTCTTTAGGGGGACATTTTTGGAGGACTGAGACAGGCACGTGCAGAGGGGGCTTGAGCACCTGCCCCTTTTCTCTTTGATGTTCAAAGTGCCCTTTTTTTCCCAGGGCTTTTTCTTTTTTGCATGTGTGTGTGAAGGCCCCTCTGTGCCCCTCAATGTTAAAATGTAACTATCAATGACAATTCCAGCCTAATAAAATGATCTGGCTGCTGTCAGTCACATGATAATCAATGCTCGTCAATGAGGGCACAGCGCGCCGGTTACCGGAAGCGAGCTGTAATGAGCACACACGTTTTTTCCCACCTGATCAGCGGCGCTGTAGAAACAGACTGATGTAACAAACTTCGGTAAGCAGGGGGGATGTGGGGGTTTGAACTTTTTCTAGTCAGATGGTTAAACATTCCCTTTATCCGCAGTTTTTTTCAAAAAGCGCTATTCTCTCTGCACCCTCCGCTGCTGTTCGCACCTCTTCCCTCCCTCTCATGTTGCTCCTGAGATCAGACAGTTTCCCGTTCCAAGTTCCTCCTCATGCTGTCCGGTTAAATACCGACACAGAAGCTCCTAATTTGATGTTATTCTAATGTTCTACTCGCTCAAGAACAACACAGCTGTTCTAATTCTCGTTCCTTTATTACTGAACAGCTGTAATCTAACCTAAACGGAGCAAAAGATCCAACGAGAAGCTCTCCGCTCTCCTCCACTTCGGACACACACGGCCCGCCCCCATTGTCATAACAACCAGCTGACGGACAGCTCAACGTGTTGCATTAAATTGCATCAAGTAAATAGTACTACCATCACTAAACGTCGATGTATAGAACAAAATAACAACATTAAGTGAATATTCAGTCCAGTATAATCTAGTTTCTCTGGACCTGTTAGCAGGTGTTTGTCTCTCTGTCAAAATCAGGTCTTTGTTCAGCTTTGAATTTTCTTTATGTCACTCAGTATAACTGGAGTGACCAGATATTTACAATGGAGTTGTGGCACATCTGCAGAGAACCAGTCTTGCATGTGGGAGACTGGGGTTCAAATCCTAGTTTGGACAGAATATAAAATTAGCTTTGAGCTTTGAGCACCTGCCCCTTCAAGGGCCTCTGCACGGCCCTGGACTGAGATATCCTTCATCAATAAAAAGCTAAACATGTTCAACTAAAATAAGTCTTGGCTTTTAAACATGCTAGCAATGCAGCACTTAATGCACAACTACCATTCATGAATTTATTGTAGAACATACTCAATCTCCATGTTTAGTAGTTCCACCAGAGCAGAGAAGGTCCCAACATCAAGCAGCAAAAATATGTTGTATCTCATCCAGTGCTGCACCTCAGCCTCAGAGCTACAGTCTCCAAAGGTTCCTGTACAAAACATGGTGGAAAAAAAAAGTCACTAGAAAAAGTAGCATCCCTTGCAGAAATGCTGCTTGAATTTTGAGTACTGAAAGAATGAGCTGAAACCTGCTGAAGACCTGAGATGAAGCTGAACTGTTTTTAACCAATTTTTTTTTTTTTTTAAATGTATACTTTAGGTAGAAAAAAAACTCTTATATCATTACAACTGTTTAAAATAAAAGTGTCAGAGGCAAATAACTTGTTGAACAGTAGCAGGTAGATAAATGGGACAGAAAGCTGGAGGAAAGAAGAGGAAGAAAAATAAACTGAATAAACTCGAATCAATTAAAATAACTGAATTCAGTTTAAAAACTGAACACTGTTAAAGAAGCAGGCAGATTGTGAAGAAACCAGTGCATACAATATTAAAGAAGACAAAGATCACTACATGTGGATGTATAACTTGATTCTGTACTACTAAACATATGGCAGTAGTAAAATTTAGTTTGCAAAAGATTTGAAATAAATGTCTAAGCTCTCAGACTTAGAGTGGAGTTATGACATCACCAGAGTGGGAAAGTAGCATTTTTCTGAAATTTCCTAAAACCAAAACTGAAATTGTAAAAATTATATTAAGAAATGTCTTCAATATGTGATAGCTTAGTGTCTTAAGACTTATTAGTAGTAAAATATATTAATAGCAAAAGTCATAACAGTAAACATTTTGATATATCATTTGTTGAAATTGCTGAAAAACTGTAGATTAGTTTCACAAAATGCACTGGAGAAAACAGGATCACAGCAGTTTGAATGCTAACTCTGCATTAAAACGATTACACCTCTACCTTGAGTGTTGCTAAATTTGATTATATTTAAAATGAGTGAAAACTAACCCTGGGCCATGTAGAGAATGGCTCTAGCAACCTTCAGTCTCTTCTCACGAGCAATGACCTCCAGGCTGTCCAGGAGACGCATGGCATGAGCTCTGTGCTGAGCTGCATCCAACTCCGTCCACTTCTTATCAGACACTAAGGTTCAGCAGAAAAACATAAAAATACAGTTATATTTAAGTATCCTCTTAATCTGGGTTTCTATATTTAGAATTACCTACCATGAGCTCTGAATTCTTCCTCAAAGCACTTCCTGTTGAGAGCAAACTCGGGTCCTTCAGTGTAACTGTAAAGCTCTGAAACATTTGTAGTAAAAAAAAAAAATTTTTTTTAAATCTGATTAAAAATTAAATTATGTCTAACTAAATTTCTGTTTCTGAAAATCATGCATACAAGTAACAAAAACATGCAAACCTGACAGCTCTGCAGCCCACTTGTCTGTGTCAGAATATTCAAATTCAAGATCCGGGGATTCAGACAACCCCTGTGGACAATACATGAGATCAAACATCAGACAAAAAATGGGCCAATGAGTATTTCATTATATCTAGTATCACTAGTCCTGTACTGCAACTAAAACTGCCTGGGCAACTTCAGTGACTTAAACTCTGTGTTGATGTTAGATTATGGTGTTTCTCATTCTCTACCTACCCGAAAACACATTACAGCTCTGTCCCTGACAGAGGCTTTGATTTGACCTAAACCAATCCCATTAAACATGCAAAGAATATGTAACAACAACAAATCAACAGCATCTAAAGATTTACTGCTAATGCACAAGTGACAGTGACCAGAGGGTAGCTCTGCTCTCTGGTCCACAAATCCTGATGAGTAGGAACCATATTAGACTACAGCTTTTCATGTTCTTGTTATTTGGCGCACGTCTAATACAATAATGGTAGATAAAATTGGTTTTGTTTAGACAAACTGCAACGTAAATATCATGATTCTGTCAAGAAATCGATGTGTCATTTTTTCTAGTTTCAGCTTGTTTTTAGTTTAAACCAACAGAATCAGATTCTGGGAATCACTGTTATGCACTGTGATTCAGCAAACATGCACACAGTGTTCTCGTTGTAAAAAAACATACATATTATTAGCCGATTCTGATACACATTCCAAAAACGGCCCTGTCCCTGCTGATAGATGCCTCATAAAAGTAGAGGCGGATCTAAACACCGTTTTCAACAGGTAGCCTGATTTCTGACACGGTGTCTGCTAGCATCAGCGAGTTACTCCCTGCTAAGCTACACAAGAGTTAAACACTAAAGTAACTTAACAGAGGGCAAAAATTACTCAGCTACACGGGTATTTAAACTGTTTAAAGCAGCTTTTTGTTGTTATGAATCGATTTGTGTAGGAGATGCTAGTTAGGCTACACTGACAGAGCTAATGTTACAGGAGAAGAAAGGAGGCCTTGTCTTGTTACCAGAAACCCTCTGACCAAATTAAATATGACAATTTCCTTTACGTACCTCGGAGTCTTTTCTTGAATTTCGAGGGAATTCGCCCCTGCCTTTATTGGGCAGCATAGCTCTTTGTTTATTGTTTACAGGTAGCCCACCACCATTCCCACCGACTTCCATTATTAGCAGTTGGGCGAAATATCGCGAGATGAAAATTGATCTGTGAGATCGAGTCTGCTTGTGACGCAAGCGTGACAGATAGATTTGGGCTCCATTTACTACAAGGACCTCTTTCCTAAAATAAAATTAAAAAAAAAGAACTGAAACGTATACATGGAAATTATCCAGAGGGCCTTTGTTAGTAAACCTACTGTAGTTTTTCTGGAACAACTTGTTTAGTGATATAGATGGGAAACTGGTTATCTAGAATGTCTTTAAATCAACAAGAGGCATCATTACAAATCATTGCAAAATACAAAAATTTATAAAATAAGGCGCAATTACTGAGAAGTATTTAAAAAAAACTATTTAACTTGGTTATTAAAAAACAACAAAAATAAACAAAAATCACAAACCAAAATGCTGTCACCTAGCTTTAACATGCCTACCCTGTTTTAAAATAAAAACATAATTTATAGAATAATTTACATACTGTTTACAGGTTCATCTGGATAACTACTAACCAATTAACAAATAAGTCAATTAATAATATTAACATAAACAAACCTTTCCTAAGTATCTCACTGACTCCAAAAATCCACATTGCACAATGGAAAACGTTACTTTTCTTCAGTAACAGTTTCAATCCAAAATAAATACAAAAAGTGCTTTTCAAAAGGATTCAAGTACAAAAATTGTACATTACTTCTGATAACTGTATCAGCAGGTAAAATGGAAAAACTTTAAGCTTTGAAGAAAATTAAGCAGCACTTAATGACAAGTTTCAAAGTTTAGGTGCAGAAACTCTCAGGTCACATTCACCTCCTAACACCTTGTTGCACAAAACCCACTGGGATACTAAGGATTTTGTTCTTGGTATAAAAAATTTCACCTTAGTTTGTGTCATACCAGCCTTTTGTTATTTGCAAATCAAATACTGCAGGTCTTCTAAAAATAGAGGATTTCAATCAACATTACAGGAAATTATCCCACCTGTTAGGGATGTGAATAGAATGCATTTCTTTACATCGTTTAGCCCAGGTAAAGACTTGTGACCCACTGAAAACAAGTCTGCAACCCAAAAGTCAGTCACAACCCACCAGTAGAGTCACGGTGTGAAATGATGACGCTGAGCAAATTTAAGTTTTAAGTGTTTATTAAAGGAAATTGTGCACAAAAGATCAAACAGGGTGAAAATTATTCAACCTAAACTAGAAAGTGTGTTGAAAATACAGGACATTAAAACAATTATATAATTTACATTATCTTGTTTCCAAATGCAACAACGATCTTCTGTAAATTCACAGTGAAAAGCTGTTCTGATTCAGCATGAGGAACTGAGCTTTTGGCTCCTGTAATGTAACATTCATTTGTCTCAGAGTCACAACACTCTTAATTTGGCCATAATGTCAACAGAAGAAGTTTGTTTCTTACATAAAAAGTCTAAATACGTCATGTGAACAAATTTAACAGAATGTAAAGACAGAATGATTGTTGGTTTCAATAATTTTCCGTAATCAATTATTTGATGAATGTCAAACACTGCAGAAATAAACAACTCCACAGCTAAAGGACAAAAAAAAAGAAACCATATGCATGTTTTATGTGTGAAATCATGTTATTCAGTGAGTTACAAGGCACTGTCAACCTACCAGTAACCATGGTAACAGCACTCATTTTGGTGACAATGATGTCCTCACTGAGTCCCTCAACTCTAATGCCCTTAAAGCTGTCAGTGCAAAGACATAAGCACGTTTTAGCAGCACTCTGATGGCCAACTATACAACCAAAGGCAAGAGAAACTGTAAAATCAGCTTGTTTATTCAAATATTCTGCAGATTAAATACAGAAATGGCCTGTATGTGCAGATTACTATTTCAGAAAAATGTTGTAAACAGTGAGAACAGATAGAAGTGATAAACGCTTGGTTTCCAGTCACGAGGAAGGTCAGAAAGCATGCTGAAATGTGTTAAAGAGCTTTAAATTTAAATAATTTAAACTAATTAAAAATCACTTAACCAATTTGTAAAATGTGTCCAAAGTTTTGAAAGATATGGCACATAAATATAAAGACACGTGTTTTTTCTGTGCATTGTGCAAGCCTCAGAAAACAGTGCTTAAGCCTTTGATAATAAAGCTTTAGAATACTAACAGTATAATACTACAATATGACACAGAAGGTAATGCTAACACCTGCTTCTTTAAATATACTGAAGCTGTAACAAAGCTTAGCTGTATATCATCAAAAGCATTTTAGGGTTGTTTCATTTCCTGTTAGAGAAATGAAGAGAAAAAGTCAGAAGACAGAAATCGTTTTAGGAACACACTGGAAGTTGCAACATGGAATTTAAATATACATGTAATTTTACATGTATTTGATAACTACCAGCACATGTAATTTTTATCTGAACAGCTGAACCCAACAGATGAGTACCATCATGAAGTTTTTAGCAGTACCTTTGTAAAGGGCATTTAAAATTTAGAAATGATACTGAGGCCAGTTTGAGTGGATCTGGTTAAAAATACGTATTTACAGATAATCTGAGATTTCTGAATGTCCTTAAGGAATGGAGATATTATTACAAGTGTTAAAACATAATATATGGGGATCATTTTAAAGAAAAATTTTTAAAATCCATATTTTAATGTTTGCTTTTAAACAACAAAGTTTCTTTCTGCTGATATCTGCAGGTTAGCAGTAATAGTGATGATATAATACATCATGACACTTCTCTCTACAGATGGAATGTATCGTGTAATTAGGTGCATTAATACAGTAGAAAAATAATCACTTAAAGCAACACTGAATTATTTTGGCCACAAGCTGGTAAAAATAATTAGAATCAAACTTGCATCAACAAAGTTTTGATTTTTAAGTCTTTATGGCTCATCTGTAAGCAGCTAGACGCATCAATTTAAAGCCAAACACCTGGCTACTTAAAGATACAAGTCCAATAATATTTACTAGACTTTTAGGTCAGATTTGGTCCAAACATTTCTTCACCAGTCAGGAGTTTAGATCAGTTCACATCCAGAATTGACTTAAAACATTTTTGTGCACAAAAGCAACAGGAACAGTCAGCTCCATGTCTAAAACGCTCACTAACCAGTAGAATGATGTGGTGTCGCATTTCAAACACACTTAAACAGTGTTTATATATCAAAAAATAAAATTCTTCTTAAAATGAGTTTCACTTTCGAAACTAATCCTTACCCATCGCCCTCATAGTCATTTGGCACAATATATTCACAAAGCCCTCAGTAGCTATCAGGCAGGAACCAGCAGGTTTGGAAACATGTGCAACATAACCTTCATCAGAGTGCAGCACTACATTAACATTTTAAAGCCAGCGAAGTGCCGCGTGCATCATCAGGAGGAGGAGGCAGCAAGTAAAAGAAATCCTGATATATCTGACCAAATACATCTAATTATAATCCTGTAAATAGTATAAAATACAGATACGAGTGTTTTATTCTGTCATCTAAAGGACAGATAACATCAGAAACATTTAGGTCCACTTTAAGTTGTGAAGGGTTTCTGCAGCCTAATACCTGTGAAAGAAAAGAAAAAAACGGATTAGAACCAGACAAACCAGATGGACTCTTGTTGTTGTGAACAGTGTTATAATAATCTCATTATTAATAAACACAATTTTATTTAGAATTTTGTTACATTTATTTGTATGAAAGTGATTCTGAAGTAAAATAGGACCAATGTAAGCTCTAAGCTATTAAAAACATTTAGATTTTTACTCAACAGAACAGAATAAAACAGAACAGGTATTTGTTCTATTTAGTATTGTAGTAAGGTCTTATATTATATTATATTATACTATACTATATTATATTATACTATATTATACAGACAGTTTGAGTTAAGATGGGTAGTGTTTTAATACATAGATGCTTCTTTCCCATTCTCTCTCCTTGACTACATACAGAATTGACAAAGCTACTTGGATGAGCAGCGAAACGTCTTCAAAGAACCAAATAAGTCCAGTTGCCTTTATTTAAAACCCTTTTTTGGATTATCATGACCTGGATGACTGAGAACCTTCACCAGCATATTCTTTCCCACTCCTTTTCAAACACAAGCAAAAAAAGAAAAAAAAAGAAAACAGAACTTGTGTGTCTTTTTTTTTTTAAATCAACCACTTTGTTTTTGAGTAGGTTTTGTAGCAGGATGAAGAATTGTTTATATTGTTACTGTTTACATATAAATGTTTGAAATAAACTAAACAAAAAATAAATGCTGTTGTGATCCACATAATTGTACAGTGCAGTATGATTTGGTTTCAGGCTCACAATAGATGCATATAATAAAAAATATGATAATAAAACAAAAGCCAACATTTTTGCATCATAGAAAGAAAAAATGTGCACAAGAGGCAATGGCATGAAATAGTTGGCAGTAATTGTTCATTAAAATAAATTCTCAGATTTTAAATATTCTTTATCAATAAAAGTGAAGCGTGTTGTGTACCTGTAGTAGTTTGGTTTGAACGGGCCGTTCTTATTCAGACCCAGATACTTGGCCTGCTCATCTGTCAGCTCTGTCAGGTGGGCATCAAACGTGGCCAAATGCAAACTGGCAACATATTCATCTGAAAAATGGTGATTTGGTTTAGAAAGAAAGAGTAAATATACAAAAGAGCTTTAATAAAATCTGTATATTTCTAGAACTGCACATACTGTACATACATGCATGACAAAAAAGTGATTCATGCACTCCAGTCTCTTTGCATAACCATAAGTAACAACCCATGTAAAACCTGAATGTGTAAAAAACATTAGGTATTCATATCCTCACCCATCTTTTTGGGCAGCAAGTAAACATCTTGTTTGTAACGTCCTTCAGGAGCATTGTACAACTCTATCAGGGCCAGGGCCTGAAAAATCAAACAAGCAACACAACAATGTTAGAAATGGAAATGATAAAACAAAAATAAATAAAAGAATGGAAGCACTTCTGTAAACTGAGACAGAATTTCGCTGAATGCCCTGCATACTCCGACATTTTCAGGTCGGATCAAGAGCTTATCTGCCAGAATGGCCACATGATAACAGGAACTAGAAAAGCAAAGAGTGCACAGTAAATCTTGTATGCTCTGCTAACCTTAATAACCCTGAGTAATTAAATGTTGTGTGGCTTAAACTGCCATGTTACCTGAGTCGTAGCTGTGATGGAAAGAACGAAGGTAGGAACAGTGGAGCAGCTGAGGTTCAGCAGACGTCCCTGTGGAGAGAGTCAAAATGTTATCAGGAGTAAAAACGTATGCAGGTTCTTCAGTTCACATGATGAGAGGTGCTTTTAGATTGTTTAATTACTTAAGCACAAACCTACTAGTAAAAAAAGAGAAAAGAACTAACAGCAGTTACCATATTTGTGTTTTTGTTTCTGTGGCTTATAAAACTGCAGCAGAATAACTGAATCTTTTTTGTACAAAAATAAATAAATAAATAAATATAACAACTTAAGAAATACATTATAGACCTGACACCTAACCACATCTCATGAACAATATCTAATCTCCTAATGTAGACAGTGACCTCAGCCAGCAGGATGACTCTCTTGCCATCAGGCCAGATGACGTGATCCACCTGGGAGCGAACTCTTTCCCACGTCAGCTCAGGTGTCCGGAGACTCGCCTGGAAGAGTCGACAACATCAGTCACTCTCTCACCAATCTCAGATTATTACGTCAGTTTAATCTATAAAAACATTTAACAGAGAATGTAATCACAACAAGCCCTAGTTTACCACATCAATCTCTGTGTTGGAGTGTCCCATGTTGCAGACCATTGAACCACTTTTCATTCGATCCAGCTGGTCCCTGTTCACCACGTTTTTATTCCCTAAAGAAAAACACAATGGTGCATTTTAATCACCTACCAAAAGGTCATATAATCAACTATTGAGGAGCAGCAAGTTAGAAAGCATCTATAGAAGCTCTGAACTGTAATTCCATCACAAAAGAGGACATCAGTATTGTTTTAGGTTTGATTACCAGTGCATGTGATGACGACATCAACGTGACGAATGACTTCATTCAGCTTGACCACCTTGAATCCATCCATGCTGTTTACAAAAACACAAAGGTAGAGGAGATTTAGCAGTGTGCTTTGATTTCAACTAATTACTGATGAACAAATCTATTTAAATGCTGGGCGGGGGGCTCCATGTTGCATAAGATAATTGTTTTTTACAAGTTTTTTTCTCACCAGGCCTGCAGGGCACAGATGGGATCAATCTCTGTAACGTTTACAATGGCTCCCAATGCTTTCAGCGCTGCAGAACAACCTTTACCAACCTGAACCAAAACAAAGACACACACTGCCAGTTTAATCAGAAACAACACGACAATACAAAACCAACACTCCAATCAGTCAACATGACAAACCTCTTATAGTCAAGACTGACTTTAATTCATTACATTATCTCATTCTCATTAATAAGACAAATGTATGATTAAAAGGACTGTGAACATGTAGTTAAAGCTAGATTAATTAATATTACAACACTTCTCTCACCTCACCGTACCCACACACCACCACCTGCTTGCCTCCAAACATGACATCTGTGGTCCGCTTCAAGCTAGAGACATTAAAGACATTGAATTAGCACAATTTATGAATGTTAAAAAGACTTAAACTGTACAAATTGTTAACCATCTGGCTACTCAGAAATTATATACAGGGATTTGGCACTGCACGTGCCAGTTAAAGACACCAACAAATGTTGTTTAAATTGACCTTTGTTTTTATTTTTATTACAAGGTAAACATTTCTACTTATATCTTCCAACCTAGAGGTGTGATGATGCTGAGATTTCATGTACTATCATCACACAATAAAACACCTGTGATAGAGCAGGTGTTTACTTTGTTAATAATTAACCAGAAGGGACAGGCAGCTTACAAAGTGCTGACCCTGTTCTGAGATGTGCAGATACTGTTAAAGAATAGCAGACTGTTCATGTGCTGCCATGGCGATAACTAACAGCACAGTAACAAATATAACAGTTGTGCTCACAGTCTGTTTCACACAGTACTAGTAGATGAGTTTCAGTGTGTAGCTGTTGAACATCTACAAGAGAAATGTGTGTTTTTATCTTAAATGAGCAGGTGTCCTTCAAACCATCCCTGTTGAATATAAATGAACCTTTTAATAGTTTTCTGCAACAACAGAGTTAAAAATTAACAGCAATATTTAGAAATCAATAGTGAGATCAAAAACACATTCTCAGTTTATTCCTCTCATTTCTCCATCGAGTCCAAATCCATCCACACTGCTGTGGGGTTACAACTAAATAATAACAGGAGAAATCTTTGGTTGAATATATTTAGAGTTAATGGAAGTTCAAATAATGTTACGTGGAGTCTGTCTGAAACATGGAGTCAAATAACATCCCTCAAGTAAATCAGTTTAACCAGCTCACACAGAGCTTTTATAAAGACTCTTCCTCTGTAAATTCAATTACGATAATCTTAGGGTTCAGGTTCAGCTTCACATTCATCAACTCACTCATCACTTAGGGAAAAAGGCAATTACTACATCAGTGATTTAATCATAACTTTCTCAGGATATTACATTTCAGACTCTTTAAAAAAGAAGCAGGTTTAATATTTTTTCCTATTCATTAATGTAAATGCATCCAAAGAGAAATGGTTTACAGTGATCTGGTCCCCTTATGGGTTTCTTCTGTTTTGGTTTTTTGTGTGTCAAACTTCTGATCAGAAAACAAATTTCAATATCAGACTAAGAAAACCTGACTAAATATATAACGAAGTTTTCAAATTAAGATTTCAAACCTGATCTTGTAAAAAGTAATTGATCTGTAAACTTAAAGCTTGTATGTGGATTATTTACGCAACAGAGCAGTTTTTGAATCCAACAGACCCTCCCAAAACACCCCGACACGTGCGTGCGCTCGCGTACACATGGTGCATCACTCCGGTCATTAAAGCTGCACTCAGTGGATTGGTAAACAAGCTAGGTATCGCTAGCTACTTTACACAAACACGTCTCAGAGCACTCACCCCTCCCGTCGGATATAATCCGTAGGCCAGCCTTCCCGCGGACATGTTCAGTTTATTTAGGTTAATGAGTGATGAAGCATTTTAAATCAAAAAGAATAAGGCCACCCATGTATCATTTATCAGCTGTAAAGTGCATTTCAATTTGGGAACGAATTTCCCGTGCTGTCCTACGGATGTGACGTCAACTGACGCTGCTGCGCGTTCTGGAAGCTAAAAAGTAATAATAAATGTATATCCAGTAGGTGGCAGTATTGCACCGTTGTGTTGTGTTGCTGGTAAATGGTGGACTTCATTCGTCTGAATCTGTGGTTTTTCCTCATAAAACTGGTGTTATTTTGGCAGCGTTTATGGAGCTGAAAACCTCTCTGATGGATTATAGGGTTTCACAGAGCTAAAGGTGCTGTTATAGGCGACCGCACAGCAATCTGTTGATGTTTATGGGTCTCAGCACTATAGGCCTGAAATCCCCAACTGTTTCCTAGACTCTACTGCGCACGCTCCTCCGGAGCGCCACTCCGTGATGCAAACTTGAGAAATCTAGGGTGATGTATGCGGCGAGACATGACTCTATCACCCTCGATTTCTCAAACTCACCTCCAGGAGTCAGAGAACACCGACTGATTAAAGCTTTCAGCTATACGAGCAGCGGGGAAGTACTCGAACATAGCAGCTAGCGAAATTAGCTCTGTTGGATCGCCCCCGCTGTGTGTGTGTGTGTGTGTGTGTGTGTGTGTGTGTGTGTGTGTGTGTGTGTGTGTGTGTGTGTGTGTGTGTGTGTGTGTGTGTGTGTGTGTGTGTGTGTGTGTGTGTGTGTGTGTGTGTGTGTGTGTGTGTGTGTGTGTGTGTGTGTGTGTGTGTGTGTGTGTGTGTGTGTGTGTGTGTGTGTGTGTGTGTGTGTGTGTGTGTGTGTGTGTGTGTGTGTGTGTGTGTGTGTGTGTGTGTGTGTGTGTGTGTGTGTGTGTGTGTGTGTGTGTGTGTGTGTGTGTGTGTGTGTGTGTGTGTGTGTGTGTGTGTGTGTGTGTGTGTGTGTGTGTGTGTGTGTGTGTGTGTGTGTGTGTGTGTGTGTGTGTGTGTGTGTGTGTGTGTGTGTGTGTGTGTGTGTGTGTGTGTGCGTGCGTTGTGGGGCATTGTTTTACCATATTTAATTTTGTATTAATAAAATGTATTTTTATTTATGGAATCATGTCTCTGGCTGTCTTTGGTTGAATCCTTTTGAGATAATTGAGAAGTTTGTGCGCGCTCCCGTTCAAGGCTGCAGTTATTTTATTTGCAGCACCAGGCGTGGCGATCCTGAGTTTTGATTCTTATTCTTGACTCATGTCCCTTTAACTCAAGATTTAAAGCCGCACTCTGGAGGATTTCATCAAGAGAGCAGTTTTTGAATCTAACATCCAAAGGCTCCTCCTCAAAACATCTCGACACGCGCGTCCGGTCGCGTGTGCGCGCGTGCACGCGGCGCATATACTTCGGACATGAACTGTACAGCTCAATGTGTAGGGTTTAATCACTCACAGTTCACAATCTTATTCCAACACTACGAGGGTCTGATGAGCCCTCTCTGTCCCTGCTGCTTCTGATATTAGCTCTGTTAGCACCGACCTGCTGGACTCTGAAGCTGAACTTGACTCGGCCCTGGATGAACTTTCTGACCAAAATAAACGTGTAATCCTGTCAAGCCTTGCCATTCTGTGAGGTGAAAGGTTTAAAAATAAAAATAAATCCATCTTTAGCTGGGGAATGGGTAGGTTTTTAGTAGAAATGAGCTGTGAGTCCTCAGTGAACGAGACTGTAAACAGAGAAACACAAGGAGCGTCCTGTACGACAGCGCCCCCTACTGGTACAGGTTTGGTGGATGCGCGTGCATGTTGAGAGAATGCAGAAATTTGAATTTCATTGGCTGAAAAATGTTGGCGGCAAGAAATAATGCAAAGGGGTCTCTAGGAGGAAGGAGGGTCTTCATCAGAATGACAGATGTTGTGGAACTCAACCCATAGATCATAGTTTAGACCTGAAATATCATTTAAAACATTTAGAAAACTTTGATACAGAGAAAAATGCTCCAGAGAGCTGCTTTAACAAAGGGCTATGATGGTTTGAATATTTTTTCCACTCAATAAATGAAATCATTATTTAAGCTGATTTTTGTTTTTACTCAGGCTATTTTTGACTGATACTAAATTTTGCTTCCCAGTCTAAAACATTTAGGCATGACAAAGGAAAAACAGAATAACTCTGTAAGGGTGGGGAATGTTTTTCACAGCACTGTACGAGTAAGTTACCTCAAATAAAAGTTTACTCACCCATCTAGGATCGACTCCCTGCAGCAGTAAAGGTTGTCAAACTTCTGCTTTGTCACAGAGTCGTTTACATTCATAGCTGGAACACACAGTTTTCCAGCTTTAGAAAGCTGATACAACCTGGAAAAAGATGAAAAGACATGAAGATGTCTGTATCTACATATTTTTTACAAAATGTATATATCTATATTTAAGTATAAATACCTGTGAACCCCTGTAACACTCTCCTCCACAATGCCCCTGATCTTCTTAAACACATTTGGGTATTTCTTGTACACCCAGTGTGTCAAGTCTCCTCCATCATCAAGAATCTAAGAGACAAATGATAAAATCATGACAATGAAACTGTTCCTGCTTGAGGAGAGAAACGGATGTTCAACTTCCACGCACCATGTTGGGCTGCCAACCCTCAGTGGTGACGCAGCGGTCAATACACCACCAGAAGTCATCCTCAGACTCTCCCTTCCAGGCAAACACAGGCACACCTGGAACAGCAGAGATGAACAATACCTTGAGTAACTCTACAAACAATCCACATCTATATTTGTTATCAACTCCCTTTAATATCTCAGATAGAGAAACCTGCAGCAGAGGCTACACAAGAGTCTGTAAGCTGTGAGTGACAGCAAGAAAGTTCAAATCTCATCATCCTAATGAAAAACTTATTAAAACAAAAACTGAAAAGCAAGAGTTGACATGTCATATTGGCAAGGAAAGCAATAAATGCAGCTTTAAAGAAACAATATCATTGGTTGGTTTTAAAGTAAGCTAGCAGGAGGTTGTGCTTTTAAATTGTCCTTAGCTTAATAAAAAGCCCAGCATGTACTGGATAAATTACTAACCCAAGCACTTAAAAAGAGCACAACCCCAACAGAGCCGTAAACTATGGAGAGAAAACAGTCTCAATATATCTGTGCCTGTGTACTATTTGATTTGTAACTTGTGTTAACCTGTTTGTGTGTAACTTTGGGTAGTTGTAGCTGTACAACATGATTTGTAACCCGTAAATTACATTTTGTGTGTAACTTTGTGTACTTGTAAATGTGTCTTTAAATGCACACACAAATATCAACAAATCATAATTACAAAAAATATTTAAATACACACAAATAAAAATTACACAAACATTTAAATTCCACACACAGATTTTTTACCTTCAACTTCACAAATCTAATAATTACACCTACAAATAGTTAAATACATGTGTACAAATCACCGGTTACACACAGACAAAACTACATTTACACACAAATCAGTTTACAAGTGCACAAAGGGTTTTGAGACTCCTTTCACGCTTCCGGGAGCTCCACAGATTCGTGCGTAAGTGGTGCGTTTAAATGCTGGTGGAAAGCTGGGTCATTTGAATTTTCTTCAGAGTCTAGTGTCTTCCTTCAATACCTTTTGCCAGAGGGGCATA
>SSNR01000301.1:63354-88236 GCA_006937965.1 Callopanchax toddi
GCTGCTTTTGAGTGGTGTTGTATAATTATGAATAAAATATCATTATATATGTCTATGGGTGTTATATATGATATGTTCGAAATGCCGAACACGGGGCAGTCCCCTAACCCATATATAGCGGACTAGGGGACGAAATGTAGTGAGCCCTGTGATGGACTGGCGACCCGTCCAGGGTGTCCCCCCGCCTCTCGCCCCATGACCGCTGAAGATAGGCACCAGCTCCGCCGCGACCCTCTGTGGAGGATGAAGCGGTTAAAGAAACTGGATGGATGGAAATGGAGTGAGTGAGTGAGTGAACGAACGAGTGGACATTTCGAACACAGCCAGTTACCACAAGCCAAAGCCGTATGGCGCTGCCACAAGCGGGCCGGGAAGCAAGACCAACCTAATCGATCTCAGCACACAGAGCTTGGATCTTGACATTGTCCAATAGGAGAAGCTGACTCTGAAGCCGCGGCTCCCCTCCCCTCCCCTTCCCCCTTTTCTCAATGTATGTGTTACAAGGAGTCAGAAAGAAAAGAAAAGCGGACATGAAGAAAAGAAATACAGAAATGTGTAAATAAATAGAAAAAAGAGAAAACTGGAGTGAAAAAAATGTTAGGAGGAAAATCAGGTTAGAAAATAAATCAATGTATGATAAAAAAAAAAGAAGCAGAAATTACTGAAATTTTTTAAATGGACAAATAAATAAATAGAGTAAAATAATAATAAACTAAGAAAAAATATATTAAGAAATAAAAAAAATTGCATTAAATAAATGCAGAATATAAAAATATGATTAAATAATAATTAAAACAAAGGAAAATAATATTGCAAATAAAATGGAAAATTAGATAATTATGACAATGTTAAATTAATATTGTTGAAAATGGTAAATATATATTAATTTATGTCACGCGTTATGATGAATTAAAATTTTAAAGTCTCATTTTTATATTTTAGACACAATATTTAAAAGAATATTTGTTTTATTAAGACAGTTATTTATTTCTATGTGTATTTCTAAATATGGCAGGATCGGTCCTCCATAGACCGGGGCGTTCCATGTTCCGAGATGCGTTCGATTACGTTGGAAAACAATGTTGTCCCTTTAAAACGCCGTCTATTTAGCATAATATTTCATGTATATCATAATTTCTTATGTCAGTTGTCTTTATGCAACCTATACTTTTAAATTTACATGAACTTAAAGTAGAAAAGTATGTCAGTTTTGAATCATCATATTTTATTTCTATTGTCATCTTATAGAAACAGGAAGTTAATCCCAACTCAACATAACAAAGTGATGCATTAAAGTACACCAGCTCAACCACTTTGCATAATGTGCAGGCAGTGAGAGCAGAACGTCAAAAATATATTGCATGTCATACATCACATTGTGCTTTCCATTAATACTGAAAGAACAAAACAATTAAAGGTCCCATGACATCGTTTTCCATGTTTTCTGACTTATCTATCATGTTGCAACGTTGAGTTCTCACCTTAAACCTGCCAGAAAGAGCAAAAAACGGCGTCCATCGGTCTCCTAGTACAGCCAGTAAGAAGCTCTTCCAGATTTCAGACCCAGGTTTTAAACAGTTTTTTTCACTCCAGCCCGCTATGAGGTCATAGTGATCCGGACTTGCTTATATGGTAAATTCTCCTCCCACATGCACGTTCACGACACCTGGAGCGAGGCAGTGCCGCCGCCATTGCCCATAGACCGTGTAGTGTTTAGTTTCAGTTTAGTTTCTCTTTCACGCGACAACACTGCCCCCTGCTGCAGCAGAAGTGCCAGGCTGCCAAATAAGGAGAAACCCAGCAGAACCGGAAGGCGGCGCTTTCTTCTGATCTCTGAGTTGCTCGTTAGGAAATAATTACAGCGTATTTTGAGTTATAATGGTGCAACGCTAATCTAGAGGCATCAAAGATTACACCTGTTTAATATAAAGTGATTTAAATATGAAGTCACAGGCACTTTAAAAGTACAAAACATAAAATAATGCATAATAAATATATAAATGCATATATTGAATATATTATACAATATTTCAGGATATGCACACACATACACACAAATACATACAAAGGCACTATTTAGAGCTGAGGCCTCTCAGAATCATTCAGTTTCATGCGGCATAATAATTCAAATTAGAATAGAATAGAATAGAATAGAATAGAATAGAATAGAATAGAATAGAATAGAATAGAATAGATATATAATTGTAAATGTCCCACATTTGTAAAGCACTTTTCTACATCATGGACTGCGAAGCACTTTACAGTCATTCACACACCCAGAGGTGACAGAAATGACAAAATTTCATCCAAAACATTTATTATAAAATAAATCAACATAAAAAAGGAGACAACATGCATTCATACAGCCAGACCAAGAAATAGAATTTAAAAATGATTCTTTTTTCAATGGGTGCAAAGAGAATATATGCAGCAGCATTTTGATTCAGCTGTAGCCTGCGTACAGTGAATTTTATGAGGCCTGCAAATAAATTGAGAGAAGGTTGAGATGGTCATTTCACATGTGAGGGTGCTAGGCTGTAGAAACTTACATTATGATTAATTACAAGTGGGGCAAAATGCCAGTCCAGTAAGGAATTTCATTAATCATAAAAGTCTCTCACCTTTCACAAAATACATTCCAACTCATAGATGCAACTTCAATACAAATGGGAAAAAAACAATATACAAATAAATATCATGATGACTGTAAATATAAATATCAAAACTCATAGCTACACAAAAAGTGAAAAACAGCATGTGAAACAAACTCTTTAAACATGTTCACCTATGAGCTGGTATAATTTTGTGAAAGTTTATTGGTCGACTGACACTTTGCCCCACCTGGTACAGCTCATTGAGAAAGCTCGTAATTCTCTGTTCATTTTGTGAAATGTCCAACCTATGACGATCTAGGTAGGATTAAAATGTCGCCATTAAACTAATTAACCCTAAGTGTGTGGGCTTTCATTCATTAATGTTTATGCATGTAAAAAGGCATTAGTCTAACCTACAGATGCAGAACTTACCGTGGTTTCTCTGAGTCAGTTTTCCGTTTTTCAGGTACAGTATAAAAACATATTTTAGTAATCCAAATAATGTTGCTTTTACAATTTATTCCTGTCTTTATTTTGACACTGAAAAGACAAAGATCTTAGTTTAGTTGTACGTCTGACATTATTATCACAGATATACAGTACTGTGTAAGCAAGTGTGAAAGAACAAGGTCACAGGAGGATAAGGAAACAAACCGCTCTAAATTATCTGTATGATTATCATAGTTTATCTTTCTGAATTACGTAAGGAAAGAGAAGTATTTAAGATCAAATGATACCGGACAACACTGGTGTTATGAAATATGTATAACAAACGCTGCTCATCAGACTGACACTAATTAGCTTTAAACCACTCATCTGTTTGAACTTATTCACTTAGAATACTCATATTGTTTCATCATGATCTTACAGCTTTTACCAGAGTTGAAAAGGTGGAGACACTTTTAATAGCTCAGCTGTACCACTTCTTGCTGCTGTGCAAAAATAGACCAACCATTTACAATTAACCCAGAGTTAAACCAGAGCATTCGTTTTACAGGTGATGCTACGCTTTGTTTGTAGCCTAAAAATAATTATAGGTAAATATCCATCCATCTTCTTTCACTGCTTCATTCTCCACAGAGGGGGGAGCTGGTGCCTATCTCCAGAGGTCAAGGGGCGAGAGAGGCGGGGGACACCCTGGACAGGTCGACAGTCCATCACAGGGCCATGATAGGTAATTTATAATCAAAACATGTATATTTGAACATGCAGCAGCAGGGTAAGGACAAACAAAGGCAACACCTGTAAATAAAAATATCTGAGGTGTATTTAGAATTTTACAAAAAGAAAATGTCCTGTTCGTTCACACGGAAGGAGTGGAGTTTTAAACTTTTGATGCAGACTTTCAGGAGCTGGTCATTTGCTCCAGAATCACGTTTCTGTTTCAGTTGGTTTCTCCTTCCCGTAACTGAAAAAAAGAACGTTAAATCTCCAAGGAAATGTTTTGTTCACATGCACTTGCTGGGAAAGGGAAACTGGCAGAGGTAATTGCACAATCGATAAATCTTTCAAAGCAGTGCAGGCTTCACAATCAGTCAGCAAGAATAAAAGGAATATTTTGTTCCTTGCGTTACACAATTACCTGATGAACTTTGTGACCTGCCTAAACATACACACAAAATAAATATTTCAATCATTCTGAATGTGTTTTCATTTCAGTCAGCTCAATAGTGTAGGCTATAGATGTATTGTTAACCCGTACGTTTATGGACATGACAGTCCATCGTCACAGATAGGATGAGGAGCTCGAACCACTGCTCCTCCACATCAGAGAGATGCCAGCTGAGGTGGCTCAGGCATCTGGTCAGGATGCCTCCTGGATGCCTCCTTTGGAGGTGTTTAGCTAGTTCCTGCCAGTACGAAGCCCCCAGGTTGACCCAAGGATAGCTGGAGGGATTATATATCTGGCCTGGGAAGGCCTCAGGGTTCTACCAGATGAGCTGTTGTTGGTGGCTGTAGAGAGGACAGTCTGGGCTTCCCTACTGAGGATGCTGCCCTCATAACCAAGATTCAGAAATGCAGAAGACAGAGAGAAATGCCATACTGGATTTTAAGGTCAGGGCTGCTCTAGAGTCTTTGACTTTTTGAGTCAAAATTCTGACTTTGAGGGCATTCCAATTAGTTTTTTACATCTTTGAAATTTTGACATCTGAGTACAAATGAATTGTACCATTAACCATTTTTAGCAGCCCCTTTTCTTTTTGGCCTGTTTAGTTTTTGTTGTGACTTTACTTTCTGGTGAATGAGCTGATGGACTGGATATGACCTAGTGGACAGTCAGGGCTTTATGCCATCATATCATCTTCATAATTATTTAAACATAAAATGAATTAAGGAATGTGGTATTTCTCTGAGATAGTTCTAAATTTCTCTCACAAATGTAAAACTTTTTTTGTGTATTCTCAGAACTTGGAGCAGTTGATCAATCGGAAACCTTTTATCTCACAGGGTGAACCGGTTTTATTTATCGTAAGCAGATAACACTCAAAATAATAATAATAATAATAATAATGCATCAGTTTTATATAGCGCTTTTTAGGTCACTCAAAGATGCTTTACAGAGTTGCATTATTCATTCACACAGTCATTCTCACCGGTGGTGGTAAACTACGACACACGTCTGTAGCCACAGCTGCCCTGGGGCAGTCTGACAGAAGCGAGGCTGCCATTCTGCGCCATCGGCCCTTCTGACCACCACCAACATTCACACACAGTCACACTCACATTCACACAGGCAAGTTGGGTGAAGTGTCTTGCCCAAGGACACAACGACAATCTAACCCAGCCGGAGCTGGGGATCGAACCGGTGACCCTCCGGTTACCAGACCGGCCACTCTTCCCGATAATATGATTAGTTTTCAGAAAATATGTAAGAACACATCAACGTAAATAATATTAATAAAATCAAGGATTCTTCTATTTGATCCTGTTCTTCAGTGTGTAAAAATAAGATATTTAATAATTTGTGTTGTCTGCCTCCTTTAATTTTATAAAGAAGCATTTCAGGCCTGCACCACATTCCAGAACAAATTTAGATTGTTTATTTTGTAAAGTTGCCAAATGTTCTCACGATACTTAGAACACTTCTGTGGTTATCAAAGTTTTATCTTTGAATGCTTCATTTTTCTCTCTTAAAGTTCTTTAAACTTGTCTCTGTTGTTGAAAGATTAAAAACAGGCTGGTCAAGTAGCCACACTTTTTTCCGCGAAGGTGTTTTTAGAAGATCACAGTTTTGTTAAAATGCTCTGCCTTCTCTGGAATGAGATGCTTATCTTACAGACATTTGTTGTTTTAAATTCTTTGTGTCCTCTTGAGAGCTTTTAATGCTGTTATTATTGTTCTTGAACAATGATTCAACAATAAATCTTGTTGTGGCATTTGGACTTGTAACAATTAGCACAGTGATTTGTACTCAGAAGATATTTACATATAAGTAAAGTGATAAGTTTGTGATCACATCACAGAGGTCACTTTATACCAGCTTCCTGTACATTTTAGGGCCCAGTTTTTATGTTACTGCTTGTTTTAAAGGGACTTTTAATAACCATTTGTCCTGGTTTTGAACTTTTACTCCCTCACACTCCAGCCAGAGCACATCTACAAATTAGTTTCTCTTGAATATTCTCAGATCCATGCTCAAACACAGAGGGGACAGATACTTATTGGTATTGGCCCCTAATCTGTGGAACAGCTGATATTTGCTCAGATCATTTTAAATCACACTTTAAAATCCATTTGGCATTTAGGATTTGTAGCCTACTGTGGCTTTTAAAATTTATTTTATGTTTCATTTAACTGTTTTGTATAGGTTTACTTGATATTTGTAAATTGTAACTAAACAAAATGTTAAAAATAACTTTAATATTGATAATCAAATTCACGTTGAATTTTAACAACACAGCGCCGCCGCTTATGGTGTGGAATTGCAGTTCAACTTCGCTTGGTGTTAAAAACATGCCTTTGAAGATTCAATAACATACCGAAAAATAATACTAGTCATGATAAGTAATGACAGCGATAACAGACATATAATCTAACAAAGAGCCAAGCCTTGGCTAAAGGGAACATCCGCCCTCAGCCTGGCCGCTACCAGTGACTTCCGGGTGAATATATCCGCAGACCGACGTCTCTTCCGTCACTCCATTTTCCTCCGAAGAGCCGAGCGGACCAAGTCTGAGGGAGAGGGGCTTTTAGTCTGAGCTGTACATTGAATCTAAAACGGTAATGATTGTGCAAAAATCCGACCATATACGATACGAAATGTATTTAAAATATGATTTTAGGCCGAGTTATCGCATTACTGCGAGCACATGGATTTCATTGTTCGATGTTGTGTGGTTGTTACCCGACTGCCGCTAACCGAGAGTAGGCCTCAGAAAGACGACAGCCATTTTGGTTATTCGGCTATTAGCTCTTACATTTGTTTTCACAGTGTGTTTACAAATGTAAATGAATTGGGAGTATGTGTTACATTTTGGTTAGATGTTTATTTGATGGAGGTTTTGTTCGATAGTAGGCTGAATTTCGGTTTGGTTAGCGTGCTAGCTAAAGTTAGCACATTGCAATTCCAGCGGAAATTAGGTCAGATCCATTTGCTTTATAAAGCCTGGGTCTGAATTCAATATATATTTAATTTATAGCATGTGCTTTAATGTTTTATGTTGCCATATTACACGGTTTAAAAAATAAATATCAACGTATTGAGTAAGGCCTTTCGGTATTGAATTACTGAAAGTAGCCCTACATTTTCACCATCCTAATGGTTAATTTGGTATTCTCTGTATAAACCAGTGTAATCTGACTCCATATGCTAATATCAATGGCGTGATGGAAGTTTTATTTCAAATATGTGTAATAGGCAGGAGAACTATGCAGTTTTTGTCTAAATCGATCTAATTACTGTTTTCACTACGCTTGTTCTTAGATCCAGTCATGCATCGGGACTGTCCCCTTGACTGTAAAGTCTACGTTGGAAATTTGGGCAACAATGGGAACAAGACGGAGTTAGAGAGGGCATTTGGCTACTATGGCCCTCTCCGCAGCGTTTGGGTGGCCAGGAACCCCCCAGGTTTTGCTTTTGTAGAGTTTGAAGACCCCAGAGATGCAACTGATGCTGTGCGTGAGCTTGATGGAAGGTGAGTGTGTATCCTTCTATATTTTTAGATGGACAAAAGTATAGAACTTATGTGAACTGACACAACTTTTGTCATGTGTGACTGATTTGTAGGTCACTTTGTGGTTGTCGAGTTCGAGTGGAGCTCTCCAATGGTGAAAAGCGCAACCGAAACCGTGGAGCTCCCCCATCATGGAGCAGGCGTATTCGAGACCGAGATGACTATCGCCGTCGTAGCCCGCCTCCCAGACGCAGGTGACATATGTGTCATTTGATACTGGATAGTAGAAATAATAATTGCATTTTTGACATTCTATAATTTACTCATTCATCTTTTTCCTGCTGATAACATTGGTGACTGTTGCTCTATCAAAGCCTTGCAGTTTCATCCTCATTGGCATTAGTCATTTAGTGCAACCAGCCAAACAGGTATTCAAACCAAATAAAGATTTCAGACATATAAATGGAACGTTCATTGTGACAATGTAGAGATGCCTTTCTATTGCAAAATGCTTAACTGTCTTAGGCAATATGTAACTTTTGCTTCAGGGATCAAAACTTATGTTATGTACTCTACATTTACTGTTTGTGCAGCAGCAAAATAGGTTTGTGAATCAGGTTTAGGCAGAAAGGAAAAGGCTTTATTCAGAAAAAAAAAAACCTGTTTAAATATTTGGGGGGATGAAAGTGCCAAATGTGTTTATTTCCTTTTTTGTTTGAGGATGCTTTTTACTTTTTATCTATATTAATAAGAATGAAACCCGTTGCAGAGCCACCACCATGCCTCTTCTCACCACCCTCAGTCAACTAGTCCTCTTTCAGCATCATGTGACTGCTGACCATCGGGCCCCAATCAGCTTGGCTGGTGCTGTCACATGACCCAGGCATGGCCAGTCGTCAGGTTGCACCAGCCCATTGGTTCCTCAGCATGCCGTTCTCAACCTCCTTCTCCTTCAACCTTTAACCAAACGGCAGTGGCCCACCTCACATTCCCGACCAATCGGCGTATTATGTTCCCAAAAGTCTACAACCTACCAGCAGCAGTCTTCAGCTTACCAATTAAAGCAGGAATAAAGCCACAACCAGCCCCCATCTGCCTGTCAACTAATCACCTTGCAGCATCCGGCCAGTCCCATTCAGCCAATTCTACCTACCCGGCCGACAGTCTGCCTCCCTTTCGTCATATCTAGCTTGTTGAAATCCAAAAATACTAGTAAGTTTTCCTGCTTCATTCAGTACACTGCAGATTACAGTTTTAACACTGAAGAAACAGCTGGTTTGAAAAGGTTTTTTCTTTCTCATTTGTAGGTTTGTCATTTTGTTATCAACAATTTTTTCAAACGGGACTGATACACATATCAGTTATCTGGAACTTCATGCTTCCAGAGGTTTTGACATGATAACTGATAATTTTATATATTTTGGGGCTCTGAGCAGATATATAAAAATAGTTTATTCAAAAGTCATTCTATGGCTATCAGATCTGATTGTGGTGTTGGTGATGACATTTTAACCTGGTTGTTTCTCAATTTATTTCCAGTGACAAATACATCTTTACTAGCCTTCGTTCTGTTTAGGTATTCCTTTAAGTGCAGTGGACCAGACTCATACAGATGGTGGCCCCTGTATGTTCTAATTTTTCACACACGGGCCAATCCACAGTACACTGTTTGCTTATTTGAGCAGGCATTTTTTCACTTCTGTTTTTGCCTGCTCAAAGCCTATTGTACATTATTTATGGAACTCATTTGACCTTAATCATTCCAATTACAACACAGACAAACCTGTAACTTGATTTTAAGTTGACAATTGTACTGTGGGATAGATGAGTGGAGATTATCAAACATGTACCATCTTTATGCTTGGGTTATTGCCAATAACTTCTATTTTCTGGTCATTTTCTCTGGGAAGGGGGAAAACACTAATTTCACTCAAATTATTTTTTAAGTGGGCTGTGCTGAGATAGCCCACTTTAAGAGATCTACAGGGTGATCAAACATCCATGTTTGTTTTTAACATTTTGATTTTTCTTGTGCAGATCTCCACGCAGGCGGAGCTTGAGCCGCAGCCGAAGCAGGTATGTTAACCAGGTGGTCTTTTTCATGACAAAAAATTGTTTTACTTCATAACCTAAGACGCATAGTTACTGATGTGCCCAGGTGTGATACAGTAACACAGTCTGAACTTTGTGTTGCTTTTGAAAATGTGCAGTCGTATAGTTATTGGATGAAGTGTTCAAAACAAAGAACGGACAGGGGCTTTTTTATAAAATGTATCTGTTGAGGCAGATTCATTTCTAAACCATAAATATTTTAAACTGACAACTTCCTTTATTTTTCAGGTCTTTGTCCAGAGATAGAAGGAGAGAGAGGTCCCCCTCTCGGGACAGGAACCACAAGCCCTCCAGGTCCTTCTCCCGATCAAGGAGGTACTGATCCTTTCAGTCGTAGTTTAGGTCGTAGTTTAGGTCTAAGGATAAAAACGTCTATATTGTCTGTGTCATAGAAATGATTTTCTTGCTAAGAACAGATTATTTATTTGGGGTTTGCTCTAGAGCTGGGGTGACCAATCTTGAAGGCAGTACTAGTAGATCGCGAGCTAGCGCTAGCCTGTAGCAAAATCAGTCGCTTCACCTGTCTACCCGGTCGCGGTAAAACTCAGTCCACTGCTCCGTCCTTTCACCACAAAAACCAAAAGGGATCGGCGGTGAAATGGATACACACAGCTCACAGCTGCTCCTCTCTGACACGGGCGCCACACAGCAACAGAGACAATCAGCTGCGATACAGGTGACATACGTGCGTGCAGCTCCTCCCGATTTAGAGGCTCTGACACACACGGTAACACACACACACGACTGTACCACGTCCAAAACACGCACACACCATGCCTAAAGTGCTGGTGACGCGCGCGCAGCTTATCGCTGTCTCATAAGTTCTCATTAATGACAGACAGGTACTGAAATGAGGCACCGTTTCACATCACGTGAGTCAGTTCTCGGTCGGTACCACGGAATTCGGCCGGTACCTTAATAAGTACCGAATTCGGTACCCATCCCTACTCCTATATGAAAAGAAAAACCAGTATCGAACCGGAACTGAGCTCGGATCCCTCAAAACGAGGCAGAAATCTCCAGACCGTGGGTCAGTTTGAACACTGCTAAAAATGATTCTTTCATCCAGGGTGTTTCCACATGTTGGAAATCTTTAATTATTAATATTTTAAGACAATACCCTTTTGAAATTGTACATAAAAACTAATAAAATAATAAAGTTCTGTATTTTAGGGTCTGTCCAGTTTTAGTCAGGGATATTTTTTTGTTTTTTTAATATATATATATATATATACACACACACACACTATATGGTAGATCTTTTGTCGATGCTCATTGTAAAAGTAGCTCACAGGGTGAAAAAGTGTGGACACCCCTGCTCTAGTGTCATTTGCAATGTGTTGTGTACTGTTTGTAATACAGGTTGTTAAATTTTGAGGCTTCATAAGTTCTACCTAACCTTAGATTTACGTTTTGTTTCCACAGCCGTTCCAGGTCTAATGACAGAAGATAAGAGAACATCTGTTGGGTGTAAAGGGAGCTGAAGATGAAACATTTGTACATGCTCGTCCATTAATAGATGGACCTCAGCATGGCCACGTGATAGGTTTTTTTTTTTATTTTTTAAACAATCATTTTAGCGTCCCTCCCTTTCTTTTGTTAGTGTTCAAATACACTGACTGGGTGTGTATAGGTGTAATGCCTCTTCACTCTCGCCTAGTCAGTGTCTTTTTGTCACTTCTGACACAACTGTCCCACCCTGCATTCCAGAGTTAACCTCCTTTAAAGCTTTGGTTTTTCATCAGTAAAATGTTTGTGTGGATCGACATTGTGTGAATAGTTTGTCTTTTTCACTGTACATGCAAGTTTTTGTTTTTATAAAAGATTTGGAGATGCGCAAATATCCCTTATTTTGTGTGAAACCCACCTGTTTTCAACTTGTACCTGTTGATGGTTATTCAAGAAGTAAAACTACGACATTCAAAAATGTAGTCAACAGAAGTCAAATGGTTGACTATTAAGTTTTACATTGTTGTTTTTGTTTCATACGATGTGAACTAGTCAAATAAATGCTGGTTTGTCAAAAGGTTTTGTTAATTTGTATTTAATTTATTTTCTGCCACAAGAGGGCATCAGTTCAGCATCTTGAAAATCTCCCATCTTCCAGTGAAGTTTTAGTGGCTAACTGGTAGGGGATGGGGTACATGGAGCCAGATGATCCGCTTGGAGACCCCTGAGTAAGTTGTCTGTCCACAATGAGCCAATTAATCATAACATAGAGACATGCTTTTCAAAGCAAATTTCCATAATTCATTTGTTCCTTGTCAAAATACTTTAGCTGTCCTAAATGAAATTTGTCACATTCACGATTGGAATTCCATGCATCCTAAACATAATTTGTCATAAAAAGAATTATTTTGTAGGCATCAGAAATGCTGGTTGTGGATAAGAAACTCTGATATTTAAAATGTTTTTTTTATAGATTTATTTTTGATTTCACATATTATTAAACAAACATTCAGAACAGAAAGAGCCCTCTCTCCAGATACAGTAACAGATTCACAAGAATGAACCAAGATCAAAAAGTGACAGATTTGTCAAAGAAGAAAAACAAACATAACTGAATAGCATTACATCTAGTCATTGGTCATGTCGAGTTCAGTCAGGATATTCAAAAAAGGAGTCCAGGTTAGTACAAAGTCGTCCAGTCTTCCACGTATAGAATGCCAAATTTTTTCTGGGGAGCAATACAGAATGTGTAAGTTCATTAGCCCAGTGTTTTGGGTTGGGTGGCTCAATATTCTTCATTCCTTCAGGATACACTTTTCAGCTGTTGCTGCTAATAACAAAAAATGTTTCTGATTCGAAGTACACTTAAGTAAAGTTATATCCCCAAGTAGCCAAATTCTAGGATCTGAGTCCAGAGCCTGTCCACACACTCGAGAAGTTACAGCAATAATCTGAGTCCAGTATGGCTTTAGGCAGGAACAACTCCAAAGCATGTGAACAAGACTTCCCAATGAGACAGTGCATCTTTGGCATTGACCCGAAATTCCATTTCCTAATTTACTCAACCTATATGGTGTAAAGTATGTTCTATGGTATATGTTAAACTGAATTTGTCTATGATTAGTGGATACCAGTTTTGTTTGAGCCAGCTTTAAGGTAAATTATCAATCACCGTTTTATATAATACAGATATCAATCCTTTAGTTCCCTTCCATTTTGGACCAAAAAGGCATTTTTCCAGTAGAGATTCCTCAGGTCTACGTGGGAAGCGATCTTTAGTTTGACTTTTAATCCAACTTCTAATTTGTAAATATTTGAATAAGTAATGCCTCTCAATATTATATAAGTCTGACATTTGGCCAAAACTTAAAAACGTATCATTAGCATAGAGGTTGTCAATAATTTTGATACCCTTCCTCGTCCAGTTATGTAAAATTCCTTAAAATGTTATTTTTGAACGGAGATAATTGGAACTAATGATATTTATTAGTAATGGATATTTAGCCAGTATGGATTAAATGGTCATTTCATATTTTTTTAATTTAAATTCCAAATTAGGTTCTGTTTGTATGTTTTTATAATATCAGCTGTGGAGACCTTGAAATGTATTTTACAATAATTTTGTTTTAAATATCTATAATTACAATCCTGACAAAATTACAACTGTAAGTGTCTCAAAATATAAGAGATTTGATCCTGCAAATTCACACTGAAGGCTATTCTATTCTGTTTCTATAATTTGTTACAGCGGCTTGTATCGCCACGCTGTCGCACTAATGTGATTAAAGTAACAGCTGTTTAAATCTGTAGCTGGTTCCTCTCAGCCTCCAGCTATCTGCTGCCTCACTCAGAGCAGAGCCCGCCCCCCGCCCTCTCCGGTACAAACAGCTTCACGTCAAACACCAGAACGGAGACATACCGTTCTCGAATCTCCGCGCGCTTTCCCGCGAGTTGCTCAAGCCGCTCATGTGACGAAGCTCTTGGTCTCCATGGAGACGGGTCTAGCGGTTAAAGAAGCCGCGGGAAACATGGGGTGTTTCCGCCTCCAGGTTTCGGTGTTTATAGTTGGAGCTACATTTAGAGCAGGTCACTGTTCTTTACAAAGGAAAGCCGTTTCAACACTTCTCTCTACTGAACGTGTTTTATAAAGAGCCACTGAATTCACTCAAAGAAAAATGAGGCATTACATTGTACCTAATTTCCTTTATTATAAAACATTAAAATACTTTAGGCTGTTGGTTATTTATGAATAAAATAATCTCTAAGGTACCAGGCTTCTGGTATGATGGGATATTGTGTCTTCAAACTGTTCAAATCTGCTGTCAAAATTCGATACACAAAAAACTTCACAGGAAACCATAAAAACCCTCCTACACCTCCCATTCATGACATTTTTGGTCAAAATGTTGAAGAGCCATGTGGCTGCTGAGCTGCACGATACAGACGGCTGGTTCTCTCTTCAACACAGTTTACTGGGAGTTGGTCACTCCTTTCAGTGAGGTCCAGTTTTGCTATCCTTCATGTTTTAAAATGTTCTCTGCCTCAACACACTTTGATTCAGTGACTTCATCAGCATTTCAATTTCTTCAATTTCTCGTTGATTCAAATCATGTGTGTTGAAGCAAAGCAACATCTAAAACCTGCAGGTTATAAACTTCTATCTAGATGGATAAAGCTTCTCACAACAGATATTTTTCATCTACATAGATTATCAAACAGCATGATGCTGGATTTTTTTCTCATGAGTAGTTTTCAGGTTTTGCACACAAGTTAGGTGGAACATTTTCTAAGTACTTTAAAACAGGCAGTGTGCTTTTGTAGTTTTCATAGAATATTAAGAGTATCATTTAGAAATGTGAGTTTCTTTTACATATTATTCACATGGATTATTCAACATGTTGTAAACCATCATGGTTATTCAACCAATGGTTTTGACAGTAAAGCAGAGAAAAGCAGCTTTATTATTTCTGCTGATTAATTATTAACCAGGTGTTTATTCAAGACTATGCATCAGGTTTGGCACCAAGCAAACTTTTTACAATGGAAGCTAAATAAAGTAATACAAAGCATATGATGAATTAAACACGGGTTCAGGACCTCAGCTCTCTGCAGCTTCCTGCTAGCTGAGAGACAACAGATCACTCAAATGTTTTTATGTGGCCAAACATACTCTGATGTTACACTTCATTAACTAATAACCCCTTTAATATAACTATGTTGTGCTACTGATGCCAAGTTCACATCAGCAACCTAACAAAGGACTCACTGTGGTCTGAGAGCAGCCAGGCATTTATAAACTGCATCCCAGAGTGTGGGGCTGTTGTTGCTGATGTGCTGAAGGGAAACGTGATGGTGCTGGAAAGCATGAGCCTGGCAGGTGACTCATATGGGAATAAACAGAACTTGGCTTCAACAACAAAAGTGGGTGGAGACAAAATCTTTGAGGAATTTGTTACCATTGAAAAGTTCCCTGGGTTCAGATGCCCAGAACTGACTATCTCAGGCCCTTAAAGAATCCTACAAGCTCAGAGCTTCAGGTTGATTCATTAAAGTTAGTGGGTGAACTACACATTAGTCTAAATGTATTCCTGAGTATACCCCATAGAAAGCATATGAACTCACCTCTTGAGTAGCTTGTGAATGAGTAAAACTATTTTCACTTTAAGTAAAACGCTTAAAAATGTGCCTTTTGCTCCTGGTTTGTTCAAAACACTACTTAAAGAGATATTTTAACAATTTAAAATGTGTTTCTGTGTAAAGTTATTTCTATCCACTGTGGATAGCTTTCAGAAAGGTCCCAGATCAGATAAATAGAGTTTACATACAGGACTGATGGACTAATGGCTAGTACGAATCCCTCATGACCAAAATCAACTGATGTGTTAAAACAGCTTCACTCTAACATTTCTTACAGGTTCAGATGTTATTTTGTAAACCTTTATACTTTTTTTTATCAACTGTGAGAAAGTTTTAAACCAAGTGTTTTTTCCATTTTGGTTATCATCTAAAGTGGTCCTGACCAATAGTTGTTTTCTTTTTCCTCCACACATTTCCTGCTCAGTCCATGTACCTGAATGAAAACATAAAATGTTTGCTTAAAAAAAGGAAAGTGAACAAGTGGGGGACAAAAGACATTTCATACCAAAAGCTCTATCTGCATCAGACGAGCTGAAATCTAAAAGTCACGTCTTTGAGAAAATGGCAAAAATTTACAGAAGAGCTGCAACAGAACCTGAGAAGCATCCTTCAGTCGCTTTGGGAATCACCTTGTTACTAAAAGTATTTACTCTTTAATCTTATTCTAATCAGAATGAAAGAGAAGCTGAAACAAGTTGTGGGATTTTAGAGCCAAAAATAAGCCTGGTGTGTGCGTGCGTGCGTGCGTGTGTGTGTGTGTGTGTGCGTGCGTGTGTGTAACAGTCTCCAGGATACTACTGCGTTCAGTCATGTGCACTGAGAGGCAGAGAGAGGCGGGGTGGCAGCTCAGGGACCAGACGTTCTGAGCTGGAATTTCCTCCCAATCCTGAGCCAATGTTTCACGTGCACTGTGTGTTTACGGGACAAAAAACACGTGTGTGTGTGAGGCAGATAGCTCCACCTCTGTTTGAGGGAGGAGGGTCTCCCCTCCCTCCAGAGTCTGTTAAGGTTGTTCCATGTCCATGGCTGTGAGAACACTTGCAGTTCACCAAGACACGATACTGGATCTGTGAATGTTTGCGTTAAGTAACATCAGCCTTCACCTTTTATCATTTTTGTTGTGAAACTTAAAGAGAAAAGCTGCGAAGAGGTGGAAACGTTGAGTCAGGAGACCACAGCTTTAAGAAAAAGAAGATTTTGAATTTGACTTCACTTCATCTGGCTCAAAATGTAAGTAAAGGAATACCAGAAAAACTTTTTTTGCATGTAATAAGTCAGTTTGTGTTGAGTTTCAAAGAAATCAGCCACTTAGGATTTATCTCTGTTCAAAATTTAAAACACTAATTATAATCTTTATGAACTTCTAAATCCTTTTATTCTAAACATTTGATTTACAAAACATACAGGACTGATGTGTTCCCAGATGTTTGATATAAATACAGCTTAGTGATCTCAGTTCAATACTTATGAAAATCCTAAGACTCCTGTGTAGTCATTTTATTTTTCTACACACGTGTGGCGTGAGTGTGTGAGTCTAGTGATTCATACAGTGACAGCCCAGTTTGACACGAGATCCAGACTCACGTGGAGCTGAGTTGTAGCTGAAATGGGCATGGTCCAAGTCAGTCATGCATGACTTGCTCTCCCGCCACGGTTTGAATCATTCCCCCCAGAACCACCCACTAACCCCCCCCTCACATGTGACGTCCCATCCTGGGAGGGACGAGGGCAAAGCTGGGACAGAGCAGGAGAGTTTTTTGTATGTTTGAGGATATTATAATTATAAGGCCTCTACTGTCTTTTGCACTACAGATTCATTATTATGTCAGAGTGGGTGGGAAAGGAAGACAGCCAGACACACAATTAAATTAATCATCAGGGCCCACCTTGTATAAGCTTGTGGTTTGGTAAAATTACCGTGTGTAGTATTAGAGGTAATTAAATATATCCAAAGAACCCATTCAGTAATTTGAACATGATTCTGGAAGACTGTTTTTTGGCTCAGGGTGAGATCTGTGGCTATGTAATAAAAAGGGCATCAAGAAATATTTTTAAAGAAATAAAAATGTATTTTGTGTTAGCATGTAGGTTATTTTAAACAGATTTTTAAAAATGACTTCATGCTTTCTTGTGAGTAAAAAAATCTTTGACATTTTACTAAAATTAGATTGTTTCTTCCCAAAACCTTTTGAGAAAAACATAAATGTGCTCCATTGACCATCAAGCCTAAATGATTTGTCTCTACTTCTGTAAATGAATGACAAACAGTTCTTGGACGCCCCATTAAGCGTTCTCAGATTATTCTGTTATAATATCCACCAAAACCAAGACTGATACTAAAACAGGACTTGTTTAATCTGATTATTACATATTTATATATTTCTTATAACACTAATAAGTTGGTAAAAAAAAGTGCCAAAAAAAGATTTTTAAAAAGCATTTAGGGCTTCAGGTCAAACTGAAGCAGATTTGTTCAAACCGCTCCTGTATGATGACATATTGTCTACTTAACCACAGATAACTCATTTTATTTGCTTCCTGATCTGATCTGCTGAGCTGTAAATGGATCATCGGGGTGGGCTGGGACGTGTTTCCTTGAAGGTTTCCTTCCCGGATGGTCATGATGACTTGTTCTCCTGGGACACGACTTCTTCCTTCCTACAGTTGTTAAAAAAACATATTACCCAGTTAAAATTCCTGTTCTAATGAGAACATTAATAAATCAGTTTTAAACCCATTTGAGTCTGAGCTCTGTCTGTAGATGGAGTAACAGTGCCACCTTGTGGTTGATCTCTGTGTTTACACTAAACCGCAGCAGGACTTGCCCTTGCATGTCTGTCAGAGATTATGTCCAGGCATGTACCAGTGCTTTACAGAGGAGGGCTCAGTGACTGCTCTCTGCCCTATAAGAGGCAGTGAGTGCACTGAACTAGTTCACTGAGGAGGTGTTTGACTGGAACCAGTTCACTGAGGAGGTGTTTGACTGGAACCATGGTGAGTTCATTCTACTTCTAAAACCAGGCAGGACATAAAACTAGGATATGGGTTGATTTTGTTTCAATCAGGGATTTAGAAATTTAAAAAATAAAAAAATATATTTTCTGAATTTACTCAAAAAGTTACAAGAACTGAAAGACAAATTCAAGCAAAAAAAAACAAACTTTGTGATCTTTTTTTTTGTGATTTTTATTTTTATTTTTGGACTACAAGCAAAAACAAGACTAGTTTTAGAAAGTGGTTTTCCAAACTAACCAGTGTTTTTCCTGTTTTTTACTTGTAGTGCAGAGTGATGGCTACAACTCACAAACGGATCCTTAGCCCACTAAGGAGAAACGGGCCCACTCGACGGAACCTGTTCGGCCCAGTGGACCGAGAACAGCTCCAGGTGGAGTACCGGGCCGCCCTCCGTAAAGACCTGGAGGAAGCATCCACACGCTGGGGATTTGACTTCATCTCAGACAAACCTCTGAATAGCAGTGATTTTCAGTGGGAGGTTGTCCCAGATACCAGGGTGCCACTGCTCTACAAATCCTGCATCCTCGGTGCTGGACAGGCAAAGGGTCAAAGGTCAACAGGCAAAACAGCTTCAACCAAAAGAGGAAGGGTGGAGTCACCAGAAAGTGAGAAGGAGAACATCCCCCACACACCAAAGAAATGTGCCCTGAACCTGGAGGAAACCCCAGAAAAGGAAGACAAAACGGGAATGAAGAGGAAACAGACAAACCTTACAGGTAGGTTTTTTAGAAATTCTGGTAGGAAATTAGAAAAACTGTAGTTTTCCTGAGAGATAAATATCCTCCTATTTATCCCAACAGATTTCTATCAGGCTAAAAGAAGAGTAGTCTGGCTGCCAAGGAAATCTGGTGAGTGATATTGACTGAAAAAGTGCCAAAACTCCCAAGAGAACCACACAAAAGGAACAGCACCTCCCTCAGGAATCAGGTGTTCCTCACAGATTCCCAGCAGGAGGTCGTAGCCCTGCATCATCTGAAAAAAGCCAAAGGGACCAGGCTAATTAGGGTCCTGTATGTGAGGGGTTTGGTGTTTTTTTCCCTCACAGTGGTTAAGAAGGGGACATTTGAGCAGAGAAGATTAACAGTAATCCCTGGAATCAGTGGATTTATACTCATTTGGATTGAGAGCTTGCCAAAGTGCTGACTGACAGCACAGCTCTTAAAACTCAGACGCATCTCAGTATTGTGGGAACTCTCTGGCTCTTGGAGGACAAAGCAAAGATGGGCAAACAAATATCAGGAGTTTGAAATTATAAGTAAATTATAAGTTTCTGTGTTAAAGCTGCAGAAAGACAAAAAAAAAACTGAAGCGCTCAGTTTCCTTTGTTCCAATCCACTGTTGTTTTTCTTAATTTCCTTTTTCAAAAGAGTCTTTTCTAAAGTGTGTTATACTTAGTGTACTCATCAGAAAATGCTTGAGGTGTTGTGATTCATCCTGAACATGCAGTTGCTTTGTTTAGACTATAAACAGCAGAAGAGCCAACTCTCCCCTTTCCATCCAGTCTTATCTAGTGTATGTGGCACTGATTTTTAAAACCTCCACAGCTGCTGTTTAGACTCAGATGTTTGACCATTACCAGATAATGTAGGTTAAATCTGTAGGATCATGTGTGTGGAGCATATATAGTCATAGTGTTGAGTAAGTAGCATTAAAGTAAAAGCATTGCAGTGTTGCACATTGGCGGTGTTGTACTGTATGTGTGACACGTGTTTTTAGCATTTTAAGCTCTGTCAAGGACTATCAGGTGATAGTGTTTTAGTGTATTACTGACAAAACTAAAGCCACACGCTTTATTGTTTTCTATTTGGAAGCACAGTGCAATGTATCAGACAAAGAGTATGATTTTTTTTTATCTCTGTTTTGGCCAATCCTGCTGCTATGGATAATCTGAATGGTGACAGACAAGGTTCTGTAATGTTAATCCTTTACACACTGCAGAAAGGTGCACCAACTATGCCAAACAATAAATGCACTTCTGTTATTAAAATGTTCATGCACAGACTCTGTGTTGTTTTTCTGTTCAAAACTTCAAATGTGTTTTATTTATTGAGAAATATAATTTGTGTCATTTTAGTCTGTATTTAACAATGTTGATTTTAAAAATCAAATAAAGTTTAAAATGTATTTTTTGTGTGTGTTTGTGAAATGATTGTCACTTTTTACTGATTCAGTTTGTTTTTGTGCTGAAAAACAGCCCACCAGAACTAAAGAATGGTGTAACTATCAGCAAAGTTCCTCTTATTGTAAGGTAAAATAAATTGTTTTTAAACAGGTTCAAAGGTGGATTGCAACTGTCTTAAAGCAATACTAAGTGTTATTTTACTTTTTAAGCTAGAGCATTAAAATTGATCTCACTGATTGTTGAGTAAGAAACTTGACCAGTTTTATGTTTGACAGCACTCTGCAGCCCTCTACTGGACAGATACCACACTAGACAGTTTGGAGGAACGGCCTGTCGCAAAGATGATGTAACTTTCTGCTTTACGGCCGAAGTAACAGTCTAGAAACGCTAGGGGGAGGAGGGATGGTTTCAGCGAGCGTTTCACGATTTAATCAGTCGGATTATTAACCACGTTGTGAAATATAGTAGAAAATAATGTTCTGAAAGATTTCCTCAACACCACCTCACAGATAAATAAATAGATATATAAATAAATCAGCCAGAGCCCGCTCTCCACGCACTCCCCTCCGGCTCACAGACTCCCAGCAGCGGCTTAGCTAACACTCAGACCCCGAGGCCGAGCCAGGCGTCATCCCGCAGCTACGCCTGGGTTAATCTATCCTACACCGACCTGATAATCAAAGCCTTCCTCAACAACACCTCATAGGTAAATAAATAAATAAATCCAAAGAACCGATGTCGCGCGACCCGCACGAATACATCTCCGACACATGAGCACATTGCCCACTAGTAGAGTCAGAACCGAGGTGACGGTCCTATGGGTCCAGTACTGATTCAAGGCCAATTCATCCTCCACCAGAAGCAAAAACCTTGCTCTCGCTGGGGAGTCTGCGCGGGCCGCGAGGTTTTGCGCCAGCCAAACGAGACCCGCACCGCTCGTCAGGTTCAATATGATCAGTGGTCCGGGAGGTTTTTGCGCCAGCAGGTTGAGACCGAAAGCCCGTCAGATCAGCGCTGGTTCACTAGGGACCCAGAGGTTTTGCTCAAGTCCTCCTGGCAGACCCAAAAGTCTCATCAGGTTCGTGCTGGATGAGGGATCGTTTTATTCTGCACGCACACCTGAAACGCACACCTGTATGACTCATCACTGAGAGTTTGGCAGCTGAATTCTACTGGAGAATACATTTACATTTTAGCTGAGAGACAGAGAGAAAGATAGACTGTTTATGAACTTATAATATTTATTTATACATTCAAAAAGTGTAAAAACAACAACTTGTCTGATGAGATTATTAGTTGAAAAGCTGTGGCAGACTGGGGGGGGGGGGGGTTGTTTTTGTTCTGGTGTGAGATGATTTTACGACAGTTGAAATTAAACTTCTAACCATAGCCTCCTACTGCCCCTTACTGGTTAAAAGTCGCTTAGTATTGCTTTAAAATGATAACTAAAGAACTTGCTAGTTAAACTATGACAATCGTACAATAACATAACATTTATGGAAGGGTATCTAGAGTTTACCATTAGCAGTAAATAATCTACTTTTGCCACACTAACACTAACTAATTTTGTGCATGTACCTATTTGTGTATTTTAGTGGTACAATGTCAGACAAAAATATAGTTTATAATGTCAGAATCATTTCCCTGTACTGTGTGATTTGTGTCAGCTTAAGATTGAAATGACAGCTTCTGCTCTGAGCTACCTTAAATATTGTCAGCAGCACATTTATTACCCAGGTGCCAAACTGTGAGGCTCCAGTTCACTAAATCAAACTTAATGCTGTTTAAAGTATAACTATAAAGTGTTGTGTTATGTATTCAGTGGTCAATCTTGCACCTCTCTGTGTGCATGTGCTGTTTGCTGAAAGTGATATTTTTTGTTGCTGTTCAGTTTTAATTAGAGTTCACTTTCTATGTCTGTTCATTAATGACTTAATAAGCCTCAACTTTGGCAAAGGTCATTGATACATGGTCTGTTTCCTACAGTTACACTGTGCTGTTTTTATGCAAGATGGTCTTGGTGATGTTGTGAACTCATGGAACTCCCACTAAATCTGACCAGGTGGCCGTGCAGCATCAGGTCGAACCGTGCAGCATCAGGTCGAACCGTGCAGCATCAGGTCGAACCGTGCAGCATCAGGTCGAACTGTGCAGCATCAGGTCGAACCGTGCAGCATCAGGTCGAACCGTGCAGCATCAGGTCGAACCGTGCAGCATCAGGTCGAACCGTGCAGCATCAGTTCGAACCGTGCAGCATCAGGTCGAACCGTGCAGCATCAGGTCGAACCGTGCAGCATCAGGTCGAACCGTAGTGATGGACTCATTACCAGAGCTGCACAGGACTGAGGACTGAAACCTGTTTTCATGGATGAGCTCACTGTGTGAATGGAGGAGTGTGACCAAAAGGACATTCCTGTGATGAAACAGTCTCTGAACTTTGTTGTCTGCTTATGGTAGAAAATGAATGGGCTGATCACAGTCTTTTATTTGGTTGCAACAACCTATAGCCACATCTTAAATTTTTCTTTAATTTACAGCAAAATACACATTAAATGCTAGATGTAAGGCTATGGATTTGAGACCTGTTAATGGATAAGGAAGAGCTTAGATTAACACATTAAAAACCACATTATTTGGTGTAAAGTAACATTTTATTAGTAAAAAGTCACTTAAATCAAACACGTTCCTCCAGAAAGTTAGTTATCCTCCTGATCAACTCACGTCTCTGTCAATGAAGCTGGAAATGGAAACTCTCTGGTGTCCATCTGCATGAAAGAATTCTGAGATTAAAGTCAGAATTTTGATCATTATAATTTTTTTCTTTTAGGTAGCCCTAATCCTCTTCCATAATTTGCACAATCTCCATAAAAGGAAAAACTATTTGTATCACATTTGATAGCGCTCAAATTCAGTGTGTGATAGAAAGGCCTACAAAACAGGGGGACATGTACCATTGGAGTCAAGTGAAGATGATAACAGTGACATTGACAATGAATAACTGTCAGAAAATCAAGGCTCAGGATTAGTTGATGACAGCAGCAGTGGATCTGAGGATGATGAAGGAGCTGTGAGTGATGAGGTAGCTGAAGATGCTGAGTGAGCTGAGGGTGTCCACCAGACAGAGCTCTGGGACAGAAATACAATCTGAAATGTTGATAACTGTTTCAGGGTAACCTGCCATGTTTTCTGGGCAGGTGGAAGGTGAACGTTGAGCGAACAAAGCCAATAGATTTCTTTTTTCAGATATTTCCTGAAGATCTGTTGACCCTGGTAACCACTGGCCCCTTCTTACTGAAGGAAAAATGCCAAAAGATGCAATGATGCTGCATGCACATAAAAAACAAAGCATGTCTGCAAACGGTGTCTGGTGGCTTTGTGCTCTGGGTGCTTCACAAATGTTTACACAAATAAATGGGAGGAGGAGATGAGAGGGCCATGATGACGCCTGAGGATGACAGCAAATCAGAGAGGAGAAAGAACACCCACAGTCATTTCTGTGTAGTTAGACATGTCGTAGATGGCACTTTGTGAAAGGGAATATTATAGCCTGTTAATTGATTGTTACAGCCATTGGCTGTTCTGGTAGCTACGGGAGAGCAGTCACAGCCATTTGGCTATGGGCGCACCCCAGTGGCTACAACCGGAGCTCGGCCTCCCTCGGACAGAACTAACCTTAGATATTAGAACCAAAAAAGAAGGTAAGGTGGAAGTTGTCTTTTAAAGTAATCAGTTATTTGTCTACATGGACCATACCCACCAGTGACATCACTCAAAGCGAGCAGAGTCTCTAGAAACAGGAAGGAGTCCTCTGACCAGAGAAATGCTCATGTATAGCCAGATTGGGAGACTGCAGACTAAAAACAAATTAGCAGCTAATTTTTAGGTATTTATCTATTTTTGCTGAGAAAAGTCCCACTGTGTTAGAATGCTGTATTACCTGTTTGCAAAATTCTACAGTTTTGCAAGATACCTTGTATTTAGTTTATGGTGTTTATGCTGCTGCATCAGCACCTATATGTTCTCATGCAAAATTGTAGAGGTTTACAAACATGCACTATGGCTTTTTAATGCATCAATAGGACTTATTTTTTTAGCAAAAGTTGTTTCAAATACATGCAAATTAGCTGCTAATTTGTCACTAATCAGCAGCAGTGTCTCTCCCGATCTGGATGGCCATGAGTCTAGAGGATGTCTTTGCTTGTTTCTAGTGGCTCTGCCCACTTTGAGTGATGTCACTGGTGGGTGGGACCCTTACTGTACATAATTAACTGATAAAACGCCACTTAAAAATAACCCAAATATCCCTTTAAAGCCACAAGGAACCAAAGCTTCCTGTAGT
>SSNR01000301.1:93265-180765 GCA_006937965.1 Callopanchax toddi
CCCCCCCCCCCCCCCCATCTTTGAAATCAAAACGTCATCCTTGCTGGTTCTGTTTCTGATCTTTATTGGATTTATTTCCTGTTCTCTAAAGACAAAGCTTTTTTCTGCTGGCACATCTTCTTTTGTTCTCTTGTCTGCTTTCCTCACTGTTTAATTTCAAACTGTGCACTATCCTGTCAAGATAAACAAACTGGACAGAAAAACAAGTGAAAAAAGCAGCAAAACTTACAAATGTAAAAGATTCTACAGTATGAAACACTGGCTCCTTGGAATCAAAATGCAAGGACATTACTGGTGGTTTAACACTTTTGCACATTACATCTGAGTTGTAACTTGGACTCTCACACTAACTGCACCCAAAATTACCTGAGTATATTTCAGTCTATGCATTTCTTTTTCTGTTTGAGTAAACTTCCCCCTCTGCCTGTGTTTGTCCCCTCAGCTGGACAAGAGTGAGGTGGCAACTCTCGGCTTACCTTCGACCACCAGCCATGGTGGCTCTGACAGCAACATCAGTTCGGACGGAGCGGGGGCGTCGTCGGCTGGGGTCACGGGAGCAGAGGGTTCGGGGGCCGGCGAGCCGCAGAGGACGCGTGTTGCTCTGGAGCACTTGCAGCAGAAGATCCTGAAGGTCACCGAGCAGATCCGGGTGGAGCAGGAGGCCCGGGATGATAATGTGGCAGAGTACCTGAAGTTGGCTCACAACGCAGACAAACAACAGGCATCCAGAATCAAACAGGTGTTTGAGAAGAAGAACCAGAAGTCCGCACAGACCATCGCACACTTGCACAAGAAACTAGAACACTATCACAAGAAGCTAAAGGAGATCGAGCAGGTGAGTTAGAGCATGATGTAACATGGAGCTGCTTTTGTGAGAGGCATGGGGTCCAACTATGAGAGGACAGCTGTGTCTAGATATACGTAGACTAGACTGGTGATTCTCCAAATACCTATTTATACCAGTGGATCTTCCTGCATCTCGCTAAACGTATCCTGAAACTTGATTGTCTCTATTCTACCTTGAACTTCTCTGATTCCTCATCTCTTCCTCTCCACAGAATGGACCGGCCCGGCAGCCCAAAGATGTCCTGCGGGACATGCAGCAAGGACTAAAGGACGTGGGGGCCAACGTTCGTGCTGGGATAAGTGGTTTTGGAGGTGGAGTAGTCGAAGGGGTCAAAGGTGGCGTGTCAGCTCTCACTCACACAGCTGTGGTCTCGAAGCCGAGGGAGTTCGCCAGTCTAATCAGAAACAAGTTTGGCAGCGCTGATAACATCGCTCACCTGAAGGACACACTAGAGGACGGAGTTGGGGGCCACTCTGAGGATGCCCCCACACCCCGCGCTCTGAGCGGAAGCGCCACTTTGGTGTCCAGCCCAAAGTACGGCAGTGACGACGAGTGCTCCAGCGCTACATCTGGTTCCGGAGCGGGTAGTAACTCAGGAGGGGCCGGGGGAGGAGGGGGGATGTTAGGACCAACGATGGGGAGCCCCCGACTGGATGGGCACCACCACCACCATCACCACATGCACAGTTCTTGGGACTCTCTTCTGGAGGGCCTGCAGGAGATCAAGGCCAGCCAGACACACATGGAGGACGCCATCGAGGACATGAAGGGCCAGCTGCAGAGCGACTACTCTTACATGACACAGTGTCTGCAGGAGGAGAGATACAGGTAGAGACACACCTGGTTCTGTTTAGGGATTACAGAGAAACACACCAGTGGTTTTGTTTTGATCCTACAAACTATCTTTTAAAATCAAGATTATATTAAAAAAAAAAAAAAGACGTTTTCATGTAAATGTGACCGGGGGAGGTCTCACCGAAAGACCCCCACGGCTCACAGACAAGGGGAGGCAACAACCCAGGCACCCAGAGCACAGAGACACAAACGCAAAAAAATAGAAACAAATGACAATTTATTTCTATTCCTAGCCAGTTACAATAAAAGCTAAAAACTAAATAAAATTAGATTTAAAAAAAGTAATTAAAAAGGAACAAGTTCTAGAGGTCCTCAGTCTCCTCTCCAGCCATGGGGGCCTCTCCTCTCATGTCTCGCAATGGGGGGCCTCTCCTCTCCTCTCCTCTCCTCTCCTCTCCTCTCCTCTCCTCTCCAGGCTGGGGGCCAGGGATGCCTCCTGGCCTCTCTCCTCAGTCCTGTGCCCCTGTCCTGTGTCTGTCCTCTTTCCTCCTTCTTGCCAACCTAAATGGTCCTTAAATAGCCTGCCTCCCAGCCACGCCCGCCTTGCAACAGGTGACAGTCATTATCAATCAGTCATTTAAAAGAATGTCCACAGTGATTTAAAAAATGGTTAAAAACACACAAAAAGTATTAAAAACATGCAATAAATTAGTATAAAAAAACAGATAAATCATGCAACTAAAACTTTAAAAACAACCAAATTTTCCAATGTGTGACATAAACAGCAGAGCATAGTGTTTACAATTGTCAGGGTGTATTTTCAGCTCTGGATTATTACATATTATGTGTTCTAGTGAGTTGATTTTGGTGCAGTGATTCTGGGATTAACACCAAATAAATTTGTGTCCTTGCTTATTGTTTGCAACGTCATTTACTGAGAATTCCAGCTCTGATGATAAAACTAACTTTTGGACACCACCAGCACGGAGAAATAAACTAGAACTCTTCCATGTGTTTTGGTGCAATGATTCCTGCTGTCTGTTCAGGTACGAGAGACTTGAAGAGCAACTGAACGACCTGACGGAGCTGCACCAGAATGAGATGACCAATCTGAAACAGGAGCTGGCCAGTATGGAGGAAAAGGTGGCCTACCAGTCCTACGAGAGGGCAAGAGACATACAGGTGAGAGCTTTTAGCTTGAAGTCAAAGAGGGTGCACGTTGCCATGCTGTGCAATCAGAATAGACACTATTAATAGGTTGATCTATTTTAGATTAAATGTAATCCTTAAAGGGTGGGTTAACTCGCTCAAAATTAATCTGTAAATCTTGTGGGACAATTAATCACCAACATTTGTGTAAAACAGCATATTTATCTAATTTCCCTCTGGGATTAATAAAGTATTTTTGAGTGATTGAAATGTACAATTATTTTGTGACAGCAGATGTTAAGAATTACTAGCAGAGGAATTCTGTTCTGATTCTTGAAGAAGAACATTCCTCGAATGCTTCATAGGTCAGAAAGCAAAACAAATCTGGTTGTCTTCTATTTCATTTCTAGGGATTACCAAGTTATGCATGGAAAGCTGGTCGCTGATTGGTCCGCTGCAGTGGGGCGTTCAGTCACTGGCCACCAATCAAAACTAGTTCTTCTGAAATTGAAAATTCTGGTGACTGAACACAAAATGTTTAAATTCTATTAGCGTTAAATGAGTTAATATTTTTAAAAGTTTGCCAAGAAATGACAAAATATTTAAAACAATATTTTCATTATCCAAACAACTAGATTTGATTTAATAAGGACTTTAAAATAAGTTAACCTCCAAACCATTGTTGTAAAATAGATTGTCTGACAATTACAAAAAAATAATGAGGATAAATTTGTCAGGTTTAACGTTTCTACCAACATGAAGAAACCCGAGCTTGGTCAAAGAACACACCAGTATTTTCATACGCAGATCCGGGAGAAGGTCAGATCAGGACCGCAACAGCTCTGATCACCTGCCCTTCTGAATCTGTCTCTCTCCCGGAGTCAGTTTTATTGAAAAGCACACAAGTAAAAACATACAGATAAATCACAGAAAGGATACGACACAGAGGACAGATGGTACCCCCTCCCTCCCTCCAGACCTTGGGAGGGAGACAGCCAGAGACAGGCCAGGAAGAGGAGTTTTGCTAATCAGACATGATTTACTTTCAAACTCTGGGAAAGATGAGCTTCAAACGATAAACATTTGGTTTCATACGTGATAAATAATTATGACCCTGACAAAATTCATTTTAATAAATTCTGAATGAATGGAAAGATGTATAAGACAGTGGAGAGACCAGTGGATACAGCTCTGGCTGAAGACAAAGGTCATCTGTCAGATATTGCTGTCAAAACAAATTACATTAAAATATTTTAGTTTTCATGAATAACTTTCATAGTGACACATTTTTTAAAATCTAAATAATTTGTAAATAATTGTCTTAAATCTGCTTAAATTATTCATTTAAAGCAACTTAAAACTTTAAACCTTTGTCCTCACACAAATGATAATCAATTAACAGTATTTCGTTTTACCAGACACTGTGGTGGAGAGGTCTCACGGTGTGGTCTGTGTGTTTTTGACCCATCCATACAGGAAGCTGTGGAGTCTTGTTTGACCCGCATCACCAAACTGGAGCTTCAGCAGCAGCAGCAGCAGGTGGTTCAGCTGGAGGGGGTGGAGAACGCCAACGCTCGAGCTCTCCTGGGAAAACTCATCAACGTTATCCTGGCCCTCATGGCCGTGCTCCTGGTCTTTGTCTCCACTTTGGCCAACTTCATCACCCCGTTGATGAAGACCCGAGCCCGGGTCGGGGCCACGGTGCTGCTGACCTTGCTGCTGTTCATCCTGTGGAAGCAGTGGGATTTTGTGGAGCTGTGGTTGCTGCCCAGCTAAACAAAGGGAGCCTCCACTGAAGAACCAAACTAAAGCATTGTGGTGCTTCCTGTACTTTTTCTGGAAGTTAAAAAGTGGATTTTTTGAGGACAAAGCGTGGCAAAATGACTGAACATCTCAGCTTGCAAACAAAGAACATCATGTTGTCTCATCCAGATCTTCTGGTGTGGATGACAAATCATCAACAGCATTGCTATCACCAAAAAAAAAATTTATTGCAAGAAATCCTTGTTTCTTTCCAGTTATTTCTAATACTAAAGCAACTTCTGATGACTGTAGAACACTGATCATGCTTGCTATTATCTTCATGTTGAAGCTATAGCTTATTCAAGCAGAAAAGTGTTTTTGTTTTTTCATGAATGTCATGTGCTCATGCATGTCCTCATATGTGCACTGGGATGCATTTAGCTGGCATGAGGTAACATTTCATTAATGAACAAAAAAATCTTCAGAACAAAAGTGCAGATATGTTGTATCTTCACTCACTCTTCCTTTTTTAAAGCGGCACTCTGGAGCATTTTTCTCTGTATCAAAGTTTTCTAAATGTTTTAAATGATATTTCAGGTCTAAACTATGATCTATGGGTTGAGTTCCACAACATCTGTCATTCTGATGAAGACCCTCCTTCCTCCTAGAGACCCCTTTCCATTATTTCTTGCCGCCGACATATTTCAGCCAATGAAATTCAAATTTCTGCATTCTCTCAACATGCACGCGCATCGACCAAACCTGTACCAGTAGGGGGCGCTGTCGTACAGGACGCTCCGTGTGTTTCTCTGCCGTCTCAGCCGTTCACTGAGGACTCACAGCTCATTTCTACTAAAAACCTACCCATTCTCCAGCTAAAGATGGATTTATTTTTATTTTTAAACCTTTCACCTCACAGAATGGCAAGGCTTGACAGGATTATGCGTTTATTTTGGTCAGAAAGTTCATCCAGGGCCGAGTCAAGTTCAGCTTCAGAGTCCAGCAGCAGCTCTCTGCTAACAGAGCTAATATCAGAAGCAGCAGGGACAGAGAGGGCTCTTCAGACCCTCGTAGTGTTGTTGGAATAAGATTGTGAACTGTGAGTGATTAAACCCTACACATTGAGCTGTACAGTTCATGCCCGAAGTATATGCGCCGCGTGCACGCGCGCACACGCGACCGGACGCGCGTGTCGAGATGTTTTGAGGAGGAGCCTTTGGACGCTAGATTCAAAAACTGCTCTCCTGATGAAATCCTCCAGAGTGCTGCTTTAACTCACATTCTGTCCTGGTGTTGCAGCAGTGCTTTCAAGCTTTCTTTTTAATTAGCTATAGTTAAATTTACAGTTAAAATGTGTAAAAGCTCACAATAATGAATGAATTTGTTTGTTCTGTCCACAGATGCTATTTCATAACCACAACTGAAGAACAACAGCAGTGTCAGAAACATCCGGCATGTCCAAGTTTATATCCAGTTTGCAAAAACGATTATTGCTGTTTTATTAAATAATGTAATAAATAATGATTTCATATATTAGACCAACTTGTGCCAACAGTCACTTTTTGAATCTTTATGTATATTTCTGTTTGTGATGTCAAGTGGAATATGATTTCATATCAAACAAGCATTGAATAACTATTTACCCTTTACAATAGTAACAGGTTTATTTTCTATGAAACTATGTCCTGAAAATCCTTCAAATGTAATTTAAAATATATTTGAACCATAAGATAGTAAATTTATATTTTAAAAGTATTACTTGAGTACATTTTGGAAAATTATGGTTCCGAATGCAATTAATAAAATTACGGAAAAATATATCAGGAAAACCTTTAATTATGTTTAAAATGTACTTAAATTATATTTTTATTTCAGTTTTTCTCAAATGCTAAAACATTTCACAAACGTTTCCTCCATGTTCCCCAATGTCTAAACACAACAACCTTTTCTAAAGCTACATGAACACAACCACACCTTCTCACTTCAAAACTCAAAAGTTTCACACCAAAAGAGCAGCTGAAGCTTTCAAAAATGTAAACACTACACACATCATTACACACTACAGCAACACAATTGAAAACACAATGCTCAATTTGTGAGGAGGTTCTTTGTTTCATAACTGCCAATGCATATTTTTAGAAATTTTACAGATCTCTGCAGAGGATTGTGAGTTTCATATGAAGAGAATAAATCTATAGAACATTCTGCAGGTACAGTACCGTGACACAACTCAATGCAAAAACAGAATCTATTGCACACAACAGTACAAACATGATCAGGGTGTGAAGTTTTTTTATTTACATTATTCACACCACAGACACACACACACACACACCACAATCACTGTGCAGCATCATGTCGCTGAGCTGCATCGCGCCACATCACCTCATCCACATCGCAGGCTATATTGTCTCTTCCCAGGCACCGCGGGAAAAACGTCCTGGAATGGCGAATCCATCCTTGGAAGGCCTCCACTGGGATGTCATCGAACTCCTCTTCCCTTGACTTTGCCTTCATCCATTGTGTTTGGAATCTTCAGCAAACTGTGCACTCTGAACTTGCTTTTATCCATGTGGTCACAGCATTAGCAACAACTGTCTTCAATTTTGAGTCATTGTGTTTAATGAATGATGCCAGGTGTGTTCATTGTGTTCAAATATGGCAGCATTTTGTATCACATGAGTTCTTTTGCAACTTGTGTTTTAGCAAGGACAAACGTGTTTAGATTTATGAGAACGGAGGATTGTGTTTTGTGAATTGTGTCTTCATGTGAAATGTGTTTATGATATTGGAAAATGATGGCTAGATTTAGTAAATGTGTTTAGACAACTGGTCATTTGGTTTAGAGGATTGGCTTTTGTGTTTTGGCATTTGAGAAAAACTGTAACATATTCCAAGAAAATTTACTAAATTACCCTTAGTATATTAGAATATGTTCCTGTTGAGGCTGCATGGTGGCGCAGTTGGTTAGCACTGTTGCCTCGCAGCAAGGAGGTCGTGGGTTCACGTCCCGGCTCTGCGGCCTCTCTGCGTGGAGTTTGCATGTTCTCCCCGTGCATGCGTGGGTTTTCTCCGGGTACTCCGGTTTCCTCCCACAGTCCAAAGACATGACTGTCAGGCTAATTGGGCTGGTAAATTGTCCTTAGGTGTGAGTGGGTGCGTGGTTGTTTGTCTCATTTGTCTCTGTGTGGCCCTGCGATGGACTGGCGACCTGTCCGGGGTGTCCCCCGCCTCTCGCCCCTTGACCGCTGGAGATAGGCACCAGCTGCCCCGCGACCCTCTGTGGAGGAATAAGCGGCTACAGAAAATGGATGGATGGATGGATGTTCCTGTTGATGTGTAACATCAGTGTACTTGGTATACATTTTTATATTAAAAAAAAGTAAACATATTTTAAAGTATACTTATTTTTCATTAGGGCCTGGCTTTATTGTTGATCTTTTTTTTTTAAATTTAAACGCCAATAATGTGCAATAAAACCTTCACTTCTATTATGAAGACTAGTGTAGAAGTACTACCTGAACTTACCTGATGTTCAGTCAAACTGGAACAAACTAAGTTCTTAAAGTGATAATATGCAACTTTTTCATATTTTAAAATCTTTTCCTTGAGCCAGTCTGTGCTAATATGACCCTTTACAGAGTTAATGAAAAGTCACTTAGCCCCATCTGGTGATTAGATCCAGAATACCACGATTGCAAGATCTCCGTTGCTGTCACGGTACCCAGGAAGTCACGTGTCTCACGAGGGTTAGGCTAACCCAATGTGGCTAGCTGTTATGCTAGCGCTGGAGTGTTTTTATCTCATGATTCCGATTTTTTTCAATCTCTCCCTGCTTGAACACAGCTGATTTCATTGAAGGAGTAAATAACCGCTCCTGTAGAAAACTATGAAGGCTGAGGAGACATTTCAACAGGTAGATATTGGCGTTTAGAAGCTGAAACAATCTGGTAACTTTTTAATGCAGTGATTTACAACGGACACCAGAGGGCGCCCAAAACAAGCAAAACTGCATATTATCACTTTAAACAGAAACTATTCCTGGTACAGATGTTTGGTTTTTTTTTTTTTTTAGCTTAATTTACTTTCAAAACTCTCATCCAAACTCAACTTCTGCAGATACAAAGGCCACAACAGAATACTGTTAAATTAATCACAAATTTTTTGCTATAAAATATTAGAATATTAGTACTATTTCATATAGAATTCACTGAAACAATGCAGCTATCCTCTGTGTTGATGAGCTAACAGCTAGTCACTGCAGGGCTGTTCCCAAAGTAGATTATTGCCTTTAAAAGAGCTCACAAGCCTGCTTTTTAGTAAAAGTCAGTGAAGGTTTTGATTCTTTTTAACCAGGAAATGTATTTATTAAAAAAAAACCTGATTAATAAAATCAAATATTTTGATTAGATGGTAAATTTTGCATTTAGATTTTTAAAAATGTATTTACTAGTATTTTTGTTTGTTGGTCTCTTGTTAGTGAAAATCTAAACATAAAAATATCAGAAAGCATCTCTCTGCATTAAAATCTTGCAGGAGGACTAAATTAAATAATTCTTAAAATTCAGCTGAGGGCCACACAAAATCCCTCTGAGGGCCACAAGTGGCCCCCAGGCCGCACTTTGGACATGCCTGGCTTAGAAGGTGCTATACAAGTACATGCCATTTACCATTTTGTTTGATCCGTGTCAGGATAACTGTAAAAACGTACGTTTTGTTTATGACTGCGTAGTAGTTGACCTCAGAGACAAAGTTTAGTTCAAGAAGCCTGACAAGCTAACAGCTAGCTACACAGGCTCTAACCTGTTATCTTAAAACAACTCAGAATCAAAATATTTCATAGCGGTTCATGTGAATTCAATTTTACACATCTTAACTTTGTTTTCCGCTGTTATTCTGGTCTATAATGACATTACTGCCAGAAGGGCTCCAGGCTGCAAAGGAAATGCTACAGCTAGCTGCTACTGCTATTTGAGGTAGCAAATAATCAGATTTCTGTGTAAATAACTAACTAACCTTCAGTGTGAACTAAAGTCACTTTACTGATTTGTTGATAATGATGACATCTTTCCAGTAATATTTTTTTTCATCAATCCCATGGGTCTCTAAAGTATTCTGTGGCTTTCAGCTTTAAATGGCTTGTATTTATAGAGCGCTTTCTAGAGAACACGACACATCTAGAACACTCCCCAAAGCGCTGTACAACACGTTCAGTCATTCACACTCACACACTGGTGGTGGTGATAAACTACGTTGTAGTCACAGCTGCCCTTAGGCACACTGACAAGAGGCGAGGATGCCCTCCAAGTCCCTCTGACCACCACCAGCATATACATTCATATAATATGTATATAATATATATATATATATAGTTTATAACACTCTCAGTAAGTTCTGGTTGTACAATGAAACTGGAATTTTAAAATATAAATACAAGTTAATGGTATGAAGTAAAACGATTGAATGTTATTTCTATTCCATTTATAAAACCGCTCATTTGAATGAAATGCCTTTTTTAAAATAAACACTTGTATTTTAGACAGTGACTTGATGAATGAATACAATATAAAACAATCCCGTTTCTTTGTTGTCTTTTTAATAATTACTGTCAGGCAAACCTAAACAAACAATACATTTATGACAGGTATTTTTTACAGTACAAGACAGAACTCAAGGGGATCAGAACCAGTGGCATGGCCACAACTGACCTCTATAAAGTAAGACATTCATCGTCATTAGATTGTTCCAACTTTCACAGAGTTCACAAAATGTATTTTGCATTTGACTCATATCAAACACAACAGTATTCTTGATTACCTAGCAAATTCTAAATACCTTGATAGAAACAGCAGAGTAGAAAAAAACATAAGCAGATTTCCTGATTTGATCCTAATTTCCTGTCAATATGAAAGATGTACAATATATTGCTTTCAGGTGCTCAACTTAAAAATGGGTGCTCCAAGATTTCCAAAAACACATTCCTCAGCATCGCGTCCCGTCCTTGGACTCATTCTGCAGGTCAGACGGAGGAGTAGTGTGTCAGAGCGGGCCGGCCGTTAAAACCACAAGACGAGCTGCAACTTCAAGGACTTACAGGAGCTGAACTTACAGCAGAACCAACGCCCCCCTTTAAAATTGCAGCTTCCCATCACACATTATGAACCTCAATCTTGTTGCCTCTTTTTCATGGTATCAAACAGAATGACTACAAAATAAAACAAAACAATAACTATTCATGTTCACTGAGTTTTGAGCCTAAGACACAGTATCCAGTCACAGCAGTACGTTTGAGGAAAGGAAAAGATACAAATGACACTGGGATGAGTAGTAAAAGTTTTCATATCTGACATTTCACAAAAAAACAAAAGAAGCTGAACAGGAAGCAACACGGAGTTTGGATTTTAGTCTGATAAGTCTATTCCTCGTGGATCTTTTGAATATTTAAAACTGAGATCAAATATGAAGTGTAGAAAACCACTCCAGAATCCGTGTTGCCTTTTTAATGTAAAATGGTGTCTGAGTAGAGCCTGGTAACTTCAGACATGAGCCGATTGTTGTTTAAAAACATGGACACACAACATGGTGTTCAGCAGGACAGAGTTGGACCTGCTCCCACAGTCTTCAGGCCAAAACAAACAAACTAAATAACTGGTCCCACAGGCCGGGGTACCTGAAGCCTCATTTATGAAAAGTGTTTTTTTAATTTCAGACATAATCCAGAATACTCATCGCAATTTTATTTTCTTTAAAAAACATAGCAAAATGACTCCTCACCTTTATGTTTCTATTCTGGATTAAACTGCAAAATGTACTTCCTCAACTATGACTGTGGTTTTCACTCTGCACTCATTGCCTTTTTTTAAACAAATCCTTTTAAAGTGACATCTGGGAAAAGATCAGACAACGTTTTCATAAATGCAGCCCTCAGTACGAGTCAACATCACAGCGAGAGAGGCACCTAAGCAGACCTCTGGGTATAGAAGAGAATATAGGCCTGAGTGTTGCACACCTCCTCCACACTGCAAACCTTCATCTCAGAGTCATTACAGTGGACCCAGAAACCTGAGGACGACAGAACCAAGAATCCCATTAAACACATTCAAACACAGTGAGACCGTAATGTGGAGTCTTCTCACCTCCTTCGGTGTTGTAGCAGTATGCGGTGTAGTGCCCTGAGCCGAAGCCTTTACCGTGATGCATAACCACAGCAGACAGATCATAGGTGTAGCCTCCTCTGTGGACGGAGTGACCTGAGTCAGTGCAGCAGTACGGTTTGATGTTCAGAACTTGGTCAAAGGCCACGTGGACGCCGATTTTCTCCCTGTGGTTCCGGCCCGACCATCTGCAGAACAACAGGAGCTTATTAGTTAGCATTACTAAATTCAAATACCGGTACACTCCTGAATTAAATCTTCTTGATTTTAGCTACAAAAACAAAGCCAGAGTGGAGAAACCTGCCTGAAGCGTTTGAGGTGCAGCCGTAGAACCTGAGGTAAACGGTAGATCAGAAGCTGCTTACAAGCTTCTGAAAGAACTAAGGGTTTGTGGGATGATTTTCTTCTTCTTTCTGAAACAAACAGCAGATGAAAAATGAATCAAAAAGACATCCTATTATTAATTTGCTTCAGCAAAGAGGTTAGGTTACATACTTCTTCTAAATGTCTCAGGCTTTGTGAAGTTAAAACATTCTTGGTTGTTTCTTCAATAAGAATTTCAGATGAGTTAAAGCACCAGGACTGGGCTGAGACTGCTGGTGACAAACTATAGACCGCATTAGGACGAGAACTTTCAAAATGTCTCTGAAGGTTCTCCATTTCCTCACCTAAGTTTCAGAGCCTCAAGCTTATTTTTTAGAATTCAATAAATATGCTAGAAAAATCTTCTCTCAAAATAGCCACAGAGCAGGTGTCTGACCCCTGACTGGACCTCTTCTCAGTTTAGCTTCCATGAGTGTGCAAAATGTGAGAATTTTTGGAGGGGTTGGTGACTACAAAAATGCAAATAATGATAAATTTGGACACAGAGTGACTAAATTGCTACAACAAAACATCCATATGAATGAAGCACAAACATGTTTTGACAAAGTGTCATGGATGCAAATTCTGTGTGATTCCAAATGAAAAATAGCTTATTTTCTCACAATTTTGCATCTCCAACAAGTCATCAACAGCTGTAATCCAGTGATACAGACATTAGTTAAGATTAGCTTACAACAGCAGCCTCCGCCTCCAGAATGCTGCAAGGCTTTTTACCAATACATGTAAGAGACAGCAGCACATTACTCCAGGTTTAAGATCCCTGCATTGGCTGCCAGTGCATTTTAGAATTCATTTAAAAATTTTAGTTTTTACTTTCAGAGCCCTGTGTGGTCAGGCCCCTGACTATATCTCTGATCTTCTACAGTCCTTCTCGTGGTCTGTGATGGCCCCAGGACATATTTTAAGACCAGTGGAGATAAATCTGTAAGCAGTGGCCCCCAGATTGTGGAACGCTCTGCCTCATTCTGTGTTGTCTGGATTCTGTTGATTCCTTACAGAAGCAGCTGAAGACTCATTTATTCAGGCTGGCTTTAACTGATTTGAAGCTGTTTGATCATCTGCGTTTTCTATGATTGTTTTTTATTGTTAAGCACTTTGTGGTCTATGACCTGCAAAAAGTGCTATAGAAATAAACCAAAAAAGGGTTTTAAATAAAGGCAACTGGACTTATTTGGTTCTTTGAAGACGTTTCGCTGCTCATCCGAGTAGCTTTGTCAATTCTGTCTGTAGTAAAGGAGCGAGAATCTTATAAACTGTGCTTATCTTCCTCTGTCTGTGACACACCTCCTTCCACCCCCTTGAGGAGGTGTTCGCTCCACTGTATTCAACTGGAGTCCTGGTGAGGTGTTTTGATTAGAGGCGTGAATTGTCTGGGAATTAAGTTAATTACCTGGATGACTGAGAACCTTCACCAGCATATAGAAATAAAGTTTACTTACTTTACATTGTTCACTTTAAATAAGTCAAAAGTGATTCACTCAATTAAAAGATTTGAAATTGTACCTAAAAGGTTTATTTTTTTATTTATTATTACAGGTTTATCCAGCTTCAGGTAGAGGTATAAATAAACTTTTTTTTTAAAACTGCAATTACGACTTCTAATAAAGAAATTAACACTATACAATATTAACTGGGTTGCCAGTCTATACTTTGTGAAAGGCTCTGTGACAAGCCCATACTACCTGGATAACATCATTATTCCAGTCATTGTTCCTATACATGAATAACACAGGTTTCATCTTCATGGACGACAATGCTCCAGATCATCAAGGTGACATCATTAGGGAACAACTGCTGGAGACTGGGGTACCTCTAATGGAGTGGCCTGCTCTTTCTCCAGACCTGAATCCCATAGAAAACCCAGAGGCTCATAACTCTGAACCCCAGAACCTGAATGACCTTAGAGCCACCTTTCAATGGGTCAATCAGTGGGATGCCATGTCTCAGAAGAGAAGAGCCTGTTCATGTCCAAAACATTTTTATTTATGCACAAAAATGTTAAAGCCTTATAAACATGAAATATTTCAGAACAACTTAAAATTGTCCACTAAAATAGATTTGTAACCCTCTAAAAACTAGAGAAAAATAACAGGTTAAGATCTGTGTTCAGAAGTTACCAATTGACTTTAATTGAAAGAAAAAAAAAATACAAAGTTTATATAGAACTTGTATTGAATCCTGAAATGTAATTAATCCATTTTCTGTCATTTTGTTTATTCCCTATATTGTTGTTTATACTGTTCTTATTCATTTTACTATGGCTGGCTTTTTGCATTTATTTCTTGTTGAAACTGTCAGAGTGATACGACTGCTGGAAAATGATCTAAGAGGAACTTTGGAGCAGCAGGGCTCCTTGGGTTGGATTAATAAAGTTTGTTTATTGTTCTAAGTAAAAACCAACATGTTTCATCAGGTCTGAGTGACTTGAAGACCAATCTATATTTTAGGTTTTCAAGGTCAATTAGTAATCTTGGTAAATTATCATAGTGACTAAAATAAATTGCTCTGTTTAATTTTAATAGTAAACATTTTAAATGTTGCTGGTTTTTAGAGCATTTAAACGCTGTACTAACTGTTGCAGTGATTGCAGGCGTAGATGTTGCCTTCCAGAGCCTCCATCTCTGTAAACTTGGACAGCATCTCCACAAGGGTACAGCTACGCTGGTAAGTCGTAGAGCCAGAGCCTTTGTTTGTACTGTGGTATCGCTCTGGAAACTCCAAAGATAAATCCCAGAATGGCTCTACTGTGTTGGACTTGTGCTTACAGGACAAACACGTCACCTAAGACAAAAAGATAGAGAGGAGAAAAAAAAAAAAGCTAAGGTTTATGGTGTTTAGAAACGTATTTGTCTGTATTTGATGGTTCTAAACAGACAAAGAGGAAAAACACTTTTGAGAACACATCAATAATCCATTACAATTTTTTATTATAAAGTGTAATTGCAGGGTGGAGAAACAATCTTCTCCCCTCCACCACAGGAACTGTGGAGAAAGGGATGATTATTGTGCAGCCAGAATTTTGTGTGATTGGAGTAGAAATGGGAACTGAGCTGTAAGAAAAACATCCTCACAATGAAGAGATAGAGTCAACTAATAAAATAAACTACAGTTTACAGTAAAAGCCAATGACGTGTCATTTAACACAGTTAGAAACTCACTAGTTGACTGTCAGAGAGAAGAATGTTTATGGGATCATTCCCATCTTTTAAAGTGGGATTCAAGTTGTAAACAATATCTCTCCAGTTATAAATAGCCCTCTGAACAACCTGTTCTGAGAAAAAAAGATTAGTTCTGACCAGACTGACAAGCTAATAGCTATTCACAACAAGGCAAAATCTAAAGTGGATTACTGTGATCTTAACAGCCCAATCTTTAAAGAAGGGATGCTCTGATCACGTTTTTTTGCCACCGATCACCAATACCAATCACCAGGTGTTTTGATCACTGATATTGATCACATGGATTGGCTGTGAATTTCACATTGTAGCCATCACCGTTTTAAAGCGCCTGCTAGCTGAGGAGAACAGTACTGACTGACAGCAGCATCAAAACGATGAAAAACACGCTCCTCCGTCACCGTCAGCAGGTGATTTGGGTGCATCACAAGGGAATCCCTCTACGCTGTTGCCACTTTACTGGACACTCGATACAAGGACAGGTGAGGCATATTTTATTAATGTTAATGTAATATTTATTCATGTTGATTTAATATTGTAATATTAATGTTAATTTAATTAATGTACTCAACCTAGTGATGTGACGTTCATGAACGAACCAAATCTTTTGAATGGCTCTTCACTGTGAACGAGGAGAACCGAGTCCTGGTAGAGAACTGTTTATTTTTTTGCGGGTGACTAAGCACCATGCATGCCTGCTTTGTATTCACTTTTTAACTTCATGGCGAAGCAAACAAAAGTCTGGTTTTTTTTTTAGTCAAAGTTTATTTCATTCAAATAAAAATAAATAAAACAAAAAAATAAACAATAAGATATACATAACAAAAAAAATCATATTTGAACAAAAAATAATGCAGGCAGGGGGTCTGAGGGTGAAAGGGAGGGGTATGGAGAGGAGTTATTGTCGGGAAAAGGCTTGGGTAATGAATCGGTTGGAGGTGTGAATGGCTGTTTTTCAATAGAGGATGAGTTGAAACTTTCAAGATAACAAAAGAAGTCAAACTGCCTTCATTGTCAAAGGTGCAGCTGTGCAGGGTGGGGCTGTCAGTTGCAAACACACCACTTATCACTATCAGTGTTAATTGGTGTTGATTAGGACATTGCTCAACCCATTTTATTTTTGTGTCAGATTCTTTACAGGTGGAGAAACTGCCAGGATGGCCAAGGATCTCCTGAAACAAGAGCTTGAGAACATGGAGCAAGTGCTGCTCAAGGAATCAGCTGATAAAGCAGGGACAAAGGAGGCAGAGCCAGCAGAAAAGGTTGCTCGCCTGGAAGCTGCTTCTCATCCAAGCACAAGTAAGAGTAGCTTCAGCAGTCTGTATGACAGAATTCTTGAGGAACATGAACCTGCACAAGGTACCCAGGCAGCAGTTATCCAAATGCAAATGTATTTGAAAGAACCAACAATGGGTGAGAAAGACAGCCCTTTCCAGTACTGGGCAAACAACCATTTCCTCTCCTTGCTGCTGTTGCAGTGAAGTTCCTGAGTGGCCCTTCAACCAGTGTGGAAAGTGAAAGACTGTTTAGTACAGCATCCAATATTGTGGATGAAAAGAGGAATCGTCTGACAGCAGAAATGTTCATATTCCTCAAAAAGAACCTGCCGATGTTTGAGATTTGTTGAACACCATGCCACTCCCTCAGAGTCATTTATGTTTCATTTTATTGTCAAGAATAGTTACAGACTCTGGTGTTAAGCTGATCCAGGTCACCTTAATGACAATCCTCCTATGCTTGAATTGTGTTGATTAGATGCACCTTGTTTTATTGACAATATTTGTGCAAGATGTTTACAGTGCACTTGCACTTTTTTCTTTTATTTAAAATGTTTGACATTTGAAAACCTTCTTTTGTTGCTGCTACACAAGCAAGAATTTGTTGCATTTATGTTGATTAGATGCACCTTGTTTTATTGATATAGTCAACTTTTTATTTCAAATATTTGATAGTTGAAAACGTTGATTTTTTTTTTGAAGGGGGGTGCTACAAAAGTTGCTTAATTTGTGTTGATCAGATGAAGCAGCCTTTTGTATTTTATTTGGGGTGGTAGTATGGAAGTTTACCTTTTTTTATCCAATGTTTGACACATAATAACTAGTGGTAATTTGGATCTGTGCTGTTTAGTTTACATGACAGGATTTGTTTCTTTGTGTATATTGCACTATTATCTAGTAACCCTGTCTTGAAATTTAATAAATGTCCTTTTGAAACCCTTACAGTTGCATAATGATATTAAAGCAAATAACACTGGTATCTGTATCGGATTGGCAGATATTCAAATTCAGATATCGGTATTGGATTGGAAGTGAAAAATGTGGATCGGTGCATCCCAAGACATGACGCAGCTGCCCCAAAGACAACTACTTCCAAAAACACGTATCCGCACTTTGTTTGCAAACCACAAAGACAAAGAAAAATAACACAAAGGTGCGAGCTGCACAGAGATTATCTTCAAAAATATGTAAAAATATCTTCGGGTTTAGCCTAGTAGCCAGTATTTGTATTTATGGATGAGTCTTTGGGGCTGTTGCGCCATGTCCTTGCGCCTTTTATGCTGTGGTTTACAGTTGTTCTTTGTCATGAAATAGTAACATAATAAAATAGTACCTGTAATTCCTTCATGTTACTTTTCCCCCCCACTTGCAGTCGATATGTTTATTGGGGTCACTAGGCAGAATTAGAATAATTAGAATCACTGCCGAGTGATTTTTTAAAGACTTTTTTTCTCTCAATGCTAGTTGTTACCGTTCACCTACATTGTTTTTTTTGCTAAGCTAAAGGAGTACTGCCAGATCAGGGTAACGGCTGGGCTGGTCACAAATTATTTTGCCCACTTTATCCAACTATGGGGAATATGGTTGATCTTCTGTTATGATACATTTAGAACCTGCGATTGATTTGCTGTTTTGATTCATCTTGAGTTAACTATGAACACTCAAGTGATCAATTGCAAAAAAAATTTTAATCAACTGACAGCCCTAATACCAATGCATTAATAAGAGGGAGCATTTTATGAGAAGAGCGGTAGTTACTACTGAATATTAATGGACTAATGCAATCACACCAAAAAAATCCATCACATACGTAGCTGATACACTAACCTGGCTGAGGAGCTGCCCATGAAAGATGGTGTTGAGAACCTTTAGCACTTGCTTGGACAGTTTTCTCTTTGTGATGGGGATAACAATCCGTCGTTTGGATCCCTCTGTGTCCAGCTCTTGCTGCACCTTGTCCAGCAGCTCACACAGGAACTCCTGGGCATCTTGCTGGTCGTAACCACGGAAAGCTGGAATGAGGTTCCACACGGAGTGCAGCATGGCGAAAGGAGAGACCAAAGACCACCGGCCTGACCACATGACCCTGAAAAGTGTATGCAACTCATGGCACAGAGACATTTGCTGGCGAGTGGAGCAGCGGGGCTCCTTGGGTTGGACCAGTTCTGAGGCCTGAGAGGAAGGTGGGACACTTTCTTTTTTACCGACAGGTAAATTCCAACAGCCCGCCTTCCCCATACGCCCCAGAGGGAACTCTGACAGTGGTGTGTTTCCACTACTGACAACCCCTCCTGTCATGCCCTTCACCCCCTGGGAGTGATTGGTCTTGGCCAGCAGCTCCTCAGTCTCACACAGGTCCAAAGTAAGAAAACACTCCCTGAATTTCTGCAGGTGACTCAGCACCTGCAATATCGAGTTCATGTAGCACGTGTTCCCCAAGTTGCGCAGACCAGTGACACCTGGTGCAAGTCTCCTCCGCGTTACAGAATGCGAGGAGTAGTATCTCCTCAGCTTGGTGGCTCTGCCGTTCCGAGGAGCCTTGCGGGGCAGGGCGAGAATTGAAGGCTTCTTGGGAGGAGGAGGAGGTGGAGGAGGTAGGCGTTCTGGTGGGTCGCGAAATTTGCGAGGAATGAGTGTGATGGTTGATCGTGGCGCCTGAGTTTGAAGCCTGGCACTCTTTCTGGGAGGAACACTGACAAGTTCTTCCATGAGTCTCCTTTTCACCTCCTTCTTTTGTCTCCTAACTTCCTCCAGTTTTTCTTTGCGGTGATTCTGAAGCTCCTGATGTTTGCTGATCCACATCTGGAACATGTTCCTCAAGAGGGCTTTTCTCCTTTGGCGCGAGGCCAGCTGCATGGCCGGCTGTGGCCCACCTTCCCCAGCCCAGGGGGTGCAATCCCCCAAGTTGGAGGAGCGCAGCGAACGCCTCCCTGAACTCCGAACTGTAGAAAGGGCCCCTCTGAGGAGTTTAAGGTCTCCTTCTGCATTGTCATTGAGTACATAGTCTCCACAAGCAAAGCAGAAGACATCCAGCTCCCTCACCTCCATAGCCAGTGGGTGTTGGGACTCCTGGAAGTGTTTGAGCGAGTGCTCCTCCATGAAGCGTCCACAGGCCACGTGGGAGCACTTGAGGCAGGCCCACACTGAATCTGTAGTGCTGCACTCCACACAATGCCATTTTTGTGGATTGAGAATGGAATGGTCTTGGCCCAGACGAAGGCGTCCCACGTGTTTACAGCGGTCCATCTCTCCAGATACACATGTGGCCTCAGTGAAAGGACACACGTCCTGCAGCCAAACAGCAACTCATTCTGAAAAATAAAATTAGACAAAAACAGTAAGATTAAGATCAACTGAGACAGACTGTACACAAAATCATTTTGAACTGTTCAAATGAATGAGAATAAACACATCATGCTGTAGGGACAGTAAGAATAAAAACTAACGGTAAAGTATTTATCTCAATCCGATTTTGGGACAAAACATCACATCATCTGTAGAACTCAGCAGCAACGTTCAGCTTGACCACCTCTGCCCATGGTCACCACCATCACCATCAGGACAAGTCTGAAAAACAGGGATTAAAGTTACATAAGAGGTCTGGTGATTAATGTCAAAGTCAGTTTATCAGTTACACAGTGAGCCGATAAAGTTGCAAAATAGTTCTGTGCAAACACAGTATTTATGGGGTTCATTGATCTCCAGCAAACACCACATAATTCAACATCAAAATCTACCTTCATTTAAGACATTTCAAAGTTTAAAAGGAAACAAAAATAATCATGACTTATTTGAAACAAATCTGATCTAAAATAGGCCTCAATAAGTTGGACAAATCAATGAAAGTTACACAAGTTAAAAACAAACTGTGTGCAAAATAACTGACATGGTGCTCTGCTTTGGTGAAATATTTACATACATAATGCATAATAATACATAAATACATAATGTATAGCCTAGGCTCGAGGATTGTTATGACGATATACTTGCATAAAAATAATTTTAAAGGGGTGGTTTTGTCAGAATCCATTTTTTTCAGGTCTTCATAGTTTCTAATAGGTCCCCCTGAGCCTGTCATGTAGGCCAAACATGAAAACTCTCTGTTCCCTGGTTATTTAAAAAAAAAATGAATTTCTAAGAAATGAAACTTAAAAATGTGGATGTGCATTTGTGCACGGTTTGACGTCACAACGAGTATTCGCTGAGATGGTAACGCCTTTCGGTCCGCCCAACTGCTAGCTTTTGTTTTTTTCTTAATTCAACATGGTGGAACACAGACCTATAGCGTAGCTACAGCACAGACCTGTACCTGGTGTGTGGCGTAGCAGCTATATAACGCTGACTACAAATCTGCAGGTACTGAGTTCGAACCCTGGAGCTGGCTTTATTTATTTATTTTTTTGCATGGAAGTTAATAAATTCTGTAGATGCAGCTATTGGCTAACTTTGTAATATATTTTGGCTAATCTTGGCGAAATATATTCTGAGGTATTTTGGTTAAGACACACAAAGTACTGAGAGCAGTGTGTGTGTACGCGAGGGCAGTGCCCGGCATGTGAGGCAACCGGTGGAGTTTCAGTTTCGCTTCTCGTTGGTGGAAAACACAGCTGACTTTTGGCCGAAGGAGTAATGTGGGACGTGGGAAGAATCAGCCCGCGTGTCGAGCATCGGTATTCAGAAGCTGAAAGCGGAGTTCGGTGTGGATGGCAGCTCGCATGCGGGGAGCGAATGGCTGTTTGCTTGAGGCTGGCTGAACTTTTAAGAGAAAATGTAAATTCAATTGTGAGTATACCCTTCTGAATCATTCATTGTCAAACGCTGAGGAAGTGGTTCTTCTAATTTGTCCTTCGACCGTAACTTTATCCACATGAAGCCTAGCTGCCATGTTTACCGTCACATTTAGTTTCAAACACCTACAGCCAATCAGAAGCGAGGGCTGTGCATATCATGAATACTAATGAGAATCCAGCTGTTTCAAACTCAGCTTTAGAATAGCAAACTTCTAAAGCTTATATTATAAGCATCAAAGCTTCTTTCTTTATAAAAAAAATACACAGATAGCATTGAATTACACTAGAGAACAATGCAAAACTATAAAATAACCCAGAAAACCACCCCTTTAATTCTACACATTATGCTTCCATTCAGATATGTTTCAAATGGCCATTTTGCACCTTTCATCACACATTCATTTGACATTAGCTTTAAAATATCTGCTAAAAATACAACCAGTTCAGACAGCATTGCATGATCATACGTCTTGTTAAAGCTTCTGACGTCTCTTCAAAATATTTTGCAAAAGGTTTCTTTTATCATTAATATTTTTAATTAATAATCCAAACACTAAAAACATTTTTGTTATAACTTTGCTTGTTTCTGTCTTTTATTGTTAATTATCTGAATTTGTTCTTTATAAAACTGCATTTCCAACACGATGTGCTAAAGCAACATTTTGTTGCTACAATTACTGTATACAGTAGTGTTAGGGATTAGGGGTGTAAGACAAATATCTATTTAGTGATATATCGCGATATTTCATGTCACAATATTATATCTATATTTTAAAAGCACAATATTGATTTTTTAAATTAATAATTTACATGGGAGGAACAAAAGTTCTGCGGGTCGGAACTAATACTTTGTCCAAGTTTCCAGCCGTGTATTGTTTTGTGACAGACACGTCTCCCATTCAGTGCTGCATTAAAGACATAAAAGTAAGTAATAAGAGATGAGAAATGTGTAAAAATACACCCATAATAATCTGTGGGTTAGTATGTTTAAATATCTGTCAGCCACATTTATTGTCATTCTCTAGCATTTTTCGTTCATAGTTTTACCGATCTGTGTTTGCTGGTGGCGCTAACGCTAATCCTAATCCTAATGCTGATGTTTACACTGGTAAGCTCGCCCCTCTAAAACTACGCAAAAAGCTGCGAACATGTGAGTTCTGTGGCAAATTTGCATGATGCAGCAGCGTGGTGAAGCAGTTTCAACCAATCATTGTAGAAAAGCGGAGAATAACCAGTTCGTTCGGTCCGGACTCATAACTCAGTCCAGAGGAAGAGTGCATGGCTTGAGTCGTGCGCGTTCATGGCAATTGGACCCGTTAAAACATGAGTGTGTCGGGTGTCGCGCACGTGTCCGTTGCGGGGGTTACGGTCGGTGGAATGACTTTATGGTTAACCGGTTATTGACTTTTAAAAGCTTAAACAGCCAATTAAACAAAATATTGGGAAACGTGCATCCCTAAGTGGTGTGAAAGTGCATTTGCCCTCTCCTGCTTTCCCATTTTTCTGTATGTTTGTCAAACTTTAATGCTTCAAACTTTAAAAGCTTCAATTCATCAAACAAATACATGATACAACATAAATTAACTGGTGTACCACATCTTTGTAAAGCTGAGTTCAATTTCTCTAGCCACACCCAGACCTGATTATTGCCACATCTGTTCTCAATCACTTCAATAGGACCTGCCTGACAAAGTGGAGTAGACGACCAAAAGATTCTCAAAAGCCAGACATCATGCCTCAATCCAAGGCATGATTGAAATGCACTGAGCAACAGTCCAGTGTTGCTTCTCTGTAGCCCAGGTCAGGCGCTTCTGCCACTGTTTCTGGTTCAAAAGTGTCTTGACCTGGGGAATGCGGCACCTGTAGCCCATTTCCTGCACACGCCTGTGCACGGTGGCTCTGGATGTTTCTACTCCAGACTCAGTCCACTGCTTCCGCAGGTCCCCCAAGGTCTGGCATCGGTCCTTCTCCACAATCTTCCTCAGGGTCCGGTCACCTCTTCTCATTGTGCAGCGTTTTCTTGACACACTTTTTCCTTCCCACAGACTTCCCACTGAGGTGCCTTGATACAGCACTCTGGGAACAGCCTATTCGTTCAGACATTTCTTTCTGTGTCTTACCCTCTTGCTTGAGGGTGTCAATGATGGCCTTCTGGACAGCAGTCAGGTCGGCAGTCTTACCCATGATTTGAGTAATGAACCTGGCTGGGCGTTTTTAAAAGCCTCAGGAATCTTTTGCAGGTGTTTTGAGTTAATTAGTTGATTCAGATGATTAGGTTCAGAGCTTGTTTAGAGGACATTTTCATGATATGCTAATTTTTTGAGATAGGAATGAGCTGTATGCCAAAATCATCAATATTAAAACAATAAAAGGCTTGAACTACTTCAGTTGTGTGTAATGAATCTAAAATATATGAAAGTCTAATGTTTATCAGTACATTACAGAAAATAATGAACTTTATCACAATATGCTAATTTTTTGAGAAGGACATGTATATCTAATTTTTTTTTTTAANTACACGGTGGGCTGCCCGTGGGCTTTTCTACCAAAGAATCATGAGAGAATCGTGATCTCAATTCTGAGCAAAAAAAATCGATTCTCATTTTGTCCAGAATCGTGCAGCCCTACTAGGAACTACTTTATGACAGAACAGCTATAAGCCTCTGCTGAAAGGCGCAAGGACATAACGCAGTGGCCCCAAAGACACCTACTTCCGTAAACATGTATCCGCACGTTGTTTGCAAACCTCACAGATGATGAAAAATAACACCAAGGCGCAAGCTGTACAGAGATTATCTTCAAAAAATCTTACCGGGTTTAGCCTAGTAGCCAGTATTTGTATGTGGGTTCTGCAGCAGGACAATGGCCCAAAACACACCAGCAAGTCCATCTCTGAACAGCTTCAGAAAAAATAGTCAAGTCTTTGGAGTGTCCTGGTCAAAGTCCTGACCTGAATCAGATTGAGATGCTGTGGCATGACCTTAAAATGCTTCATGGTGGAAAACCTTCCAATATGGCTGAATTACAACAATTCTGCAAGGATAAGTGGAGCCAGAATTCCTCTACAGCGCTGAAAGAGATTCATTACCAGCTATCTCAAACTTTTGACTGCAGTTGTTGCTGTTAACTATGTCCCAACCAGTTATTAGGTTAGGGGCCAATCACTTTTACATACAGGACCATGTTGGTTTGATCATCTATTTTCTCCTCAATACATTCTGTGTTTACTTATGTTATCTTTGTCTAAAATTTGTGACAAGCAAACAAAAAATCAGGATGGGGCAAACACTTTTTCCAAACCACTACTTACACGTCATATTTATTTGGAATTAAGTAGTTTTAATTGTTGTAATGACACTTTACATTTCCACTCAATGACCATTCAAACTATAAAAGTTACGGACAAAAATATTGTCAGTGCTGTTCCACACTACTTTAAATATATTTTAATTGAAGTTTCCCTAAACCCTCCAGCCTGAGACACCGTGAGCCCTCAGGTCGGAGCAACTGGTCCCTTGTTAGTTGCACATTGAAAGCCTGTTATGTTGTGCTGCCGCCGCTGTGCCTGATAACACTCTTCTACAATCGCACGGAACTGCTTCTATTTCAATTTTCTAGCACTTCTTCTCTGTTTGTTTAAGATGCTTTATAGTGTGGCTCGGACAGGCTGGCTCCTGAACGCCATGCTAAGCTACCCCACCATCACCATGTTCAGCCAGAACAAAGAACACGGAGCCACTCTCTCCAGGAACCTCCAACAACTTTGTTGGTTCGAGGCAGCCCGGCTAACCGCTAGCTACAGCGGCTCAGCTCAGGGGGTTAGCGCCGCTTAGCGCTTTGCTACCCCCAAAACGCACTTTGTTAAACGCATATCATGTGCTCGGCTCAAAGTATATTTTATTAGCTTAAATATAACTTCCATTAGCTACACTGCTAACGCTCTTGCCGAAGACAATCGAAGTTAACCTAATGGTTGTTGTTCTTCGCTAACTAAAGGCTTAGCTCGCAAGCAAACTGCGCCGTTAACCATTTAAAAACTCCCCCGGTGACATTCACCGCACCGAGCCGGTTACGGAGACGTGGCTGCAACGACGCTGGGCCTAGGCTATGCTCATTACGGCTTCCGATATGAGAAAGAGCTCGGTGTTGTTACCATCGCCAACATTGATCCATCTATCCATCCATCCGGTACTCTCTGAGAGCTGCGGCTTGTTGTCCTCCGCGCAGATTGAACAACCCAACTCTCTATCCGAGCCCAGTCCCCGCTGCTCTCATTGGACCGGGGCTGAGCGGCAGTCGGGCTCTCATTGGTTCAACCGCTGAACAACAGGCGGCAGGATGGACCATCCATCCGTCCTCCCACCGAGGCCACATGGAACAACCGAGGCTGGGCTGCAGAACGGGGTGCCCGTCGGCTTCTGACCCCAGTAGTACTTCCATATACCGCATGTGTCAGATGGTTGGAGTTAATTTGATCAAATGAAGAAAAGTGCTTTTTAAAATCCTGGCCTCTGTAAAGGGAACGACTGACAGCTGGATGTTAACATAAGGTCACGTGACACCATAACCAACCTGCTGCTGTAGGGGGTTAAAGATGGAGTTCAAAAAGTTCTAGTATGACAGCTATGGGCTAAATAAATATTTATATCGTTGATTCTGACATTTTAAGATTGTTAAAATCATACATCTCAATAAAAAAATCAACACAGATATGTGTAGTAGCTGGGTCATTAACACTTAAATGTACAGTGCTGTGAAAAAGTATTTGCTCCAGCTTACATATTTCTCTTTTTTATTACTTGTCACACTTTAAATGTTTCAGATCAGTGAACACATTTCAGTATCAGACAAAGATAACATGAGTAGATATAAAATGCAGTTTTTAAATAATGATTTGGTTGTTTGAGGGGAAAAAGATATCCAAAACAACCTGGCTGAGTGAAAAAGTTAAATCGTGAATTAATTGTGATTAACCACATTATTTGGAAAACTGAGCTCAGTTCCAGTAGCCACCCAGAAACGATCACTACCAGACCTCTTTAGAATTAAGAAATCTTCAAAAGAACCTGTCTGACAAAATTATGTAGACTGAAAGATCTCAAAAACCAACACATCATGTCCTGTTCTGAAGAAATACAACAAAAGAACCCAGAACAACATCTAAAGCACTGCAGGCCTCACTTGGTTAAAGGTCACAGGTCATGATTCAGCAATAAGAAAGAGATGGGGACAATTTTTCTCCATGAAAGAGTTCCAAGACCAAAACCTCTCCTCACCAAAAAACTTGTTGATCTACAAGACTTCTGGGAAAATATTTTGCCAATAAGTGAGAAAAAAGATTACATTCCTGGAATGTGTGTCCTGTTCCATCTGGACTAAAACTAACTGTACTTCAGAAAAACATCATTACACCAACAGTCAGACACGGTGGTGGTAGCGTGATGGTCTGGCACTCATTAAGATTATGTATTCAAATAATTTGTATAGAACATTATGAAACTTTTTATGTGACTTTTGGTCTAAAATTTACCTCACTTATTTTCAAGGTTACCCAAAATCCACCTGTACTATTTCTTAAAAAGACACATCATGATTTTCAATACTTCTTGCTGAATTTAATCTGATTAGATCACATTTTATTTTAATCCCAACACTTTGTTACTAAATAAAATGTACACTGTAATGGTCAGAAATTTATTATGTTTCAAATTATTGACTCAGTCCTGAAAATAATATGCTCAGTGATTTGCTGACAATTGTGAGGTCTTGACAAGACTTAGAAGATCTGGAGGCTCAAGACAGCCTTGCTGATGTTCTAGTTGAACCTTAGGCTCCATCTATCTGATCCAATAGTTGACTGAATGGGTTATATGTATTAATCCAAATGGCAAAGGTGTTTAGCAGTAAAAATGTGTGAAAATATTTGAGAACAAACTACTTAACACATCTAGAACTTTGTCCACAGGACTGTTTCCTGATTAGAAATATTGTGAGGACCTCTCAGTCGAGGTCTGATTTATATCTTCAGTGTTTCTGTTACTTGTAGCTGAATTCATTTTTAACTTTTCCTGTGATTTACTGGGACATTTTAAATTTAAAAAATACTATTGATGATCAAGTTAGCTAATGTCTTCTTGTTTACAAAATACAAAACTTTAGATGAGCTTATCGTTTCACCAATGATAAATCAATTTTCCTTTTTGACAATTTGTTTTTTGTACAATTTAAGCAAGTTTTACTGTGAGTGATAAACTTTAACAGCTTTCACCATAAGAAAGTTTGAATTCTGTCAATTATTATTAAACAGGACAAAGCAAAAACTACAGAATCTAAAATTTTTTCTACCAAGTTCATTTAATACCAAATGCTTTCATGGTGTGAGAGAAACAAATGCAAAACTGAAGTTATAAAAATAGAAATTCAAACATGTAGATCCATGGGAGCAGAATTAACACAACGTTAACACAATGCTAAAAAAGCAACATTTCAAACTCAGCGCACGTTGCTTCCTGTGATCTGTAATTTCCGTAGTTTGTTGAACAACTCCAAGTACTGGGTCATGGTGTCGATGCAGTCTGCTGGTGCAAAAAGACCCTCGGGTTTAGCAGCAAACACAGTTGGAAGTTCAGGGACGTTGTTGCCAAGAATAGACTGCATGAACTCCTTCATCAGGTTCCAGCAGTCCCCTGGAACCACACAGGGACAATACTCCACCTGAGCAAGACACATCAAGGGTCATTACTGTCACTGGGAGAACAATACGTCTCTTGTGTGCGAATACTAAATAATAATACCAAACCATCACCTCCACTGATATCCCTCTGGCACTGGAGCTCATTGTGACCGTGCCAACTTTGATCAAGAAGTCACAGTAGCGATATCTTGAACCACGACATTCCACCTTGTGTCCCTTGGCATTCTGGAAATGACTTTTCAGCTTCACCATGAGAACATCAAAGTTTGCATCAGCTATCAGGCAGGGTCCTCCTTCAAACAGAGCCAGGCAGCTCAGGGGGAATTCAGAGTTGTGCATTACATAAAGGAGCTTGGCGGGCTGACCTGAAACAGACACAAAACCCAAACTTTAAGTAAGACAATGCATGAAGCACAGCAAAGTACAACAATAAGACGTTTGCATTTAATCAGCACTTCGGTTTGTTATAATTCCACATTAACATAATACTCGAAAGCATTGTATTTCGTGCTGTTACAATGCTGATTACATCATCATGATAAATGTTAATATTAACATGAGTAAATAGTACTAAGTACAAAAATATCACTTGAGACTTGTGCTGGGTTTGATGAGTTAGTGCTTTGCTTATGGGTTCTCTGATGCAGAACTGGAAAAGAGACCAGCAGCAGCAGCAACCTTGGAAAAATATTTGAAACGGAAATTTCAATTAAATTTGACCAGACAAGACTTAAAGCAAACATTTAAGACCTAACGCCTTATCTTTGAAGACTTGAACAGCAGATTTCAGAAAGTTAAGTTGTACTCCATGAGTATTGACTTTTTTAGGGAATAAAATATTTATCGCAGAGCTTAATTTAGACTGCTTCCTGCTGTGGATAGACCTTTTAACTATTTCTCATCCCTGGGGAAAGTTGCTGCTGTGGAAACATGACTCATAAAAAAGTCTGCATTGCAAACTAAGATGCATGAAGATGTTTTTCTTTTATAGAAAAACTTTATAAAGCACAGTACGTAAATGTGAATTATTCTGACCATTTACCCAATTGATTACCTGTTCTTGAAACCAAAAAATGCTTTGTTTCAATTTGAATAAGAAAAGAAGATAAATGTAATAATAAATTAAATTGGTTGACAATGACTCTTTTCATTGGGTACTCAAATCCTAGAAACTCAAGTGAAAGCCTAATGTTTGAGCCAATTATCCAGCAGAACATCTTCAAAAAGCAAATCTTGTATTTTATGCCAACAGTTTTCAACTAGTCTGGCTTTGGGACGCACCATCCCTCCTTAATAACAAGCTGTGATCCAAATAGAGAAAAAAAATTAAACTTTTTAAATTTACTTAAAAGGTCCCATATTATGCAAAATTCACTTTCTAAATGTCTTTTAACAGTCATATCAGTCCCAAAGACTGTGTATGAGACCCAAAAGTGTTAAAACATTTTCACTGTTTTCACTTCCTTATTCTCATTTTTGGGAAATGTGTTTTGAGCTAATGCTAAAACGGGTGGTTTCTAAATCTTTCCCCTGCTGATGTGAAGAAGGGAAAAGACCACTCCTCTCTAGAGGACAGAGCCAATCACGAGCACCTTTGGCTATCTGAGCCCACCCCCGCCCTTTAAAAACCACGGGAGTGCTCATCCTAACAAACGTTAGCTAACAGTCATGTGAAGCTACAAGCAAAGCACGGCAGTTGCTCCGTAGATGGCTGCATAAAGAGCACAAAAGTCTTTTTACTCCCTTCATCTGAGACCCTGAGGACCCACCAACGTCCTGCGAACGCGTGCGAAGAAGAGATGGGCAGGGCTTAGAGCTGCTCGGCTCCCCAACTGCCCCGCCCATTTGACATGAAAGTTTTGTTTTAGGAGGTTGGATGAGGGGGTTGAAGAACAACAGCTGACCTTAAAGTCAGAGTCGATTTGACCAATGCATAGCTTTTACATTTTATCGAGATGTAAATTACCGTATTTGCCCGCATATAAGACGAGGTTTTTTTCATTGAAAATAATTTGAAAAAGGGGGGGGTCGTCTTATTATCGCGCCCTAGTTTTTCCGGCGGAGGGCGCAGGCTTTTTGGTCAAAGCGGCAGGAAGCAGCTCAGACCGCGAGCGGTTCCAGAGGTCCGGGCCTGGCCTAGCTCAAAGTTACAGGTTTACTAGTACTGAGGATTAAAATGTCCAGAAAATGTCCAGACCCAACAGGTGTTTTCAGCAGCAGACTCTGTACAGGTGAGGACTCACGTCGCTCGCTCGATTCACACACGCATTCTCCCTAGAACCTCATCCGTCTCACCGTTCTTTATATGCACCCGACACACACACCTACACACACACACACACACACACACACACACACACACACACACACACACTCCCTCACACATACAGCGGGTTTGTGTGTGTGTGTCTGCGCGATCATGGCGCAACAGTGGGTTTGTGTGTGTCTGCACGATCATGGCGCAAAAACGGGTTTGTGTGTGTGTGTCTTCACGATCATGGCGCAAAAGCGGGTTTGTGTGTGTGTGTGCGCCATCATTGCACAGCAGCCGGTTTGTGTGTCTGTTCGTTCATGGCGCAGCTGTGTGTGTGTGTGTGTCTGTGCATTTTGCCGCAGCAGCGTGTGTGTGTAAACAAGCTTCCCCTACATGAAAACTCCATCTCAGCTCCACAACTGGATGTGAAGTTCATCAGTGTCTGATGATCGCGAAGTTGCACAATCTGACCGTGAAAGCTCCTGTCAGCAAAGGTGCGTTCGGGCAGAGAGATCAGTACGGTGGACTGGTGGACTAGTTGTGTGCACCACTGTTAATAAGCAAATATTAAAGCAGTCTGTCATTATTAGTGGCATTAGTTAAATTATTTTCTCAAAATTTCAATAAAAATTGTTTCTTTAAAAAGTGAATTTAGTCTTTTTTTCTGAAGATTAGTCTTGAAAAGGGGGGGTCGTCTTATAATCGGGGACGTCCTATATTCGGGCAAATACGGTAAATGATTTAGAGTGGATATAAAGTGCAGAATATGGGACATTAAAGAAATTGTTGAGATTGCGTGTACAAGCAGCCAAAATTATTTCAGCCTTAGAGATAGGGTGAGAAGCTTGGACATCTGGGAGAGACTCGGAGTAGAACCGCTGCTCCTCCAAATTGAGATGAGCCAGCCGAGGTGTTTCAGGATGCCTCCTGGACACCTTCCTAGGGAGGTGTTTCAGGTATGTCCCGCCAGCAGGAGGCCCCCAAGATGACCCAGGAACCCAGTACCCAGGAACAGCTGGAAATAAATACATCCAGCACAGCGCTGATCACTACCAGTAGTACACGTCAGCCGGTCCGGTGCATGACCAAACCGGCTGGCTCACAGTTATCACTGCCAGCTCAGCACAGCGCTGGCCACTAGTTACCAGTAGTAAACCTCTGGACTGGTGGTGTTGTGAGCTGGTCTGGTACGTGTCCAGCGGTACCTGGTGGAAGATGTAGTTTGGGGGGTGGGGGGAAGTGTCATCTGCACTTTTTAAAGGCAGTTTTGAGCCCTGTAGTTTTTACTGTCTAAAACAAAGTTCCACTATTAAATGAATACTGGCTGTTGTTTTTAGGTGAGGGATTTTGATATCACTGTTTAAACAGTTCAAGCCCCTCTTCTCCACCTCCTCCCACCCCTGTAATCAAGTTGTGCCCCCCACACCTTTGAAATTTAAATTTCTCTCTTGGTGGAAGATCAAATCAAACTTTATTTATAGAGCACATTTCCTGCATAGCAACACAATGTGCTTTACAGCAGATAAAACAGAACATAAAATAAGATGAGGGGTTAAGAGAGCAGTGTCCAATGACCAAAGTAAAGGCTTCAGCAGCACTGCGACTGAATCTGTTCAAGTCTGCTAAACTCAATAAATGACTTCATAAAGACAATTTTTGTTGTTATATATCAATCTATTGGTCTGACACAATAATTTAAATGACAATAACGCAAGATGAGGGCTTTCGTCAGCAATTTCATTAGGTGCGATTAAAAAGGTGATTGATTAGATTAATTAGACATAATTAATTAATTGCAAATTTTTTAATCGCATGACAGCATTAATCACAATACACCAACCAGACAAAAACAAAGTTAATGACAAACCAAAATGACCATCAAGTGGTGGTGCCAGAGAGGGAAATATTCCCCTTAACATCAATTAGCTGCATTTAAAATAAAAAAAATTTTTAAAAAGATAAATAATGCATAAACATACAAAAGTAGCTGCATTTTTACTTAAATCAAAACTTCTAACTTCGTTAAATTTAGCTTTTTAACAGAATCAAGTTTTCAGGCACAAAAATTAAATAAACATTAACTACTGAGAAGCAGATTTATTTCTTTGATGAAGCAGATTTAAAACATCTAAATATGTAGTCCTAAGTAAGAACCCTGTCACTTATTATAACTATGTACTATTACTTGTTTCTGCTCTTCATCCAGAAAAGAAAAGCTCTGTGTACATTTGTATAGATTGTTCATCTTTATCTCATTTGCTTTTATATTATATTGTTGTTATATTGTTTGCTTTTTAATTTTAATTTAATTTTTTCTGTAAAGCACCTTGTGATCCCTATCTTGAAAGGCACTATATAAATAAAACTTCTTCTTCTTCTATTAAAATTATTTTATCACTCAAACAATGTGAATATATGACATCCTTTTTTTCTCAACAACCAAGACAACAGCACGTGAGCCCCAGAAATGTTGAGAGACCAGTTGAGAATCCCTTTTCTATGCCATGATCAAATCCTCACCAATTCCTAAAGCATGGAGTGGTTTAAACAAATTATGCTGTAGTAATGTTAATGAATAAGTTTTCTAAAGAACCAAAATGGTATAAAGTGTCACATTTATGAGGTTAATAAGTGAACATTACCACCAGCATTCCCTGTAGATTGATATGTCTCACAGTCTACACAGAAGCTGCCCTGTTTCACAGCTCCAAGCTGCTCCAGCTTCTTATGCAGAATGTCTACCGTCTGCTGGACACTCTTCCCCTCCACGGCAGGCACCTGACACACACTAAACGGCATAAAACACAACATCATGTAACAATCTGTAGGAAAAGAAGCAAATAAAGAAAGCCCAGTCAACTGAGTTATAAGGATTACTAACAAACAGTGATGCAGAGCTGCCGAATGAAAACTATAAAAAACCACTATGAGTAAATGTGAGATAATATTAGTTAAAACACCCCTAAAGTGGAAAATGTAGCTAAAACACAAATAAGATATAAATAAATCAGCTTACCAAGTCACCCCCATATTTTCCTCAAACGCCTGAAAGGCTCGATTTAATCACTTCCGGGTCAGAAACACTTGGTAAAGTTACGTAATTTCGTCACTTCCTCCATACCGACGTCTACACGTGTTGAACACGGTCTGTTTACAGTGTTTTAACAGTCAGCGTGTATTTTTAGGCGTTTAATGTTAACATAAAACACCGACAGTAACGTTACAGCTTGAGTCGCGCTAAAAAGATGCCGAAAGCGAAAAGATCTAAAGATGGAGGAGGACAGAAGAGCGGCGGAGGAGCAGCGGTGTCGCTGGCCGACCAGATCCTCCAAGCGGACGCATTCCGAGCCCGAGGCCGGGCGAAGAGTCGGGACACCAGGACCGAAAGCGAGGACAAGTATGTGGACGAGCGTCTGTCAAGGAAAATCTTACAACAGGCCCGAATTCAACAAGAAGAGCTGGAAACCGAGTATGGCCTGGAACCTAAAAAGAAGAAGACGCCAGTTACTTTTCTCGGTATGATGGAGGATTAGGCTTTAAATGGGCAGTAATTTGAATGAAGTCTGGTATGGAGGTTGGAGTAACCCAACCTCACAAACCCATGAAAATGTGTTTAAGTGTAAGTCTGGTATAAAGCTGAATATTTTTCTCTGCTGATCAGTTTACTACACTTTGAAATCAATATTAGAAATTGTTTTTATGAGAAGTTTACTTTGAAGTGCACAGATAAAACATTTAATGAATCCCCTCAGATCTATTTAAATAAAATGAAACTATCCAGGGTACACTGAGAAAATGAGCTGAGCTGATGTTTTTTGTCTGATAATCCATTCTAGGTCCTGAGTCCCAGGACGCTGACTCTGATGAAGAATGGCCAGCTCTGGGAGCAGCAGATGCTGGGGACGCTGACACCGGGGGTGATGCTGAGGTTATCGTAGACCCTGATGATGAGAAGGCCATTGAGATGTTTATGAATAAAAACCCTCCAATGAGGTAAGTTTTTACATGATGATACATCTAGCTGTGGAGATTGATTTAAATGCGCTGTGAGGTGAGTTTTGTTTTCCTCTGACTGTCACAGACGGACATTAGCAGACATCATCATGGAGAAGATCACAGAGAAGCAGACAGAGGTAGGAACGGTGATGTCTGAGGTGTCGGGGCAGCCAATGCCCCAGCTGGACCAGAGAATAATTGATCTGTACCGGGGTGTCGGTAAGGTGAGTTGTTCAGAAGCTGGTGTTATGTCAAAGTGTGTTACCCTGTTGAAAACTTTGTCTTCACCATCTTTACTCTGTGTTCCTCTTAACCTCTGTTGTTTTAAGAAGTTATATTTTTTAAGAAAAGATCTGGATCTATTTTCTCCCATTTTTGTTCATCGTAGCAGCAGCATGCATCCTGATGATTGGAAAATTAAAGATCACTTCCTTTGTGTTCAGTAGGAAAACAAAGTCACACATTTGTCAGATACATACACATTAATCGATGCTTTATGAAGAGCATTACCTGACATTATTCGTCTACTTTGTACATTTTAACAGGGGGAACACACCCTGACGACTGGGAATCTAGTACGTTTTATTGGGACACAGTTTTCATCGGGAGCACATCTTAACACCTGCATGCACACTTTTCTTTATACAATGTGGCAGACAATAAACATGTGGAACTAGTTACTTGTTGATTAATTTATTATGGCTAACATTAATACATTTATTTTACCCTTCTCCTGTAGTAAAATTAATTTTAAAATATGTACTATACAATCATTTTAAACGGGTAATTCTTAGTGTTCAGTATTTGTTATACTTAACGCTTGTCTCATATAAATAAATAAACAATGAATGAATGTTTCAATATGATTCACTGAGCGTTGTTATGAGCACTCTGCTCAGTGTGGTCACAGAGGTAACAGAATTTTGGGTTGAAGGTAATATGTACTGTATTTTAAACCAAAAACACTCAAAAATGCAGCATTAAAAATGTTATCAAACAACACCTTTTTAAATTGAGAGCTCAGGGTTTGATTCCTCATATGAGCTTTTGTTCTTTTCTTATCAATATCCACTAAAATGTGAACCATCAGTGTTAAAATCCTGTTTGAAGCTCTCTGATGTTTGTAGTAGACTTGAGTTGTGTCCTACATACATTTCTTTTAGTTACAGTAAATGAAGCAATACAGACAAACTGTCTGATTTAGATGTGCTTCATCTTCAGATGGAGTTTAATGCTGAAACCCCGGTTTCTCTGTGGGAACGCCTCCCTCTTTGTTCTGTTACTGGAGATGATTGGATGTGGTCCATTGTGTAGGTCTGATCTTTGCTGAATGTTGAAGGTCTAGTTTTGGTCAGGTGTTTTTTTGTTGTTGTAGTTGGTTGTAGCACTTGTTTATTAGGTGAAACATGTAAATGTGTGTGAATTAATCATTTATTTATTTGTTTATTTTCAGGTTTTGTCTAAGTATCGCAGCGGTAAACTGCCAAAGGCTTTTAAAATCATCCCAGCCCTTTCAAACTGGGAGCAGGTTCTGTATCTGACTGAGCCGGAGTCCTGGACTGCAGCTGCCACATACCAGGCAACAAGGTGACTCCTCTGGGTTCTTGTGTTTTGATGCGTTACTCTTCCAGAATTGTTCCTTAAATTTTGATTTGGATATTCATGCAAAGACATTAGGAATCATTTGTTGTTATTATGTTATTTAAAACAGCAAAATTATTATTATTATAATTTTTACTTCATGCTTTATTTCTATATTTCATATTTGATGAGCTTAAATTCAAACCGTTAGGGTTCTCTGTAAATAACATGAGGGGGTAATTTATCTTTCTGTTCCAGAATCTTCTCCTCCAATCTGAAGGAGCGAATGGCTCAGAGGTTTTTTAACCTGGTGCTGCTGCCTCGTGTGCGGGATGACATCACAGAATACAAGCGACTAAACTTCCACCTCTACAGCGCGCTGAGGAAGGCTTTGTTCAAACCAGGAGCGTGGTTTAAAGGTGGGACTCAAATGTTTTTTCATTTTCAGAATTTAGTATTTGCAGCATATTATTACATTTGTTGGGTGTGCTTAGGTTTTCCATAAATGATTTCCCAGATATTTCAGTGTAATAAACTACAACAAAATAAAAACACACAAATCGTCAGTAGAAATCAGTTCCGTTGTTTGTGTTTCACCTACATGTATTATTTAACTCAAATGTCACGTAGCCTGTGAGGAGATCATCTTTACAGCAGGACAAAAATCCAAACCGCCTCCTAAAATTCTCATTGAAAACTCCAAAATCCAAAGGCTTATTTCAAATCCATCAGTGCCTTTATTTATTGCTCAAACTTTTCCATACAGACTTGTAAACTGAACCCACCAAATACTGGGCCAAGATCCAGTTTCATGTGACCTCTGGAGGAAAGAAGTGGGTGAAGTAAATGAATGAGAGGATTTTACAGCTTGTGTTTCAAAGCGGAAATATCAGGCTCCATGGGATCTGACACAGTTGTAATTTTTGTACCAGTTTTAATCATTTTATTCTGAGGATGCTGATGGAGGACTAGCTGCTGACTTTTGAGAGACATGATTATTTCTGTCTGCCTAAACAGGGTCAAATCAAACTTTATATATCTGGAATTAAACCTTGAATATTTTCCTTTCTTTTAATCTTTTGAGTTTATTTGTTTAGACAAATTTGGAGGGGCTAGTATCATTGTACAACCTATGGCCTAAATTTAAAATAATTCAGTTTCAGTGTTCAACACTAGGTGGCGGTGTTGCTCTCAATTCCTTCATAATGTGAACCTGTGGTTATTTTTCCATCCACTCTCATCATGTGATGATGAATTCTACAGGAAAACTGAATATTTGTGAAAAGAAACATGAGTTTTATTTGGATGCTTTTCATGTGATCTGTGTCGACCAATAGATCTCTGTTAGTGAATAAATGAAACGCTCACTCATCCTATGGACTGAGCTTTGGAGAGTGTAGAACTCTAGAAAATGCTCTATAAATACAGGACATTTACCATCTTTACAGTCAATATAACCATTAGGCAAAAGGTAGGTGATGTTTTTTCCTGTGTCTTTGTTTGTTTGTTTGACTGTTCGCAAAATTTCCCATGAGCCACTGGATGGATTTCAATGAAACTCCCAGAACGTAGTCACTGGATTTCCATCTAAAAGCTGTAGAGTCAAACCGTTTAAAAATGGCCTCCACATCCATCTTACCTCAAGCACAAACATGACTCTAATTCTGTCTGTTTTACAGACATTGAGCTAAAATTTGCTTTAATTTCAGCTGAGAATCACAACACATTCTTAGTGCTATCAGAATATCACATGGAGTCGCACAATAAATTGACTGGTGTAGAGAATGTAAACTCTACACCCTTTTCAATGAAATATTAAACTCATTTTTAAAGATTATATAATAAGTTAGGAACTTTAACATTAACCCTTTTTAATGGATAATATTTATTGAAAGTAAACCTTAGGTTCTTTTGGTTGTATTTCAGGGAATAATACCTTTAATAATCTGAAGCAATGATCATACAGTTTGAATATCAGTCCTTTTAATGTTAAGAAGGAAACATTCTGGAAGATTGTTTTTAATGTCCAGTGGAAGATCAGCTGACCGGTCCAGCTGATTGTAAGGTGCCAGCAGTCTTTATCTGTGGAACTGTTAGAATGCTTTGAGTGTGGTGAGGAGAGTTAAGACACAGATGAATCACTGTCAGTATGACCCAGTATAACAGTCAGGAAAAGTGAAGTAGTATGTGTGGGTGAAAAGGGGTTGAAGGTCAGCGAACCTTGATGATCCGTCACGTTACACTGGACAAATAATATGGAACCTGTAGAAAATATTCAAATTAATTTGACCACCTTTACATCTTAAACTAAGGTTTGTTCTTTATTTGGCATCACAGGTGTCTTCAGTCTTGTCATCAGTTAACAGAATGATACCAACAGTTTTATCCATGTCTGTAGCAGCTTCTATAGGATGTTTCAGCTCCTGCTTTAGAATAGGAGCTTCTCAACTTAACATGACCCTGAGAGGGACAGAATGAGGACGTTTCCCCACTTTAAGCTCACGTTGAACACTCTTCCAGCACCCAACATACTTTGAAATCCATTTAAACTGTAAGCAGCAGACTCTTAAAGAAAATCACCTCACGTTTACCAACATGAAACACTACGCAGACAAATAGACGAAAGGTGAAGTTCAGGTTTATAGGTGACCGAAGAAATACAAGTTCATTTTAAACAATACAGATGAATGAAGTGACTCGGATAGGGTTACAGAAAAAGAAGTGAAAAATAAATACAATATGCTGTTGTACTGATTAAACCTAATGGTTAACACAGCTGTGTTTAGACACAAATGAAAGGTGTGTGTGTGTGTGTGTGTGTTTGTTTGACTGTTCACAAAATCTCCCATGAACCACTGGATACATACATTTTAATAAATTATTTGAAGTTATAGAAGACTACATGTGGCAGTTGTTTGTCCTTTGTTATTCTGCTGTGATGTTTTTCTGTGTGTGGTATAGGATACAACCTGTAGCAGGAGTTTTAGCTGCTTAGCACTCCTACTTCTTTATACGGTTTCAGGATCATGTTCTAAAAACACACATATATTGTTTCCATCTCTGACGTCTCCATTTTATTACACTCCGCAAACATGTAGCTCTGATTACAGCATCCTCTGCTGTTGATGAATGTCACGTATAATTGGCTGCACTTTATCTGTTCCACAATCGCCTGTACTCGTGGTAGTGCAAATGCAAACAAGAAAATAAACACGGTTCCATTGGTTGAGCTTTTTCAGGGATCTTCCCAGTTCTTGTGACTCAGAAAGAAACCTTTAAAGTTAGTGTTTGGTTTGAAAACATGTAATATTGTGGTAATATAGAGTCTGTTGCTCTAAATTTAACTCTTTTAATTCTCGATTCCTTTCAACACAGGCATTCTGATCCCTTTATGTGAGTCTGGGACGTGTACTCTGAGGGAAGCCATCATCATCGGGAGCATTCTCACAAAATGCTCCATCCCAGTGCTGCACTCCAGGTAGGACCTTGTCACTAACGCACCATGTGCTGTGTGCAAGTCAAATCAAGTTTGATGTTATATAACTGGTGAAGTCTTTCCTGTCTTTCAGCGCTGCGATGCTTAAATTGGCAGAGATGGAGTATAACGGTGCCAATAGCATCTTCCTGCGTCTGTTGCTCGATAAAAAGTACGCCCTGCCTTTCCGTGTCCTAGATGCTTTGGTGGCCCACTTCCTGTCTTTCCGCAGCGAAAAGCGTGTTCTTCCTGTGCTGTGGCATCAGAGTCTGCTCACCCTGGCCCAGCGCTACAAGGCCGATCTGGCCTCTGAGCAGAAGGCAGCGTTGCTGGAGCTGCTCAAGATACAAACACACCCTCAAATTTCTGCTGAGATTCGCAGAGAGCTACAAAACTCTGAGTCGAGGGACGCAGAAATTGGCCTCCCTGTTATGGTTGAAATGGACTGATTCGCTCTGATGTGGTGCATCATCCTCCTTATTCATGTTCCCTCATTATAAAAAGACTTGGTAAATAATTATTCTTATACAAGGAGAAAGTTTAAAATGGTAGTAAAACCTTGGAGCTGTTATTCTGTCTTCTTCCTGGACGTGTTTGCACATGTAAAACACTCATCAGTAGTGATGCAGCTGTAATTTCACAACACGAGTCTCTGAGCTTGGGAACACAAACACCTTGTGTGTTTGGTTGAGAGTCATCATTCTGAAGTAATAATTCAGAATAAAAAACAAATGAATCCTTAAAAGATGGTTTTTGATTTTTACTTATTCTTTAAATATGTTAACCAGAAACATAGGTCTGTAAAAATGCTTTACAGTGAAAGTTGGCTGCTACAACAAACAGCCAAAATGAACATTTATGACCTTTAATATTTTGGTCTTTAATGTTTTGTTTTATTAATCACTCCATGCTGTGAGGCTTTTGATGCAGTTGTATTATAAATATGTGAAAATTTCTATACCTCTACCACCATGTTTCCCTCTTTAGGTGGTAAGGCTTTAAGTATGGCTTGGTTTATATAGCTATAAAAAGAAACGGTAAAACAAAATAACAAAAAGCTGTTTTAAAATAATGTGTTTTCAGTTGCTTTTTAAAAAGCTCAACCTAATCAATAGACTGCAGAGTTCTGGGGCTATCATTGAGGAGGTATGTGAATACATCCATCAGCTTGCCTTGCACAAACTACTGGTATATCACTGAGTAAATAATACTTTTTTAATTTGCTTAAATGTACATGTAATATACATATTTATCTAAAGTAAATAACCAGTAATTAAAGTAAAAAGCTATTACATGATATAAGTAAATATAAACGCTACTTGCATAAATAGTTTTCAAATCAGAACAGTGACAGCTAATTTTATTACTGACTATTGGATTTTTTTTTTATGTAAAGAATTGAAAAGATCTTGGATACATAAGAACAACTTTCTTTTTCTTGAGCGTCTCCTTTGGGCTTAATACAAAACTGAAAAAACAATTTAACAAATAAAAGCAAATCCATAAACAATACTTTGGCATGTGTGTGTATAATTATTTTGTTGTTGACATTTTCACATTTTGGTGACTTTTATCTTTTTTTTTTTTTTCATCCAATATGTGATCGATTGTTTAATTTTTGGTATTAAATTCGGAGAAATAAAAAAAACATTTAATGCCAAACTAACTGGCAAAAATAGTTTTATTTATTTTACAAAAAAAAGATTTGTGACAAAACAACATCGAGGCCTTTAAATGGCTCAAACCTAAACCTAACCAACTTTAACCCAAATAAAAACTAACACACCTACATCAGCTGCTACTGCCACAAAAATAGAAAACTGAGTGGGAAAACATTTTGTACGCAGCTACATTTAGCGAAGTTAGCTAGTGTTAGCAAACGGGGCTACCGAAAGTAAAAGTGACGCTTCGTTGATGTTGGTGTGTTTCTAACTTTGTGGAGCGGGTTAAATGATGATGAACAGCATTAAAGTTGACTCGGATAAAAAAACAGCCGGTTTGGTGAAGCTGGGTGTGGTCCTCCGGTCGGGTAACGACCTGACCCTGACCGGTGACATCCGGGTGGTGGACAACCTGCGGACCTTGGAGGCGAGCAGCAGGGTGTCGCCTTCCTCCTTCAGCAGAGTGCAGACAGATATCCAGCCGTACATGAGAGGGATGCTCACAGTCTGGATGTTCAAGGTATGACTACTAGTTTAGCTTTCTCTGAAATCATTTTAATAAGCCAACTTGAAGTAAACAAATTGAAATTAAAAATGATAAAATGAACATAATCAACAGTGTGTCTTCAGTTAGAGGCTTCTTCAGATCTGCTGCAACACAGAAGATCCTTTCTGTCCACAGCTTTAACCTACTATAATGATTATTTGACAAATAATTAAAATAAATTGTCAGGGCACCAGGCTCTGGCAGTGTCTCCCCCTCCTGCCTGAGAACCTGTGCAGACCAGCTGGCTCCAGTCTTCACTCAGAAGTTCCCTCATGCTTCAAACGCTCCACCATCATTCCAGTACCCAAAAAATCTTCCATCACAGGACTGAATGTCTACAGGCCTGTTGCACTGACATCTGTAGTCATGAAATCATTTGAACGACTGGTGTTGGCCCACCTGAAAGACATCACAGGACACCTGCTGAACCCCCTGCAATTTGCCTACCGAGCAAATAGGTCTGTGGATGATGCAGTGAACATGGGACTGCATTGCATCCTGCAACACCTCGACGGCCCAGGGACTTATGCAAGGATCCTGTTTGTGGACTTCAGCTCAGCGTTCAACACCCTCATCCCGGACATCCTCTCCTCCAAACTCTCCCAGCTCAGCGTGCCTCCTGCTATCTGTCAGTGGATCACCAGCTTCCTGACAGACAGGAGACATAACAGCAGGTAAAGATAGGAGAGGTCACCTCTGACACTCAGACCACCAGTACCGGCACCCCCCAAGGATGTGTCCTCTCTCCACTGCTTTTCTCACTTTACTCAAACGACTGCACCTCCACAGACCCGACCGTCAAACTCCTTAAGTTTGCAGATGACATCACGGTCATTGGACTCATCCAAGACAATGATGAGTCAGCATACCGTGGGGAGATTGAACAGCTGGGTCTTTGGTGCAGTCAGAACAACCTGGAGCTCAACCTGCTCAAGACTGTGGAGATGACAGTGGACTTCAGGAGACATCCTCCAGCACTGCTCCCCCTCACCATATCCAACTGCCTGGTGTCCCTGGGTGTCCTGGGTACCACTATTTCCCAGAACTTGAAGTGGGAGAGCAACATCACCTCCATCAAAAAGGCTCAACAGAGGATGAATGTCCTGTGGCAACTGAGGAAGTTTAAATGGAACTGCTGATTCAGTTCTACACAGCGATAATTGAGTCTGTCCTGTGCTTCTCCATCACAGTGTGGTTTGGCTCAGCCACTGATCAGGACAAGAAGAGACTACAGCGGACCATAAAGACAGCAAAAAGGATCAGAGGTGCCCCCATCCAGGACCTCTACATGTCAAGAACCAGGAATCAGGCAGGAAAGGCCACAGCTGATTCCTCACACCCTGGACGCTGTGGCAAGCCGTTGTAACATTTAATCAACAATCGGACCATTCTGTAATTCTTATTTCATATAGTAATAATTTAGTTTATCCTAGTACTAATTGTATTCTAACTCATCAAAATTCCACATGATGATATCAACAGCAATGTTGTTACTAGTATAAACTATATTTAAGGATATCCATAATAACAAATGCACTAGTATGAATTAAGTATGAGATGTCTCAAAATTCTTAAAAACTTAAGGTGGCCATTTTAACATTTATTAAGCAGCCTGGATATGTATTCCAGATGTCTATACATTTATTGTTCCTAGTAGAAATTAACATTCCAGATATCCATAATACCATTATGACTATCTAGAATGAACATTTCAGATATCTGAAATTTAATTCTTCCAAATGACAAATGACGTCACATTTCCCATTCATGTGTATTGGGTTTGCAGCGCCTCCTATCTACAAATACATTCCTCCTATCTGGATTCAACATTATGGATAGTAGAAAGTGAATTCTGACTAGGAGAAACTCTCATTTTAGACAGCTCTAATTCAGCTGTTACTAGTAAAAACGCTTAATTCAGATAGGTAAAATTAAAACTCTATTCCTGCTGTCTGTAATTGTATTTTGGATATCCAAACATAGATTTACACTAGTACTATTTTTGTTGTAGGCAGGCAGAACTATCTTCCCAGGAACAAATAACTTATTGCTATACGTTGTGATATTGTTGATGTCTTATTTCATTCCTCCTATCCATAATTCTGTTTTAGAGGGCATGAATTGTAATCCACAACAGTGAGCATCACCGTATCTAAAATGACATTATGACAGCTGAATTAGAGCTATCTGAAATGAGAGTTTCTCCTAGTAAGAATTCACTTTCTACTATCCATAATGTTCCTTCCAGACAGGAGGAATTTATTTGCAGATAGGAGGCGCTGCAAACCCAATACACATGAATGGGAAATGTGACGTCATTTGTCCTAGGAAGAATTACATTTCAGATATCTGAAATGTTCATTTTGGATACTATGGATATATGAAATGTTACTTTCTACCAGGAACAATAAATTTATAAATATCTGGAATACATATCCAGTCTACTTAATAAATGTTAAAATGGCTTGCCAAAGCCAAAGTCTTTTTGAGCTCCTACCCTCTGGCAGACGATACAGAAGTTTGCGGACCAGAACCATCCGCCATAAAAACAGTTTCTTCCCTCATGCCATCACCATTCTAAACAGCTGACTGTTTTGCTGTGATGTTTGCCTGATTTAGTTTAGTTTTCTGCCTTCATATCTTCCTTTTAATGTGTCTGCCATGTTTTGTTTGTTTGTTTGCATCGTTTCTGATGACTGCCATGTTTGTCTGCTTATAATGTGCAGTGTCGTAAATGATTGTTCTTGAGAGCTACCAACAGCCAGAACCAGATTTCTTGTGTGTTCTTCACACTTGGCGAATAAATATGATTCTGTTTCAGATTCTGATTCTGAAAAGAGTTATTGAAACACATATTTTCTCTCAGATTATTATTTGATTGACATTTTTATTTGAAATCCACTATGTGTGTTACAGGTGTGTGAGGAGCAGCTGTGTGAAGAGGAGGTGTTTCCACAGGCGGTGCATTACCTGGATTGTTACCTGAGTCGGTTTAATGTAGAAAAATCCCACCTGCAGCTTTTAGGGTCAGTTTGCATGTTTCTGGCCTCCAAAATGAGAGAGGTTGTCCATCTGACCGCCAGCAAGCTTTCACTCTATACAGGCAGCTCCAGTTCAGCCTCAGACATCCTGGTAAATATGTTAACTCTTCATTAAACAAATTTCTATTTATTTTACATCTCTTCACAAAGAGTTCAGACCTCCTCTGTCAATCCAGTGGTGGATGTAGACATTATTTCTAAGGGTGGCCAAGGTGCGACAACAAGAGGTCAGAGTTTATTGTCATAAAAAGTTTTCTTTTAGACTTCATTTTATGCATTTAGGGTATTTGTCTATGCACATGAAATACATACATTACATTAATCAACATTTAGTTTTTATACTTGAAGGAGGTTAAAATTTTTAAAAATCAATTTTTAAAAATTGCATAAAAAGTTTAGTGCTGCGTTGTGATGTTTTACATTAATATGTAATTAGTGTTGTAATTAAAACCCTAATCCGTTTTCATTAATGTGACTTTTTACTGTTTCAGGTCTAATAGTTATAAGTTGTTGTTTTGTTTTGTTTTTTGCATTTTTCCCCAATATTGATAAACGTTAATTTTTTTAGAATTTATGTTTGATGATTATCTGTCAAGCTTTTAAATCATGAGAGAAGAAAGGAAAAAAATCAACTAAAGTTTAAAATATAGTTATTATTAAAATGTATATCTGAAACAGCTTTTAATCATCTTAAAAATAAACCAAAGCTCCCACTATACTTGAATTTATTTACTTACTGACTGGCCTCTCCAATCACAATATGGCAGGCCTGTTTCCATATCACTGCAATGGGCTGAGATAGCCAACATCAAGTATTTATGTCTCTGCTGGTGACATTTCCCAGTCTGGTTGATGAGAAACTATTTTGAAATTCAAGAGGGGGCGTGTCTAAATCCATTAGGGTAGAGATTGGAGTTCTGTGGAGATAACTTGACTTTCAGCATTGCACAAAATATACAAAAACATAGCAACTAGCCTACAGCCATGTGGCAGCTGGGGTGGCAAGATATTTTTTCCAGTGGGTGCTAACACTCATTGCCACCCTCACTGCCTATGCACCAATCTGACAAAAATATGTATTACTAGGAACTATGATGCAAAAGTTACAAATTAAATACAGTGATTTAGAAATCATTTATCCCATAAAGAATATTTAAAAATTGTGAAAAGTCAACATCCAGTGTTCAAATAGAAAAAGTGTACTAATGAGAATTAAATTTATTCTGAGGTTTCTTTCATGATGCTTCTCATCACAGTGTTTATCAACTCGAGATCATAGGTCCAATTAGTAGCTTAACTAGTTTATCTTACTTTAGGTTATTAAGTATTCAAAATATTTCTATTGAAAAAGTAAACATGAGGCTTGTTGTGACAGGGTAGCCTTGCTAACTTGTTTTTTTAACCAAAAAGTAATTCTATTACTGTTAAATAAATAGTGATATGCTTTGTGCTAATGCAAATTACAGCTTGTTTGGTGTTTCATGGTTGTGTTAACCTAAATATACCGTAGCCCCCCCTATCTGCAGTCAGTACAAATTTGTAGCTCCTAATCACTGGTGGTTCGATGGGTTTGAGACCCACTGGGTCCAAGGTTTGTGACTTTTTTAACACAATGCAGCCCTGCTTAAAGCATCAATTTTATTTAAAATATGACTATAATTTATTAACTAAAGATTATGTAAAGCATGTGATTAAGATTAAAAATGTTAAATGCATGTTACCATGCATTGCTCAGTGTATTATATTCTGGGTATACATCAGTTTATGTTCATTATGAGGCACTCAATGATAGCTAGTAGATATTGAGTGTTGTGTTTGAAAGATTTAGGATTTTAAAAATTATTTTAGAATATCTAAAGAACACATTAAAAAGGCTCCTCTTCCAGAACCCCTGATTTATTCCATGACAAATGCAAAGGCGTGCAGGTATGCATGACAAAAGAGCTTTGAGTCTTTCCCAGGAGTCATAGCGTGTTCTTCCTGTGTGCCAGCAAGGGGTGAGGGGTACTAATAACCTGTGGCCACATCTGTGTCAATGTTCCTGCAGTGAGATTTTGATGGTGGATTGCTTTAGAGGAATGTGTGTGTTGCAGCAGTGGGAGTTGATGGTGGTGTCCAGGTTAGACTGGTGTCTGGCCTCCGTGGTACCCTCTGACTTCCTGGAGCCAATTCTTCATGCTCTCCATTTTGTTCGGGCCCCCCACCTCCAAATAATCCGCCGGCATGTTCACTCTTATATCGCCCTGGCAGCCATGGGTGAGTTACATAACTATGTTACCAACACATGACATGGTTTTCTCAAATAAAATAACAAAAAGTCTTAATTGATTTCTGTTCATTTAGAGTGGAAACAAATTGATTACGCAATAAAAGCAGCAGATTTTATATTTTGGGTAATCATTAATTTGGTTATTTTTTATAAAATGAGCATCGTTGTAAGGGATTTTCCAACCAGTGAACAGTTGGCACATAAGTTCAGTCGCAATGTGTCAGCAGTTCGTTTTGGAAACAGAGAGCTGAGTTTTGTAATCCTGCATTGTTCTGCTGTGAAAGCGCAGCGTCCGACTATTCATCTGGATGACTTCCCACGAATATCTGTGATGCTGCCAGAGGCAACAGGTCACAGGGATATGGTCGGTTTGTGCAGGCGCAGTCAGACTATAACGTTACAGCCCTCAAAATTCAGACAATTCCCGGATCTTGATGTTGTAACCCATTCAGAAAGGTGTCAAACAAAGACAGAATGGGGTTGTTTCACAATTTCTGCTGCCTGCAGCAGTTTGGATATTAGATTACCAGGTTTTTGGGAAGGGTCTTCCTATGAGTAATTGTCTTTCAGGGGTGTGTCTACAGCGCAACATGTAGTTTGGACTTTCTCAGTGTTTTGTTTGAAAAGCAGTCATCATAATTAGGAAATATCAAGTAAAGGGACCTCCCTTCCTTCTCAGACTGCAGATTTTTGGCCTTTCTGCCTTCTACTCTGGTGTGTGCCTGTGTGAGCGTTGCCATGCAGAGGCAAAATGTGATGGACAGAGATGTCTCCCCAGATTCAGTCATGAAGCTTTTAGCCAACCTTGTGGCTGCTGATCAGGTAGGGATAATGTTTAACCAACATTTGACTTTGCCCTGTCAACACTGACTTGTGTGCTTTTGAGACTTTTATTGCCCACCACAAAAAGGAGGAAAGCAGAAATGGGTTTTGCCTTTGTGTGTGTGTGTGTGTGTGTGTGTGTGTGTGTGTGTGTGTGTGTGTGTGTGTGTGTGTACATTTAGCAGAATATCTCATGAACCACTAGAAAGATTTAAATGAAATTCTCAAAGTCTTCCTTGGATGTTCGTCTACATTTGAACTGTTAATGGTAACCCTAACCACCACAGCTAATCAACATTAGCAGACACAAAAACAGCTATAATTCAGTTTTACTGGTATTTAACTAAATTTTTATGTGGTAGTGACTGAGAGTTATTCGCAACATACTGTCAGAGTCAGGGTTTGAGTCTGGCATGAAAAACAGTGTGGGATATCCTTGGATTTCTTGAGGGAATGCATCTTTATCAGTCCTATTTTTTTAAATGCATAAGCAGATTGTTATATAACTGTTTAAATATATTCCATGCACATATCAAAGCATTCTTTCTTTGACCATAATTGCAGCCTTGCCTACACTGATGAACATCCTTTTTTCTTACTCTGACCTTGAACAGAGCACCGTCCACTGCTGCTGTGAGCTGCTGGGAAGCGTCTTGGAGCTCAGCCTGCCCTCTCGTTTTCAGGACAGTGTTGGCAGGTCAGATGTACGCAGTTCAGGGATCATTACCGCCCTCACCAACATTCAGGATGTTGCACTGACACCAGTTACGCCACATCAGGATGTCAAGTTCAAACACTCCTCCCTGCCATGAAGGATATGGAATATGGAAATGGATAGTAACATTTGCAGCCAGTAGGCCAAATAAAATGTTCAAATTTAAGGGCATTTAAGTGCCAGTATACACAAGTTTTTAAAAATTACAGTTGTTGACATTGTGCTATAAAGATCTGTTTAGTTACTGCATGTTTGTATTTAACAGTTGCTGGAGCAAATTTGAAGTTGAAAGTTGATACTGAATGACACTGAAGCTCGATGTACTTTTTTTATGTAAAAGAGTTTTTCTGGACTTCACTGTAAATGTTCTGATAAGTACAAACAAATGTTTCTCACCATAGATTAATCCTGTTAGCTTAAATGTGTGTAGGTCACAATAACTTTAGTCAGCTACTGAGTTCTTTGATGATTTTATTGATTTTCTTGTCCCGACTGTGGATCAGACAAATGATAAGCCAGTAACTTTGGCAAAAACAGCAGTCATAAACAACATGAACTCAACTTACATTACCATCTTTGAGAGGGGGAATACAAAAAAGGGATTTATTGCTCAGATGTACATTAAATTATTCCCTACTGACTGTGTCCTTGAGTTGTGATGTTTGTTTGTGTCATTAAGTGATGAGTTAAAAGACACAGTGAATTTAGATCTGTTCACATTCTGTCAGATTCCAGTCTTTCCAGTTGAAGATTTATTTTGCACATGTGAAGGTGATCAGTTCCCAGTGAGCCTCCACCTGTCAAAATAGTTTGCTTGAAAAGAAAAGATTTTACCTTCTAGCCTTTGAACAGCAGTTTGTAGCATCTGTGCAGCTCAAGTTAAATAAATGACTACTAAATGTTTAATGACCTCAATTTGCTGTTTCAGTCACATTCAATACCCACAAAATTAGGCAAAATGTGTGTGTGTTGCATAAAGTCTCACACAAAACAAATGCATACTAAGAGTCATCTCAGAGGCCACAAGAATGGTTTTAAAGTATAAAATGCTGCATATTTCTTTAACAGTTAAAAGGGTGATATTTTGTATTCCAGTGTTGTAGAATACTCTACCAGCTCGCCTTCCGCTATCAAGCTTCAAAACAGAAATAAATCAGATATTCAACAAACTGATTTAAACGCATGCTTTTGTTCACCTTTTAAAAACAGAGACTGAAGGATCTCCACCCTCTCTGGAAAAACAACCACATGCACACAATGAGTCAGAAGTGACCTCTGCATATGTAAATAAAAGGCAGAAGCAGGTTCAACTGGTTGCACCAGTCAAAGGTCATTGTTTTTCAAGTCATTATCCAAACTTAGACGAGTTATTAAGAAAAAACAAAAACAGGTTTAAGTTATTACACGCAAACATCAGCTTGGCACGTTTTGCTTGACAAAAACAAAATTACAAAAAAAAAAGGTCCAACGACAGCAAATTTAGTCTTTGGTATCTGAAATATGTCCCCGAAACACAGTAAAGAACAGCTGTTTGATTCTAGAGGAAATCCTAATAAGAAGCCTGTTTAATTTATATGGTAAAATTATAAGGAGTCAACACTGTCAGCAATAGATGACTCAGACTTTGTAAATAGAAAGTGTTTTACAGTCATTTCTGACTAATCCAGGCCCATCTACTGCTGCTGCTGGAAGAAGTTTTCCACACCTTTGTTTTGGTTAAATGTGGATATCCTAGACCACATTTACCTCAGTTCTCCCAGGAATCGTTGAATAAAAAAAAAAAAATTCACTCTTTAATCCTCCCACTTCTTAACCTCTATCAGTAAAATTATCAGTTCTAATTGGTCAAATCCAATTAAAAACTATCTAAAATGCAACCTGATGTTAAACAGCAGCTCTCTTCCCTTTTTGGTGCCATATAATTCTTCAAGTTAGCCCAAAAGCATGCTGGTATTTCCACACGATGAGTTTTGGTTAAAGTCTTCAGTAACTTAGTTTGTGTCCTTAGTTTGCAGCAGATCCCTGTATGACCACAGCCTGTTTGTACATTTCTGTGACATTATCACAGTCGCTGATGCTAAAGGCACTGTCAGCCACTCTAGATTCATAGCAGTCCCACGGCCTCAGCATCCCATTGGACAGAATCCCGTCTTCATCTATGTCCAACAGGTTGTCTGCAGAGACGCTGCCTCTCATGCTAGCTTTGGCTGGTTGGTTTGTTTGTGCTGAAGGTCTCATGTGGTCTGGCAGGTCCAACTGATCAAAGGACTCCGAGGACAGAATGCTGTCTTCACTGATGGCTATGCTTGGTCTCGACCTGGTGCTTTGTGGGGGTAAAGATGCTGCCAGCTGGTCCAGGGAACCAAATTCCTGTAGCCCGCCTGAAGAAAACTTTCCATTTCGTTTAAGTATTCCCTTCCTGCAGGTTGGAACCGAGGGGCACTCTGTTGTTTGTGAAGCCAAGCCTGAGTCACTGTTTTCAGGAGAAGAGGAGTAATACCCCGACTCCTGTTCTGCAGGCTTCTTTAAAATACCTTTGCGAGGCAACAAAGCAGCAGAAGGTGTGCGAGCTGAAGCAGACAAACCCAAAATGTTCTGTGGATCCACTGAACCTACAGTTGGACCTTCACTCACCGCTTTCTGTTTCACACTGTTGCGTCTCTTCAGTATACCCTTATATGGTCGAGAGTCTGTGCTTCCTTCATTAACCGTCTGGGAGACATTATTCTCCTTATGGGACCTTCTCAGTGAGCGTTGCCGCACCACTTCTCCTCCACCCACCTGAGGGCGGGGAAGGCAGCGCATCTTAGAGCCGTTCTCCAGTCGTGGTCTGTATGAACGACGCAGCCAGCTGGCAACACTGGCCAGGAGCGTGGGATGTGAAGTTGATTGAGATACTGCCAGACTGCTTGTCTTCTCACACAGCAGGGGCTGCTGGTAGCCCCAGTTAAGCCACCAGTGTCCAGCGACCTCCTCTATAGTGGCTCTACGTTCAGGATTCACCATCAGCATCCAGCGGATGAGTCCACAGGCATCTAGAAGAGACAAATGAGGGAAGAGGTTAAGATTGTGCTCAACATAACATTATATTTGCTAAGAAAGGGTATTAATGAGGTTATTGCTATTGGGTATCAATATATCAAAGGATTGCATGAAATCACAGATAAAGCCTGCATGCTGATGGGCTGCAACTACTAACTACTAGTGTCACATAAACATCAGTGACACTTCTGATGAAGACCTGAGCAGTGGGTCGAAACATGTCAAGAAAAAGGTAAATAAGATTTACCAAATATTATATGCCTGCATTAAAAGAACCTTAATTAGTAACGTAAAAAGAAGACATGATGAACTTCATAAAATATTTACAAGAAAGGGCTGCAACTGTTGTAGACAAAAAAACTGTGAGAAAGTTTGCTGGAATCACACAGGATTGACACTTTTGCAACACATTTCGTTTATCTCAGAGTCACACGAGGCACAGAATGTAACTGCAATGTGAATGTTCTTATTACAATTATGTGTCTTAAATACATTACAATCTCCCTCCCTGAAGTTACATCACACATTCATGACTCACTCACATGCATTGACTCTGCGACTGTTTAGAAATTTGTTTGGCAAATCTTGTGAACATTTTCAAAACTTTATTGAAACAGGAGAGAAGCCCTGCAAGGCACGTAAGGGGATTGAACACCCTCTCCAACAAAGACATTTTAGAAAGTCCTTTGCAAATTTAAAAATATTGTTCAGTTTGTCAGTCACAACCCAGTGAGATTCTGGCTCCAAGCACACATGAGCAGAGTGAGGAAATAGTGTCAATACACAACAATAACATTGCATGTTTTCCTAAAATCATTCAGTCTCGACAAAAGGACAACCCCTAAGAGCTCACCAGAGGGGTTGCTGGGTTTGCGATAGTTCCCAGTGCTTATCTGCTGGACCAGCATCTTGTGGTTGTGTCCATCAAATGGCATGGTGCCGTGAACCAACGTGTACAGCAGCACACCGAGAGACCAGGTGTCCACCTCCGGTCCGCGGTACGGGCGTCCATTGACGATCTCCGGGGAGGCGTACAAAGGGCTGCCGCAGAACGTCTGCAGGAACTCATCCCTATGGTAGAGGTTAGACAACCCAAAATCTGCAATCTGCAGGAGCACAAAGTTTTGAGATTAGAAACTCCACAGTAATTGTGTGTTTGTGTGTGAGAATGGCACAAGAGTGTAACTGCAGCTTAGGGTGACTGCATACCTTCACATTGCCGTTGGCATCTAGTAAAATATTCTCCAGTTTCAGGTCCCTGTGTACGATTCCATTCTAGGAGGAAAACACAGTAAAATAAAACATTTTGTTTAGTATGACGCATATTTATCAAACAATCAGCTGCACCCACACCGCCGCGCATCAGTTTACATGAAACTAGCTGAATTACATAAAGGATTCTTTTTTACTGTGTCAAACAGGCACATTCTTTCCAACGTGAACATTTTCTTCCAGTACTTCAGCTATGTTTCATTGTCCTCTGCTCTGCAGGGGGGCATACCTTCAACTTGTGCAAGTTTGCATTTCAGAAATGCAGGTCAGCGTTTTTTTTCCAGTACAGCCACTCTTTGTGAGTTGTGTTGCATTTGGTTAAGATGCAACCATGAAAATTGTCTAGTGTGCAAAAGCTTTACGTGATAAAACAAGGTAGATGACCTTTTAGATGGAAACTTAAATATTTAACAAGATATCAGAACCCAGTAACAGTGAAATAGGCCAGATGGTTGACATGTTTAGTGACGGATTTGTAAATTTCGTTGAGCAAACATTTACAAATGCGGTTCAAAGTGCAGAACGGCTGCACTAAAATGAGAGCTCTGAATGTAATTACACTGCTCTGCAGCTCAGGAACAACTGTGTGTTGTGAGTTGGGGGGGGTTCTGCTCATTCACACCCTCATTAAACTGTGAGACCATGTGTGTGACGGGGTGTGTGTGTGATGAGATTGTTGGCCTTTAGCCCTAATGCTAACTCTGTACAGACCAACTGTTCACTTCTTTCTGCATCATTCTCTCAGCCTCCCCACTCAGAGCTGCAGGATGGTGGAGAATGATGCCCATTATGTAACTTATGTAACCAACTAGGTGGTAGTGCCCCAGAAAAAATAATGAGAGAGCAGCTCTATGCCATTAGGCCTCAACACAGACATGGCAACGCTAATATACCAGGAGACTGAATTCTACCTCTAGGAAAATGCTTTAAATCACACTGATGTCATTAAAAACAAAGTTACCTGATGGCAGTAGTGCACAGCAGACACGATTTGCCTGAAGAAGTGCCGAGCGTCCCGCTCAGAGAAGTTTTTTCTGTCACAGATGTAATCATACAGGTCCCCCCGGCTGGCGTACTCCATCACAATCACTATCTTGGCCTTACTCTCAAAAACTAAAACAAGAAAAACATTTTATTAAAACTCTTTGCAGTGTTTCCACATACTGTAGCATGTGTCACGGTTTTGTCATAAAAATGGCAAAAACTAGACTGATTTGGGATGAAGAGCATGATTGTGCAACAGCTAACACAGTGCATGGCAGAAATGCTGATAATGATCGTCTCATCAGGCGTGATGGGTGACGGAGGACCAGAGGGTCAGCAGCACATTATCTCAGAGCTGTCGGGTATCGCTGCTAATGTAACCGGACATCGAGTCTTCAGCATAAGCACTTGCGTGACTAAACTCTGAATTGGAAGTTTGAATGCGAGATGCCATTTCCCTCCCCCACTCTTTGTATCACGTTTCCTGAAGCGTGCAGCTCAAAGTGTCAATCAGTAGTGAAACATAACCCAGACAGAAGTATGGGTCCGTACCTTCGTATATAGTGATGATGTGAGGATGACACAGAGAGGACATGATCTCAATTTCTCTGCGAATATGCACCAGGTCCTGCTCATCTTTGATCTTCTCCTTTCTTATCAATTTCACAGCAACCTTTAAATGAAAAAAGGTAGAAATTGTTTAAAGTGTTTTTTTTTTTACAAATGCAAATTTTAGGTTAAGATTGTCATTTTAATTGTTTTGTTTAGAACAAAGTAAAACAGTGTTTGAACAAAATCTCAGGAAAAGAATGTTTGTGTCCTGCAGGATTTATGAGCCAACATTCAAAACGCAGCCAAGTCTAAAGTGAGCTGCTGCCATCTATAAAGGCCTCCAATGTCTAAAAATGCCTCAGAAGGCCATGAAACATTATTTTATAGACCTTATAGACCTAAACAGAGGATGTTCTTCTTGCGGCAGCTGAAAAAACTAAGCCTGCCAAAAGACATGATGGCACACTTCTACACAGCTACCATCGAGTCCATCCATCTCCGTCTGGTACCCTGCTGCCCCTGTCAAGGACAGAACGAGGCTCCAACGCATCATCCGATCTGCAGAAAAGGTGATCGGCAGCAACCTACCCTCCCTAAGGACTTGCACACCTCAAGAACCACAAAGAGGGCAAGAAAGATTGTGACTGACCCTTCCCACCCTGGACATACACTGTTTGAACCTCTTTCTTCAGGGAGGAGGCTGAGATCCATCAAAACCACACGATACAGGAACAGTTTCTTCCCAGCTGCAGTTGGGCTGCTCAATGCAGCTGCGTGATCCCCCTCCTCACCATCAAAGATAAAAACACTGACCGCTAACTGTCCCATTTAACTATTTTTCTTAATTAACATCCACCCTGTTTAGCTCATTGTTCACTCTCCTGCAGTCTGTACAGATGCCCAGTTATTTTTTGGTTACTAAGACTTATGTTTTGTTGATCTTTTTTTAAAACTTATTATTGTATTCCTGTAATTTTTTGTTTTCTTGTCTTCTGCACCTAACACCAAAACAAATTCCTCATCAATGTAACCATTGACCTGGCAATAAATCTGATTCTGATTTATGCTGCCATCAATTTATAATTGTATGCTTATTTAGGCAGAATTCTTAAGAAAGTCCTGCTGGACTCGACCCCTGGACGCATCAGAAGTGCAACATTTTGCTGCTGATATTTATGTTGGTAAAGAAAAAAACCCTGTTGAAAAAACACAAATCCATCATTTGCTTGAAGTTCTTCAGAACCCAAAATTTTTAGAGCATGATTTTTTTTTTTAGACAAGGCCTTATTCATGTTTTTATGTTGGGGCTGCTGTATTTGCAGCTCAGATGCCTTTGTGCATCATCAGTCTACCCCAAGCTTGAAGAGTGCGATGAGGCGTCAGATGGCTCAGCTGGTGGGATGTCCCGGTTTCTGTCTCTAGACCCTCAAGGCTGCGCACGTGAAATGAGTAAACCAGCTCTTTGTCATGTCACTTTCAGACAGCGGCCTCCTGCCGTTAGTCACCGTCTGTCTAGATGCTGCTCTGGGGTCAGCACTGGTTTTCACACCATGCAGATTTTTTTTCCTGATTCTGGGAAATGTGGCTTCCTGCTTTTGTTAGCATAGCTGTCAGACGGTCTGGAATCACACTCGTGACGACTTCACGCCCACATGGAGCTTCTCAGTGTGTTTCGGTCTTTGTTTCAACCAGTCAGCTCTACGCTAAAGGCACCCAGGTGTTAAATTCTTTGGTTTTTCACACAGACTTTCAGTACAAATACAAAGTCATAAAATATAACCACAAATAATCAAGCTGCAGCAGTAAAGCCAGGCTAACTTGGTGACATGAATTAGTTTATCTGTCTGCACTTTAAAACATTTTATTGACTGAACACCACTACAAATTAAAAATTCTGTTTTAAAACCTAAGTTTGAAGAATACTTTGGGTAGAAATCGAATTTATAAAAGGTTCTGTAGTTCACCTGTGATTTATAAATCCTAAATTATCTTCTGATTTTCACTCAATGCAAAAATAATGCTGGAAGAATAAAACAGCAAAATGTGTACACATCTGCTAAATAAGCAGTTAGTTAATAAGGCCTATTTTCATAAAGGCACTGTGTTCAAATAAAGTCACGTTAGGCTTTAATTAAAAAATTATATAGAATCAGGACATTTTCTATTAAATGTTTAAAGAAATTTCATTTTATTCCACATATTAGATGTTTCCTGTAAGAACAAAAGATGGGAATGTGAGCCACAGAAAATAAACCTTCCTCCCATTTATCAAGATTCAAGAGTTTTATTTGTCACATACCAGATGCACAAGTACAACTTGTAGTGAAATGTGTCCCTGATCTGACTGACTATATAACATAGCAAGATGAAAATAAAAGAAAAATTTATCATTAAGTAATGAGCATTATATACACACCATTATTAGCACACAATATATACACACTATGTAGAATTTGTGACAGGAGGAATTTACAGATGAAGGCTTAAAATATTAAAGTATGTGATAGACCAATATGCAGTTATCAGAATGTAGTGGATAGACTATAAGACAGACCCTAGTGAAATACAGATTATTATGAGTACAAAACAGTTTATGAATGCTATTTAATGGAATCATGGAAAACAAGCCCCCCTATTCGGCCTACTGAAGTATGGGCATGTCCTGGTTCAGAAGCCTCGTGGCCTGAGGGTAAAAACTCCTTCCAAGTCTCTCTGTTCTGGCCATGATGCTCCGGAACCGTATGTTTATCTCTTTAACCACAGTTATTCTGATGAACAACTCATTCCTTCAACACTCTTCATAATCTGTGACTCAGAGTCTGAGCATTGAGATAAGATCCTTTTGCTTTGAACAATTTTGACACATAAGATTTTTTTAATCAATAAAAATCAAAGTCAGATAATTTTCTTTAATTTAAACATTAAAAAAATATACATTTAACTACCTAAGTTACAGGTTTGACTTGTAAAAGGTACAGGCTACAAGGGTACAAATTTGTATCCCTAGTTAAAAGGTACAAAATGGAACCTTTGAGGGTACCACCCCAGTGACAAGACAAAAGGTACAATTCTGTACTTTAATTTCTGAGTGTGTGATGTATGCCGAGCCGCCAACCTGAATGGGTTATGTCATCAAACGTATGTCCTCAGACAATAGCTTGTGGTGCCACAACATGCAGGATGAAGCCAAACTTTGTGTTCAGTCAGATTTCATTTCATCTTACAGCAGCTTAACGCAAAGGCATGCAGGAAAATGTGACAACTAATACATGTTTCTCTCATTTTCACTCTGTGATAAATGATATTAATTGGTGTGAGTGTGAAACCATATTTAAATCTCAGACAAAGAGACATTTCCCATAAATGATGGAGTCAGACGGTGAAAGAGCAGAGAGGGTGTGTGGACAAGACTCAACTTGTATCACTACATGTTTATGGGAAGCGCTGAGGGGAAATTCCTGATACTTCCTTGAGTTGAAAGCACTTTCGCTCCAGCCAGACGTTTATCTTTTAACGGGGAAAACCTCTGATAAGTGAGACGAGGAAGCTGAAACTACTTGGTTTTGTTTTTGGCACTGACCTCATTTAATGTGGTCTTACTTTGCTTTGCATGTACTTAAATGTAATTTACATAAACAAAACATATATGATGTAACACCAGAGCAATCCATATATTATTATGTTCCAGTTCACTTAGAACATGTTTTATTATGAAAATGTATTTTATTTTTCCATGTTTAAATTGCAAATTACAAATCATGTATGCAATGTCTTAAAAAAATGCACAAAAACATAAAGATAGCTGCAATTTTAAGAGGTTTAGTTTGTTAAAAGTGATAATAAAGTCACTTTTAAGCACTAGTTTGACAATCTTTAGAATTGCTTCTACTGAAGGATTTCTAATATTCTGCCAAAAACAGATTTTTCAAATACTTCTAAGTAGTAAAGGTCAGACAATGTTAGGACTTTGGTATTTAGACATATAATCTTCAAAAGGCACATGCCTGGTGTTGTCGAACCTTCATGATTCTCTCGAAAGCTTATCTCAGGCTTTTTCTTACTCTAAATACCTCACATTCCCCCTCAGGTCACAGAGACCTGGAATTCACCTGGAAGGCCAGTAATAATTCCCTCTTTCTTCTGTCATCAGGAACTTAAAAGAAAAGTTCCTGCCTGAACTTTCTCCAGAGAGAAATAGTTTCAGTCATTCAAAAACAACTTCCTGATAGGTTTCATACCCGATAGGTATGTCAGATTAAAGACTTTTTTCTCTGACACGAGATGATTTATTATGATATTTTTGTACAAATAGAAGGAAAGTCATTGGTGCTTTATTTTTATGTTTTGGTTTTTTTTTTGCCTTATTTCCTTATCAGCCTCTGATAAAGCTGGTGAGAATACAATACTCAGATTATGATAAATGTGTTGCAATTCCGTTTGTTTAGTGATTAAAGTAACTGTGATAAAAAAAGAAGCGCCCATTCAAAACAAACTAAGCCCAGGTGTTAAAATAGTGCTTTACTTTCAGATAATTTTGCTTTCCAGTGACACATGATCGTTTACGCCAAAGTAAAACCAGCAGATTAAACAGCAGACGACCTGATGAAGGACTATAAATAACCCAGCAGGTTTAAACAACAGGTGGCAAAGAGGAGCAGCAGCACAAACACTGACCTGAAATTTACTGCAGACCTGATGTCACCATGAAACATTCACTAAATAACCATAATAATATTATCGGCTGTCTTACCAGTCTACCGGATCTCTCCTTGGCTTTCTTCACTTTGCCGTAGGTTCCTTTCCCCAGAGTCTCCAGGAACTCGTACCTGTGCTTTAGGTTGTGTTTGTGATGGTGTCTCTTCACGGCCTGCTTCTTCACGGGCACCTGGGACGGAGTTTTTCCAAATGAAGAGTTTCCATCGACTGAAACTCCTCCGACACACGGCCAACGGTTCGACGGAAGGAGGGAGCCGTCCATGCCGACACAGGCAGCGCTGCGGTCCCGTTTTTCGTTGTACTTTCGTTCGCAGGTGTCATTTGTAAAAAGCATCCCTGCATCCGGAGCTAATAGCTCCTTTAATGTAGTTTGGTTTAAATAATAACGCTAGAGTCCGCCCTGTCCTGCCTATTTGAGGTGGGTTACTTCGACTAAACGGTGAGCAGGACAGAAAGGAAAACATGAGGCTTTAAGTTAGCAGGTACACTGGGGAGATGTACCGCCCACAGCTGGGAAGCACCGCCCACCGCCCAACACATAAAAGTTTCAGGAGATGGGTGCGTTGGATTTGTAGCGCTGGCGTCTACAAAATCAGAACGTATTCAGTTATTAAAACTAAATCAATATTTCGCAACCACGACGTATCTACATGTTTCCTTTGAATGCCTCAGTTTAATCAATTATTGACCGATTAAATACGATGTTGTCTTCAGACAAATGATTAGAATCGGCGCACGATGTGGAGGTAATGCAAAGCATAGATATCATTATGATGCAATCACACACACACACACACACACACACACACACACACACACACACACACACACAGGGTGTGATTAAATTATAAACAGAAGCTCTTTTAAGATGATTACATACAGAATTGTTGTATTTTGGGGAAGTTCTACTTTTCATATTCAATCCCCTCTGCATGGTTTAAATAGCAAATAAATCATAGGTTTTGGCTGGTACTAGCTCAGTATGTAGAGCTTTTGCCACAACTCGAACCCCGATTCCGGCTGGGTCACTTCGTTGTTGTGTCCTATAGGCCAGTGTTTTTCAACCTTTTTTGAGCCAAGGTACACTTCGTCGTTGAAAAATATCACAAGGCACACCGGGGGTGGGGTGGGGTGGGGGGTGTTACTAACCTAACAAGAATGACTAAAGCCTATCACAACTTCCCTCAGAAGCCCAGACAAATCAGATGAGATGAGCTCTGAGCTCATTGACGGTTGATAACGTTATCGGATGAATTTTGTCCAATTAAACATTTTTAACGCTAAAACACACTGATCTGTCATCAGAGGTCTGTCTCCTTTAACTCTACAGCTGTTTTCTCAGGCTCACTCTGTTTTAATAGTTTTACTGTAGAAACCTTCTCATCTCCTGACAGTAAAGGATTACATTTAGTTTACAGGTGACCTGATTAAATCATCAACTCTCTTTTTTACTATCAAATAACTTTAAACTGATTTATTTCACCATGTCAAAAAGTGATTGTAGCATCCAGTTTATCAGTAATCTGCCTTAAAATTATTTTATTTCCCTACTGTTAATTTCAATATCCACATCATAGGACTCTTTCATCATGTTTTTGTTTAATAAAACTATTTTTGGAGGAATTGAACATTAGTATTAATGTAAGTCTCTGAAAACAAAGACAAACCTCTGATACAATCATTGACAGATCAATGTGTTTTTAGTGTTGATATTGTTTGATATGTTGAATTTTAAGCTGTCAGTGATTATGCTGAGAAACGCAGCTTGAGCGGCGCGCGCTGCCATATTCACACTATTGAGAGGCGCGTGCACACTGAGTTTGGAGGTGATCAGATAACGTCATCTATCCTTCAGCCAAAGTGAGGAGACATGGCAGAAAATAACCAACGGGCTGCTCAGACCGTCAAAAATAAACTGTTGTGCTGACTTCTAAGAGGTTTTTTTTTTTTGTTTTTACTTGACTTATTTATTTATTTAGCTGAATGCTCGAAGGATCAAAGTAAAATGATGTTGGTCCGGCCCAGTGTCAGTGGACCCGCTGATCTCCTGGTTTAATGGCGCAATCAGATCAAAGTATGAATTTAAAAACGTCTGGACCAGTTCACCAGAGACACAGATCTGCTGATGCAGAGCGTGGCCGGTGTTCTGCCCAAACTCTGCCAAGTTTTTGCCGTGGGTCCACGACTCGCTTGGCGGCGGCCCCTCCCAGCCGAACATGTCCGAACCACAGACTAGATGCGTTCCAGTTTGGGGGAGGAGGGGTTCCAGATGCCGAGCGTGTTGCGGGCCGCGGGTATGGAATATCCATATTATGGAAAGCCTTTCCATACACGGGAGCCTCTCCGGGGCAGACGCGCGTCTCCCCTGGCACCGGCTCGCTGCCGGGTGCTGTCGCTGGACCCGGTCCAGGTCCTGATCTGCTGCGCGTCTGACTCCAAACAGAACCTGAGTCTGCCATTTGGTGATGACTGGCACAGACGCGCGACAATGGAATATTATTTGTAGATAATAATTTAGTTAAAAAAAAAATTTTTTTAGACCATAGGTGAAATTGAATAATTTCCCGCGGCACACCTGAAGATCTCCGCGGAACAGTGGTTGAAAAACACTGCTATAGGCAAACACTTCACCAACATTGCCTGCTTGTCGTGGTCAGAGGGTCCGGTGGTCCCTGTGTATGGTTGATTCACTTCTGTGGCTACAATGTAACTCACTGCCATCAGCATGTGAAGGGCTGACTGATAAAAAGCAATTTGTAGTCCACGACTTAGAAAAGCATTATACAAATGCTGGACATTTAAATTTAGTTTTGCAGCCTAGACCTGCAACTTGTACAAAAAAAGTTGTAAAAGTAAATAAAAATAAAAGTAAGAAAAAGTTAACAAGGTTTTTAAAAAGTATTGCCATTTAATGTGGTTTTTTAAACAAGTATAAATTTAAAAAAAAAAAAAAAAAAACCCACAAACAGAAAATGCATTTTTTAAAACCCCTAATAAATAACACTTAATGGTTGAAACATTTAAATTTACTATTTAAAAACCTTGTTACTTGAATTTTTTATGTCTGCCAATATACATCATGTACATGTGTAAATTTTGCAATTAAGACTTTTAAAATTCTCAATATGTTTCTGCAGGACCTTTGGGTTATGAAGGACTAATCAAATGACTCCAAATCTTGCCCAATTTTAGCCCGAGGAAGAAAAACTGAGCAGGACAGGGAATGATGGACCCCAGTAGACTATGTAAGCCAGTACGTTGATAAAGATTTGATTAAACTTATTGTGTATTGCTTTAATGCTACAGCACTTGCTAGAATGGTAAAGGGCCTGTATTTATAGAGTGCTCTACACTCCCCAAACCTCTGTACACAACAGTCATTCATCCATTCACACACTGGTGGTGATCAGCTACATTGTAGCCTCAGCTGCCCTGGGGAACACTGACAGAGACAGGGAAGCCATGTACTGGTGTCTGCTAAGTCCCTCTGACCAACACCAGTAGGCAAGGTGAGTGAAGTGTCTTGCCCAAGGACACAACGACAAGGTAACCCAGCTGGAGCTGGGATCGAACCTGCGACCGTCCGGTTACCAGACCGCTCTACCAACTGAGATAATGCTGCCCCCGGCCGAAGAGGGTACCCACTCATTGTCAGTTGATATGATGAACTCCTTTGATGCATCAGTCCTAATGCAGCTTGGATACTTTGACAGGCCAGGGTTTGAACCCTTGTCTCCCACATGGTAGATGGTCTCTCTTCCGCTGAGCAATGGTCACCTGATGCAGATGCTTATACAGTTTCTTGAATTTTGAAATGAATGTGGCTAAGACTTTCTTAACCCAGCATAACAATGTACAGGAAGAAGACAGGACAACAAAGACCTTTCAGAGTCAGAGAAAAATTGTCCTGTGAATGCAGTGTCCCACATCTCCATCCACAAAAGAAGTAATGCACGTCTTCCAGAGATGATTGACCTAAAAAATGCAGCACGCTGCAGAGCAACATGCTGTTCCAGTAAAAAGTGTCTGGTGTAACATGCAGGGTGTTCCTTTGCTTGCAAGCTGCACGCAACTGTTGTTACACAGTTTTCACAAAGTGTTATCAACTGTTTGCCACAGGAAAAAAAGACAGTCCTAGCTTGAAATTGTTCCAGCAAAAAAAAAAAAAAAAAAAGCTTAAAAACAAAACAAAAGCACAATGTCAGGTTCTAGGTCCAGGATATGTTAATGTTGTCTGTAAAACTTGGTTCTTGTGTGTTCAGAAATTAAAACGGCTTTCAAACTTGCATTAAAAAATCTGGAAAACAGCATTACTGCTGGTGGAAATGAAAGATCTGCACTTTTGTCACAAAATGGTGACTTGATTCTGTTTTATGGAAAATCAGACCATGATGTGTCTTTTTTTTTTTTTTACTGACAGGAACTGAGCTATCAAAGTAAATGTCACTAATATGTCACTGACTCAGTTTTGCCACAAGGGGAGCTAATTGAACATAATCAAATCAAAATGCCTCCATTCCTGATGTGATCCACTAGTTGCAGCTCAAAGCATCTGGTTACACATGCAAAACAGAATGTAATGAAATCTTTTAAATAATCATTTTTTTCTGTCAATTAAGTTGTTTTTGTGATTGTATGGAGATGAAATAAAAACTGAAATACAAATTTGATTAACTGTTTGATTAGAGAGGAGAGAAGGATAAAACAATGAGGAGATGCTGTACATTAGCTGAACCTACAGAATCAATCTATAAAACACACCATGACCTTCTCACCTCAGCCTCTGGGTCCTGCTTCTGGAAGGGGAGCATGATGTAGAGGTATTTTTGTTGCAAAAAGATTCAAACACTTGTGCTATTTGTAGTTTTTCTCCCTTCATATCACTCTGCATAATGGATGCGCTGCGCTGAAGATCAGCCAGTAGGCTCCGGATGGGGAGAGTTCTTAGAGATTTTAGATGTTGACTGGCTGATCACCAGATTGAGAGATCAGTCCTATAGATTTATGAGCTGAACTGGGCCTGGTGTTAGATCAATCAAATAATGGGACCCATGAGATCCTCTGCAGCTTCTAAACCCTCTTGGGTTCTCTGGATCTCAGTGGAGGATAAACGGTTGAGGAACAATTACAATTTAAAAGGAATGAAATAATGCTGCTGAAAATGTAATTAACGGTAATATAATTTTAAAAATCAATAAGTGACGGATAAAAATAGATTATGACCTGATTTTTAAATCTCTGTCAGTCAAAATGATGGAAAACGAAAAAGTCTAGAGACCTCTGGTCAGAGTAAATATTTACATGTTCCCACCTATATACAGTATGCATCTACAGTAATATAGTCATACAATAGATGGACTTTAGTCCACATAGAGCCACATACACACCTGCTCATATTTACAACAACATACTCATCCCCTGATTCATTAACTGTGACATTCTTCAGCCTGGACCATCATTGGTTTTAGTGGAATAAGTTTGGACCTTTTGGTAGACCAAGTGTTAGTGTTTCATTTAACCCAACCACTAACAGAAATACAGAATCTCAAACAGTTTAAAGTTCAACCATCCTCTGAGTTTCTAACAGGTTCTGGACGGTTCCTGGTAGCAGGTCAGGTCTCTTTGTTCAGTATGACAGAACGTCCTCTAAATGCTGTTTGAATAAAAAAATGTCCTGATGAAGGCCCTTTGTGGCTGAAACTAGTAGACTCTATTTTAATCATTTAGCCATGTTTTAATAAAGGCTTTTTAGTTTTAACCTCCTGAGTGCCTCAGCCTTTCCCTTTTTGAAGATTTACCTAGATCCCTTTACTGAAGAGCACCGGAAGAAGCTATAATGCTGCCACACCCCAGAAGCACTCCATCTGTTTTTCTGTTTTTTACCTAAATATTTATTTTATGTTTAATAACGTTATATTTTTCATATAAATTTTATCTGTGAAGCGTTGCAGCACTTTTGCGCCTCCACGTGACACCATCAGTTGCCCCAGACTGCATATCTGCTTTAATAGTTTTCCTGCTAAAACATTTAAGCTCAAATTACTTGTTTTAATCCTCTGAGATCCGAGCTGTAGTTTGGTGTGAAACTTTAGCTTAAAGCCGCATTGTGGATTATTTCATCAAGAGAGCAGTTTTTGAATCTAACGTCCTACGACTCCTCCCCAACACCTCGACACGCGCGTGCGGTCACGTGTACGTGCACATGGCGCATTACGTTGCTGGGTAAACTGTGCCGCTCAAACTGTAGGTTTAATCACTCACAGTTCACAAATCACATTCCAACCCTCTGTCCCTGCTGCTTCTGATACTTAGCTCTGTAGCAGCGAGCTGCTGCGGTACTCTGAAGCTGAACACAGAAATGACTCGGCCCTGAATTAACTTCTTGACCAAAATAAACGTGTATCCTTGGCAAGCCTTGCAATTCTGTGAGGTGAAAGGTAAAAAAATAAAAATAAATCTGTCATTAGCTGGGGAATGGATAAGTATTTAGTAGAAATTATCTCTGTCTCCTCCATGAACGTCTGAAACAGAGAAACACACGGAGCGTCCTGTACGAGAGCACCCCCTACTGCTACAGGTTTGCTTGAAGTGCGTGCACATTGACAGAAAGCCGACAATGCAGAAATTTGAATTTCATTGGCTAAAAATGTTTGGCGGCCAGAAATAATTCAAAGGGGTCTATAGGAGGAAGGGGGGTCTTCATCAGAATGACAGATGTTGTGGAACTCAACCCATAGATCATAGTTTAGACCTGAAATATAATTTAAACATTTAGAAAACTTGATACATAGAAAAATACTCCAGATAGCTGCTTTAATGAACAAAAGTTATCAGCAAAAGTGCAAACAGTCAAAATCAAAGCTTGCCAACTTAAATTTTCCCAGAAATATAAAAGCCTTACTTAGACCTATGGTAGGTCTAAGTAAGGCTTTTATATTTCTGGGTACCTTTGAAATGTTGTCGTTTATTTCTGATGCTGTCGAGATAAAAGAAGTCCGCCTTGTGTCTCGTTTCTGGAAAAAAGACTGTGGAAACAGCGCCCCCAAAACCCGCTAGTGGCGGAAGAGTGTAATGACAACAACAAAGAAAAAGAGCGACATAAACCACTTGTTAGTGGCTTGACAGGTCCAACAGTAGTCTGTCTGTTTGACAATAAAGCCAAGAGGATTGTTGTGGAATGTTTTAAAGAAGTCATTTCAGAAGAACATTGTGTATGTTTGTCCCGTATTTGATGAGGCACTTGGTTGGGAATCGAACAAAGGCTTCCCGCGTGAGAGTCCAGTGCTTTGACCACTGGACTACGAAGACAAATGGGGAAAGTCTGCCCCAAATAACCAGGGTAGGTCCAGACTATAATTAGGCTGCGGTTGCTTTGGGTCAAATAATTTTAATAAACCCATCAGGCCATCTACCAGGCCAGCAATGTCTTTGTGATCAACGTATTGTTCACCCTGAGCTAGACTCTCCTGTCTTCAGGGGAAATGTGCTGCTGTTTGTTTCTTGCACTATTCGACTTAATGCACAGGCATATGGCCCCTCGACCACCAGGGGCCCCCAGAAAACACACATTTCAAACTAAAACCTGTGACTTCTATTTTTTAAAGCCTCATTCTGTTGTAGCTCCGGACAGAAATGCCAAAAACTGTACTTCATTTTTTGGGAAACATTTTCTACAGTTCATTTCATTAACCACTCCATACTTTTAACTGTTTTACACAAAACACTCAGTTTCTGTTCAATAAACTGAATGTTGAGCAATAATATCAGGTGTATTTATTGTGTATAATTTCACAAATAAAGTATGATTCTAATAAATGTTTTCTGAAGGTTTATCTCATTCATCTTCATCAGTTTGTTCTTTGTTCAAAATCATATCAATTATTAAAACAAGAAAATATTGAGCGTCAAGCTTTCATCGGTTTGTTCTTTTCAGCACATTAATGTATAAATCTTATTTAGGGTCAGGGTTCTGAACAGTTTTGTAATAGAGAAGATGTTTGCGGTTGAATGTGAAAGTCTGCAGACTTTGGGAACTTTTATATATCCACATATATTGTCTGGCTTGCCAGGCTAGTGTCTTTTTTCTACTGACAGGAACTGCTTTCAAAGAAAATGTCAGTAATATGGCACTTACACAGTTTCGCCACAAGGGGGAGCTAATTGAACATAATCAAATCAAAAGGCCTCTTTATCACTTGTTATCCATCCAGACGCGTTGCAACTCAGAGCCTCTGGGTTCTGCTTCTGGAAGGGGAGCATGAGGTCTGAACTGAACCACATTCTGGAGCCTGATGGTCCACTGTCTGAAACTGCTCTCAGATCAGATCAAGGCATATAAACTTCTTGTCATTTACAGAAAACTCTAAATACCAGAGTAAAGCATGTCAACAACACTATTGCATTAAAAACTAAATAAATGTATAGCCTACTAATTTGATTGTGTTTGTATTATTAAACAATATTGATCTCTTTAATTGAACCTGTACAGGAATTCGGTATATTAAGCTGTATTACCAGTATCTCAGCACTTTTTTGCCTTAAAGAATAAAAAGTCACCTATTTGTGATTTAAAAATTTGTATATACACAAATTTATTTAAAACTTTGAACAAGAAATTAAGCAGATCTTTGCAGCAAGCTCAGGGATGATATAATACAGAGCTCCAAGCAGAAAGCTCAAGCTCAACCTGTGAACAACTGATATGCAGCCCTTAGTGTCACATCCATGCTACTGAAGCTTGACAACTGCAGGAAAAATGTCTTAAAACGCTGTAGTTTTCAGATGAAAGAAAAAAATCTCATCTTGGTGGGTTGAGGAGCTGAGAGAGCCCACAGGAGGACAGGCTGAGCTGCAACTCAAGTAGGACTCAACCAGCAATGGCTTCCATGTTTAGAACAAAACCTGCATGTATCAGTTAATCATGACAGAAAAGAAAACTCAAACACTGATGGAGCATTTGGTGTGTGTACTAATGGACTCCTGGACCAGAAACTATTTTGCCCCTCCTTCTTCTGACTCCATTTTCTTTTATAATCAGAGTCACTTTTGTGTTATGGTTTTATTCTCCTCCTGGGTGAAGCAGAATAAAGTTTTACTGGTCAACATCAGACCTACAACTCTCATCCACCTTTTATCCATCTCACTCCCATCTGATCACTTTGTGACTTTAAGCAACTTGGTCAGAAATAATTTTACACAAGTAAAGTGAACATGCTCCCTTTAATTAATGACAGCAAAACGGAGTGTAGATGTGGTGCAGAAAAAAACATTTTCTTAAAATATGTAGGTTAAAAAGATCTGATCCCAACTAATCTGTCTCTGCTGTGTAATGAAAAAAATCTAAATATCAAAATGTTCATACCCTGCACATTGTCCACTTCAATATAAGTTAAAATAAGGATGTAAGAAGATCAAATTATTACCGGTATGTTGGATGCAGGGTCTACATAAGTAAATTATGTACATTTCACAGGAAACATCTTAAAATGCTTTACAATACAAAACAATAAAACATAAAGGTTTACACTTCAGTAGCATCATTACAGGTAAATACATGAATGGATAAATGTGTAGCCAAATAAGACTGAATATCATAATTCACACATTTTATCTTTTTAGTTTAGTAGAATGTCCGTATGATTGAAATCAAATGTTAGTTTATTTAGATTTTTTTTTTTTTTTTAGCATATAACCAAAACTGTGACAACCAATCACAGCGCACGCCCTTCAACAGCTCGTTGCTGATTCGCTACCTCCATATTGATCACGTAGGGGGTCATCCTACATTTCCCAGATAGCAGTGCGCCGCTTGGCTCCGCCCATTTAAAAAAATTCCTCGCTCTGTCTGCTCGCCCTTCTGTTTTTGCTGTGATTGCCTGGTCTCGCTCAGCTCAGCTATGTGAGTCGGTTTTGGGGCACACCTCGTCCTGCGACACAACAGCCTGCTGTCAGCGTCTTTATCAACACTAAAAGACGAAAAAGAAGAAGCTGCGAACCGCATCATCTGTGTTTTCGTCGCTCTACAGGACCGGGGTGGGGGTTTTCTGCTGGGTTCTCCTCGCGCCACAGTCTCTCTCCGGTTAGGAAGCGTTTTCCCACGGAGCTTCGGGAGAAGACCTATGTTGTTTTGAGGCAGTTTATGTTCATGGAAGTTGGGCCCTCCCCTATCGAAGCGGGGCTGCATGGCCGTGCAGCTGTGCTCTGGGTAGTTGATAAGAATTTAAAGAGCGTGGGTCAATAAGAGTTGGAGAGTTTGTTGTGGCAGGCCAAGGTGGGGACGGACCGGAGATGCCCTCAGGCTAGCATCGCTAACATCTGCGGACCACGGCTAGGTCGCAAACATTTAAGGGTTAGCCTAGTGGTCTAAATAGCATCGTAATCTTGATAAAATTTGTTTTTTTAAAACGCTTCTGCTTCAGTCATTTTCACTTTATGTTTTGGGAGAACGGATAAACAAGAAATTATGCAATTGAATAGAAGCTAGCTTCGTTGAACAACAAACGTCCACTCCTCCATCTCTGACACAAGAGACTAAAGGTACTGTTTACTCACGTTAAAGACATTTCTACACCACCATTCAATGAAGTTGTCTCGTATTGACTTGGTTAACAAAGCCTCGCCAGGTGGGAGAACAATAATGATAACAAACTAGTTAATAACCAAACTATAGGCGTGATAAGAGGACGAAGTCATTTATCATCTGCTTGAAACATTAAATCACAACAACAGCTCAATCTGTTCACCACCATGGAGGGAAACGTACAACAGCAAAAAGCACCTCCCTTAGCCCGAGAACTAACGAGGGTATTCAGCAGCTACAACAAACACTCCATACAGCTGAAGAAGAACCTGAAGGAAACTCACGTCTTCTTTCGAGAAATAAGGCAGAACTACAGCAACGCCTGCACATCAACAATCAGCTCGGATTCTGCTTCTCTGGAGGCAGGTGAGTCTGAACACATGTCAGCAAGATCTGTCAGATCAGGTGTTCAAACACCTGTCGAACACTCACCACACTTGCTGGATTCAACCAGCAAGCAAAACAAAGAAAACTGGCTGTTGGTGCAAAGTGATTACTTCTCTACTTGGCAGGCTGAAGGAAAAAAGGCCATTCATTAGAGTCATGGAAGGAGATTAAATCCCCTCTGAAATGCATGAGCAGACTAAGTGAACCAAATATGCAGAGATTTCTGAACCAGTTGGTTGAAAATCAAAGATCATTCTGTTCTTTGTGCTCTGACAGCTGCTTGTTAAGTTTGTAGTCAATTCACATCAATATGTTGATTTCTACATGCACGATCTTTCTTCATGTAATGTAAATGCATGCTATGAAACATTAGTCAAATACACTTGAGTGACTGTGTGTGTTTATAAAAGTGATGTGACAGAATATCAGGAGGTGTCTGCTCACATGGAGGAATCTGCATGTGCAGAGAAGGTCAAGATTATTTTTATTTTGATGTTGAATGAACTGTTAGCTTGGAGAGCTTCTGACCATAAAGGAGAACTTTTAGTTTGCTGATTTGATTAAGCAGTTTTGAAAAGCACTATCATGCCTTTTTTGGCATTTAGACCTAATGATAGCCACATTCTGAATGAACAAATTGGTCTGGATTAGCCTACAAATGAAAGACATTCCTTATAACACAATTTAACTTATTTTTTACTTAATAATATAAAACAAAGATTGTTTGATTGTCTTATTATCATAAAACCATCAAAGATCACATTCATGGTTCAGTTTGGAACCCTTCTCCCGCCTCAAAGTTTTTATTTGAATATTTGATTTTACTAACAAAATGTTCATCTGCATCAGACACATCTAGGTTCTTGTTTCTGGCTTCTGTGCTCACCACTGCAGCAGTCCTGCACACTGCAACAAGCCCATTGTAAGGCATTGACATCGTTCCCCTACTCCTTCCAGCAGCTCAATTATTAAACATCATTAGACATTCATGTGTCATTTCATTAATAATTAAAAACATAACTGAATTAAACAGTCTTGTTGACAGCAAGTTCACAGAGAAAAAAACTCAAATTGACTGTTTCTTTACTTTTTCTCTTGCTTTAACTTGATCAAATTTCAACTTTTATCATCACGTAGCTGTAAAACCCAACTGCTTTTCTGGGGTCTGATGAGTGTCTGTCATTCAGGAGCTTTGATTAAGCAAAGTGAAAAGAAGCATTTTCTGGATTAAAATGATCTTTCTTTGCATTTTCATAAGTAGAATAATGGCCTTTACATCTCCCAAATTCTTTGTTGTGCCACAGATGCACCCAAAAATTGGTTGGAACCTCAAAATTCACTTCCATTTGCAAAGAGCAAAGAAAAAAACAACAGTTTTTCTGGTTAGTACCTACAGTAGTTAATAGGATTAGCCAGTTCAGATTTAAACAGTTGCTTTTCCATTAAATTGTTAGCTTCTTAATAGAAAAAAAAAAAATGGTAGTTTGGCTTTTGGGGTTTCCATTGTAGCAGCCAGGGCTGCACAATATTAGACAAACATACCATTGCAATGACGATATCGGTTGTGATAAACACACATTTTTCTTGCTCTTTCTTGTCCTTTCTGTCACCATGACACTTACAGCCTCCATGCGTTTTAGCACATCAGCCACCATCATCTGAACCAGATGTAGGTATCACAAGGGGTCAGAGTCCATCAGATGACACAAGTCTGTCATGCAGAGCCTTAATATGTGACACTTGGGAATATAATAGCCTGGGATTTTTTGCATGTCTTTGCATGTTGATTTTTGCGATTATGATACATTTTCAAAATACAGAGCATCCCATTTGGTGGCTGTACCACCCAACTGATACTGAGTTTTCTCTTTTTTAGTTCCACCTCAGCCAAGGTTCTTCTGAGCCAGTCTAGTACCATGTGATCACCTTGTCTTGAGAACTTTTGATTGGTCAGAGCGAATTGTCTCTGCAGCAGTGATCATAACTGTTGTACTTTTTTGGAATCTGAAAGTTCAGTACACAATTTGCAACATGAATCACATATTTCTCATTTGTACAAACTGATTGAAAGTCATGTGCTTGACTAATGAAACCATGGGGATATAAATTAACTGCAAATTTGGATTGACAAGTCTTTTTAATCCTCTGATTGGTGTTCAGCTCTCTAGCCCTCTGATGTGGCCGTTCCCAAAACATATTCAGACATTACTGTACTAAAAGCAAACTTGTGGGTTATACTGACTCTATACCTATCATAGCTTGGACAAATAAAGTAATGTGGATTTTACTGTATTGATTTTAGGGATCATCAACTTGAATCTTAATTGAAATCTATCAAAAGAACAATCAAGTCCAGATTGGATCGGTCAAAGTAGTAATATCATTTTTCACTTGTGAATTTAAGCAACCTGTTGTTAAGTGGCTTATTTCTTACCTGCCAAATTGGAAACTGCAAACAGAACTTTAGTCTCTTTGACTTGAATCATAATGAAAATGTTTGGTGGGTTTATCTATCTGAACAAAATAATGATCTGTGTGAAGTTTATGCATGTTTGTGTCCTTAGCTGCAGCATTTAACGCCTTGTGATGGGTCCAAGGGTCAAATCAGGAGATGCATGACAGACTTGGGGGTAAAGTAAAACCACTGGTGTCAGACAGACACATGCAGGGGGGCAAGAAGGCAGCTGTTGTCAGTTATTTAAATGTTTTAGACTGTGACTCTGCATCCCAGAGGATTATGTCTGATTCTGCAAGAGGGAGGCTGAATTGATTCTTCTGTTCAAGTGCTCCACATTTTGAGGTTTGATCTGGGAAAAGTGACCTAAAGAAGGATGCTAAATGTTTGGATTAAAAAAAATGTTTTTTAAACAATGATCTACTCCCTAAGTGTCTCATTTCACTGTACAGTGTTGACCACTGCTCAAAGGCAGGAATTCAACATTATATTCATATTTATACTCCTTTTTTATCCCAACTCATTCCACAGCTCAGCTTAGCTGTATCTCCTTTCCAAGTCATGAGGAAGAGTTCCTACGCAGCACTGTGGGTGCTGCCCCCTACATCCTGGTTTTGGGTCAGGACTGCGCCGCCCGCTACCAGCTGCTCAACTGCATCCTGGGAGAACGGTTGCTTCCGCTGGGGGCAGAGGCTGGAGAGGCCTGTGAGGGAGTCCAGGGGATCATCTGTAAGAGGAGGAAGCTGTGTTTTACCCACGGGAGACAAACGCGGCTCAGCTTGGCGCTGCCCGGTCAGTATGAGCTGGTGCATCAGTTGGTTGCTAACCGAGGTCGGTGGGACACGGTTCCTCGGGAAGACCTGGAGATCCACGAGGAGTGTGAGGACCCCGCTCACAGGCTGGCAGAGCTGGAAATCACTCTTCATCACCCTCTGCTTCAGGTAGTGTGACTCAACACCCCATCCTCCCTACCTTTACGTAAACCTGGAACCACAAAAAGCTCTGACTTATCGTGTTCATGAACTTTGACAATTTAGAATGATTTTCTGTAGTTTTTGTTGATAAACATTTAATGATTATTGTTTCATATTGATTATAGATAGATAGATAGAGGTGGTATAGTTCTGTAGTAGATGTTTTTTATTCACAGAATACATTTAATCTGACAAAAGCACCATTTAAATATTAGATCTGGTTTGTCAGCCAGATCCAAAACATTTTTGCATTTGATATCATTTTCTTAACTGAGCAGATTTATCCACTAGTTAAAATTATCTTTAAAAAATACACTGTTATCAAGATTCCTTGTATTAGGCAAGTGTGTGTAATATATATTGCACACTCTTGTGGTACATATGTATTTATACAGTGAGTGCAGAATTATTAGGCAAATGAGTATTTTGACCACATCATCCTCTTTATGCATGTTGTCTTACTCCAAGCTGTATAGGCTCAAAGCCTACTACCAATTAAGCATATCAGGTGATGTGCATCTCTGTAATGAGAAGGGGTGTGGTCTAATGACATCAACACCCTATATCAGGTGTGCATAATTATTAGGCAACTTAACAAAAACAAATATATACCCATTTCAATTATTTATTTTTACCAGTGAAACCAATGTAACATCTCCACATTCAGAAATATACATTTCTGACATTCAAAAACAAAAACAAATCAGTGACCAATATAGCCACCTTTCTTTGCAAGGACACTCAAAAGCCTGCCATCCATGGATTCTGTCAGTGTTTTGATCTGTTCACCATCAACATTGCGTGCAGCAGCAACTACAGCCTCCCAGACACTGTTCAGAGAGGTGTACTGTTTTCCCTCTTTGTAAATCTCACATTTGATGATGGACCACAGGTTCTCAATGGGGTTCAGATCAGGTGAACAAGGAGGCCATGTCCTTAGTTTTCCTTCTTTTATACCCTTTCTCGCCAGCCACGCTGTGGAGTACTTGGACGCGTGTGATGGAGCATTGTCCTGCATGAAAATCATGTTTTTCTTGAAGGATGCAGACTTCTTCCTGTACCACTGCTTGAAGAAGGTGTCTTCCAGAAACTGGCAGTAGGACTGGGAGTTGAGCTTGACTCCATCCTCAACCCGAAAAGGCCCCACAAGCTCATCTTTGATGATACCAGCCCAAACCAGTACTCCACCTCCACCTTGCTGGCGTCTGAGTCAGACTGGAGCTCTCTGCCCTTTACCAATCCAGCCACGGGCCCATCCATCTGGCCCATCAAGACTCACTCTCATTTCATCAGTCCATAAAACCTTAGAAAAATCAGTCTTGAGATATTTCTTGGCCCAGTCCTGACGTTTCAGCTTGTGTGTCTTGTTCAGTGGTGGTTGTCTTTCAGCCTTTCTTACCTTGGCCATGTCTCTGAGTATTGCACACCTTGTGCTTTTGGGCACTGCAGTGGTGTTGCAGCTCTGAAATATGGCCAAACTGGTGGCAAGTGGCTTCTTGGCAGCTGCACGCTTGACTCTTCTCAGTTCATGGGCAGTTATTTTGCGCCTTGGTTTTTCCACATGCTTCTTGCGACCCTGTTGACTATTTTGAATGAAACGCTTGATTGTTCGATGATCATGCTTCAGAAGCTTTGCAATTTTAAGTGTACTGCATCCCTCTGCAAGATATCTCACTATTTTTGACTTTTCTGAGCCTGTCAAGTCCTTCTTTTGACCCATTTTGCCAAAGGAAGTTGCCTAATAATTATGCACACCTGATATAGGGTGTTGATGTCATTAGAGGGGCGGCATTAGCTCAGTTGGGAGAGTGGCCGGTCTGGTAACCGGAGGGTCACCGGTTCGATCCCCAGCTCTGGCTGGGTTAGATTGTCGTTGTGTCCTTGGGCAAGACACTTCACCCAACTTGCCTGTGTGAATGTGAGTGTGACTGTGTGTGAATGGTGGTGGTGGTCAGAAGGGCCGATGGCGCAGAATGGCAGCCTCGCTTCTGTCAGTCTGCCCCAGGGCAGCTGTGACTACAGACGTCTGTCGTAGTTTACCACCACCAGAGTGAGAATGACTGTGTGAATGAATAATGCAACTCTGTAAAGCGTCTTTGAGTGACCTAGAAAAGCGCTATATAAAACTGATGCATTATTATTATTATTATTATTATTACAAAGATGCACATCACCTGATATGCTTAATTGGTAGTAGGCTTTCGAGCCTATACAGCTTGGAGTAAGACAACATGCATAAAGAGGATGATGTGGTCAAAATACTCATTTACCTAATAATTCTGCACTACCTGTATAAATACTTTATTTAACAAATTAAACTTTTTTGTAAAAAATATAATCTTTGTACATTTAGATGAGTTGATTCATCTTTGTTTTCTTAACAAAATCATTAACATTTAATTGATTTCTGCTTCTGAAAGTAGAAAATATGTAAATGTTAACTTATGAAACATTGTAAACTGAATACAGTATATTGGAGGTGTTGGTTAAATGGAAGAAGCAGCTAATGGAAAATGTTACCTTTTGTTTTGGGAAGTTATTTTTCAGGAAATGGGTTAAATAGATTTATACTGATTAAATAGATTAAACGTGAACAATAAATAAGCAGCAACAGTAATAATTTGGCAAAGTCAACATACTTTTTTTTCTATCCTTCAGCAGAAAAAGGAAAAATGTGCATTAATTTGCCCCATTTTTGCCTCTCGCTTAAACATGTTTGTGCTCACATGGCTCAGCTCAGAATAACAGATTACAGACAGAGCGGATTATTTCCTGGGTCGTTGAGTTTTAAACTTTTTTTCCTTCTTGATTTATCGTGCTCTTAGGAATACTTTTTATAGTTTTTAAAATTGTTTTCTTTCTGTCTTGATCATCAGCATTTGTTAAGAGATCTTTAGGTTACGTCAAGTTTTGTGAGAAAAAAGTAACAAAACCACTTCTGCCAGTGTGACCTAAAAACCCCAGTGTGGTTTGAGGGAGAAGTGATTTGATGTGGTGTAATGATTGTAGTCATTTCTATCATGTGGGACACATGGAAATTGGCTTCTAATTGTTTAGACCGAGGCCCTTCAGCGAGCATCACACAGTCCAAGAAACTGGGCTTAGCTCTGCCTGGGGCAGGGCGGCCCACCCGTCCAACCCCCTTACGTAATGCCACTGGTCTGGTGCGATTCACATGACTGGGTCATGTAAAAGAAGATCTCAAACCCATTTTGCAGTGATACAGTCGCCATGGTTACTAATAAATTCTGGGACACTGGCACTAAAAGAGTTTTCCATCCATCCATCCATTTTCTGTAGCCGCTTATTCCTCCACAGAGGGTCGCGTCTTCACAGTCCAGAATACAAAAGGCCTGTTCAGAAAGCTTTAATCCAACATTTTTGTTAGAAATTGATTTTCACCAGTGTTTTGACAAACAACTGCATTGTCAGATTATATGTTTGAGACAAAAACACACTAAGACACTAAGCAGTAATTATTCAAGTCTAAATGGTGTCTTTAAACCACACAGGCTGTGAGGATTTTAGTGGGGGATTTTTACAGTTTTCACTTTGTTTTATTACTGTTTTTATTGCAGTTTTAGATCCATTTAGGGAAAGAAAAACCTCTATTTGGGAAGGAAAAGTTATTTTATGTCAGTGTTTCATTTTTATGTGGATCTGGATCAGAAAGTTTGTCAAGTTTCAGGAGAACCTGAAGATTTTTGCCAAAGCAAAGATAATGTTTTTGCCTCTGTGTGTGTGTTTTAGTAAACTGCCTCACGAGCCGCTGAATGTATTTTAATGAAACTCATAAAACAAAGATTGATAGTTAATCTAAAACCAATAAACGTATGAAGTCAACTTGATTTAAGGTGGTCACAATAACAATGGCGAACACAAAAAGGCTTTTTATTCAGTCAGTTTTATAGAACTGGAGCTAAATTTCATATTTTAGTGCAGACGAGTTATTTACAACACACACTCCCGGGTGCTAAGAAATAGTGAGAGATCTTGCACAGTAGCATGAGATCATTCTTAAATTGAAAATTTGACCAAAATGGCTCTATTTCTCAACATAAGATGATCTTAGTTTAAAACTCTGGCTTCAAAGCTCATGGGTATTCCTTCAAGAAATGCCAGGTCTTTAATTTTTAGTAATAATAATAGCTTTATCATGGATAAAGTCAGAAGTTTGATCTTTTTTCAGGTTAGATGTTTGCTTCATTGAAAATCATAATCTCTAGTGGGTAAACAAGCTGAATCAGTGTGCTGCTGGGCATTGTGTTCCTACTGAATGAATAAAACAGAGCCATGTTTACTGGGTGATAAGTAAAGCCACAGAATCTCTCTGCTCGCTGTGGTATTCACACAGTTCTGCTAGAATCACAGCGCCGTGCTTTAGAGCCTGCAGATGAAAGCCAATGTGCTAATTAGCTTTTCGTCATGTTGGAGTTTACCGCTGCCTTTAACCTAATTTTAACTATGAAAACACAAAGTGGGCAACCCTACCACTATGTTTCTAAAATAATTTTGTGCCCCATTTTTATGCAAACTGCTTAACAAAGTCACATAAGTCCGTCTACTTTTTAACAGAGGGCTGTGATATCAACAGTTACCCTTCAAATATGCCGATAGATTGAGCCTCTAATTTCATTATGATCATTTATCTTTTTTATGTTGTTTTAGAATCTGGTCGCAGGAACAGAGACAGTCTTTAAAGATATTAAAACAGAGCAGTAACTTCAAACCCCTCCTCAGAGATTATCTTGAAGAGTTGTTTTTGGAAACAACTGCATGAATTCAAGCTCTGCAGTGATTTTGATTGGTCATGAACGAATGTTTGCAGGCTATCTTTGTTCCAAAGAGACTGCTCAGGCGGACTTGCCTCTTGGTTCTTGGAGACAGGACTGACTATCTCCTTTGTTTGGTTGTTGGTCATTTCTGCCTCTTTTCTCTGGCTGCCTTTTTTCTCCCTCAGACTATTTATAAATCTGTTTTTGTTGATGTTGTTTTTTTTATTGAGGGTTAGGAAATTCTCCTTACATGTGTCTTTTTCTCATTTATTTTTCTGCCCCATCACAGACATTCCTGAGACCACCACAAATATGTATGTGACTTTATGTGATCAGAAATAGGAGCATGTGATGAATAGAGATGTGCTCTCTTCATTTCAGTTTTAAACTAGGACTGATCAGCTCTTTGTATCAGGAGCCTTAGTTTTGTGCTCATTTGCATTTTCAGCCAGGAAGCTGAAGTATTTGTTTAACTAAGAGATGTAAAACCTTTTAGACCATCAGACAGAACTTGTTTGTGTGTTCTGCTGTTGGTTGATCACTGGGTTGTTGTCCAGAGTTGACTCTAGCAGCAGATCTGTGCTGTAGAGTGGAAACTTCAGGTTTGACTATGAGGTTTTAATGTTATAATCGATCATTCGTTCTTATCTTTTCTTCCATTTCATTGCTGGGAGAGTTTTTCCAGTAAACATGACCTCCTCGGGTGGAGGTTAAGAGGTCATCACATATCGCACAACCTCCAGACAAATCAACTTTCTTGGAAAATAATAATAAATAACCCTGTGTGTGCATATTGAAGGTTGTTCTTTCACTCCTTTCTCATGTGTTAGACAGTAAATACTTTGGGTTTCTTCCCCCAACCAACTCTATATAAGAGCTATTGTATAGAATTGCCACAAAGGACAGAGTTTATCTGAGACAAGACTGGTTAAAGCTGTAAAACTGGTTCTTATTGACCCTAAAAGTACTGTAGTAATATATTGGTTTAAGAAGTTTTAATTTAGTATATATATATATTTTTTTACAGTTATATACTGGGCATCATAAACAGTAATAAAAGATAAAAATTATGTTTTTCATTTATCTTCTTTTGTTTTCTAAAGACTGCTTAACACAGGAGCAATATTAAAGCTTGTAGAAACAGCTGTATGTATTAGAGCATTCATTTACTCTCAAATTGTTCGGATGGTTTGAAACAGAGTTCTGCAAATGGGTTATGAAGAATTACTCCTATCTAGTGTAGATGGCTGTGAATGAGCTCAGTTTGTAGAAACAGAGATTAGTTCTGACCAGATTGATGAGCTAGAAGCTAGTCCAAGTGGGACCAAGGCAATAGTGTATTACTGCTGTCTTAAAACTACTCCGATCTCAAAAACTTTATAGATCCATGCAGAATGTTTTCAGAAACCTTTACACTGCTGTCAGTTTTGCATTGTTCTGCTTTCCTCCTAACCAAACCAGTTAGGGTTAAACTATATAATTAACAGTGTAATGTGATATTTCCGGTAATGCGAAGGTTTATAAAATAACATTCACATATCTGACATTTTTTAGGTTAGAGTTGTTTAAAGATGGCAGCAAAACACTTCTGTCCAAACCTTGGTGTGGTCAGCGTGTCAGTTCAGTCAGAGTTGATCTCTATTTCTTCAAACTGAGGTCTTTCATAGAGCTACCTAGCCTAGTATACTAGACTGTCAGTTTTGCTTTGCAGACTTTGGTCTAGCCACGCTCATTGAACCTCTGCAGCCTTTTGATTGGCCCGGTCAGTCTCGTACCGGGCCAATCACAACGCTTAAACGGGCTGGAGGGCGGGATTAGCCGATGACGTCAGAGCTCCGACTCTGAATTTAAACAATCATGGCTGCAGTTCGGGAACCTTGTTCGTTTGAAACGTTTTTATTATCAGCTTCGGACGATTTAGATTTGGGCTTTTCTTTAAGACGTGAACAGATAGAGGAACTTAAGTCTTTTATGTTGAAAGAGGATTTATTGACCGCTTTGCCGATGGGACATAGTGAAAGTAAAAAAAAAGAGGTCTCTGGAATAGGGAATCCTAAGTACGTGACAGCTGGTAGGCCCCCTTGTTTCGATTCATAGTCCACTTTTCCCGCTTCCCGTATTCCTTATGAATCGACACCCTCCCTACTCCAGAGACCATCTAGCGGAGGTGGGCGTGACCGGCCCAGCAGACCTGACAGTTTTGGGCCGGTCACGCCCACCGGGAGAACAGCTGATAAAGATTAGTCACTATAACACCAGTGACACTTCTGATGAAGGCCGCAGTCGACGGTCGAAACATGTCAACATAAAAAAGATAAATAAGAAATATACACCTTTTACATGTCTGAACAAAAAGAACGCTATTATTTTGTTAAAGTGCCTGTGACTCCATATTTAAATCACTTTATATTAAACAGGTGTAATCTTTGATGCCTCTAGATCAGCGTTGCACCATTAGAACTCAAAATACGCTGTAATTATTTCCTAAGGAGCAACTCAGAGATCAGAAGAATGCGCCGCCTTCCGGTTCTGCTGGGTTTCTCCTTATTTGGCAGCCTGCTGCAGCAGGGGGCAGTGCCGTCGCGTGAAAGAGAAACGAAACTGAAACTAAACACTACACGGTCTATGGGCAATGGCGGCGGCACTGCCTCGCTCCAGTTGTCGTGAACGTGCATGTGGGAGGAGAATTTACCATATAAGCAAGTCCGGATCACTATGACCTCATAGCGGGCTGGAGTGAAAAAAACTGTTTGAAACCTGGGTCTGAAATCTTGAAGAGCTTCTCACTAGCTGTACTAGGAGACAGATGGACGCTGTTTTTTGCTCTTTCTGGCAGGTTTAAGGTGAGAACTCAATGTTGCAACATGATAGATAAGTCAGAAAACATGGAAACTGATGTCATGGGCACTTTAAAGAAAGGAAGACATGATGAACTTCATAAAGTACATATGCAAACTGTTGTAATTCCTACACTGTTCACCTGATTTGAATGTAAATACCCTCAAATTAAAGCTGACAGTCTGCAGTTATAGCACACTGTGTTTGTTTGTTTCATTTCAAATCAATTGTGGTGGTGTATAGTGCCAAAACGGTTAGAATTGTGTATATGTCCCAATATTTATGGACCTGACTGTTGTGGAACTCTACCCATAGATCATAGTTTAGACCTGAAATATCATTTGAAACATTTAAAAAACTTTGATACATAGAAAAATACTGCACATACATAGGAGCTTTAATTCATGCAGCAGTTCTGGTTAATGTTTCTGAGTTACTTTAAAGCTTAAACTCTCTGTAGAGTTAAAGAACTGTACTGTCATGCTCGTAGGAGAGATGTACCAGCATTTCTAATTAACTTTGGTTAATGGCAATGTGGAATCCAGTGGAGATTTCTTAGTTTCTGCTGGAGTGAATTCAGGAACAAGTCAGTTGATCTATTTTAAGATTCTGTCCAAAGATTTTGTCAGTCACTGGACAGCAGCTCTGTTTTTGTTATTCGTATTTGTCTCGTCTCGTCTTCTTCCGCTTATCCGGGTCCGGGTCGCAGGGGCAGCATCCCAATTATTCGTATTTGTGTTCAGATATTTCTGTATAATCAGAGATGCACACAATTTTTTTCATTGAGGTACTCGGGGGAGAACCTGGCGCTGATGTGTGGTATGCCGTGAGTTTTGGGGGGGTGCCTGTGTGGGGGCTGCGCGATCCGGACCGTGAAAGCACCTGTGACGCTTCAAGCTGGGAGTCACTATTAAACTACATTCAGTTGCTGGCTGAAACAGAGCGACTCTTTATTTAAAACAATGTCAGAGAGAATAACAGCATGGACCAGTTCTATATCGGGGTAGCTAATCAGTGACGCACATTTGGGTGTCACAACAAAAAGAGTCTTCTAACATAGTTCCGCATGCAGCGCCGGTCTGCAAAGGCGCATTTGGGCAGAGGGATCAGGTCCACAACCGCAAACAGTATCTGGGGTGCGCATGCGTACTGGTGGACTAGTTATGTGCATCTGTGTGTATAATCATATACAGTTTTGAGCAGCATTTATTTTTAAAAAGTTATTGTTTTTATGTTTGTTTTGCTGCTGCAAAAAATATAAATTTCCCTGCTGAAAGATCAATAAACAAAAATCCTGTCATTAATTTGAGATATTTGTTGCTTGTATAACAGATTGACATCTGCTTGAAACAAGTATCTTATCTAGAGGTTTGTTTGTGTTTTGTCACCAGGAAGCAAAGGTGATGGTGGTTCCCTGTCCGAGTGTCCAGCCCATAGAAGAAGCTCTGGAAGACTGCGCACGCAACGTGATTCCTGTCATACTCTACGCCATCAACCAGGACTCCCTGAGTTCAGATCAGGTGGCTGAGCTCTGGAAGGTCAAAGAGATGCTCTCGTTTCCAATCTGCTTCATCCGAGTCCTCGACGCCTCACTCTCTGCCTCTCCAGAATGCGGCCGCCGGGCCGAAAAGGAAAGGGAGAAAAGCACTTTACACAAGCAGCTAGTCTCACTTGGCTTCATTAATACCCCAACTGGAAACTGCTCCTGCGGCGCCCCCACACAGATCACCACCCCGGGGGCCAAGCCCCAGAGCATGCTGGGTGAATCTTTTGATAGACTAAATCGGTTGCTGGTCCCGTTTGCTCGCCAAGTTCTTCAGAACCAACAAGTGGAGGCTGCCAACCTGCTTAATGGGGTTCACTGTCGATGTCTGGACCTTTTCATCAACCAGGTCAGATGATGGTTTATGTTTGCTTTTACTACGTCATTAAAGTCGTGTGATTTTTGCTTCTTGGATTAGCTGGGCTCAGTGGGTTCTGACTTTCTTTTCCCCAGACAGATTCATTTACAGACCTTTGTCATCTTTGCTTCACCTCCCTGCAGGCCTTCGACATGCAGCGGGACTTACAGATAACCCCCCGCAGGCTGGAGTACACCCATGAGAAAGAAGGTGAACTATTCAACTCTCTGATGGCCATTGCTAACCGAAAACAGGAAGAAATGAAGGAGATGATTGTGGAGACACTCAGCAGCATGAAAGAGCAGCTACTGGAGGATGCAGCCAACTTGGAGTTTACAGGTTAGTGAGGAAACACTTGGGACAAAAACCACAAGAACAGTTTTTAAGATGTACTTTCAGTTTGGAATCCTAAAATGCATAAAACATCTGAAGGGTTGGTGATGGTAGGGGTGGTTTAACTGTTTGTTCTTCTGCCTTCAGGCAGTCAGCTGTTTTCTATACATCTGTGATGTGTTAAACAAGTGCTGTGTGTGAGTGAGTGTGCATGTGACATGTTGGAAAACTAAGATCCTTGTGATTCAGAGATGTAAAATATTTTTCATCCACCAATGCCAAAAAAATATCCAAACCAAAACTACAAGATTGAACAAATATGTTAAAATGTTATCAGGGTTTTAAAGGTGCTTTAATAAAATGATTAAGTCTTTGAAAATGTCTCTTTTAATTATTATCATCCGACATCAATATCCAGACCTGCTGATCTATACACAGACATGCATTTCAACAATAATCAGGACCATTGTAATCCTACTTTACCTTTTTTTTTTTTTTTTTTTTTTAACCCCTGAAGGCATATCAGGTCTCATGAAGTTTTCTCAAATCCTTAGTTGGAAAAAATCAGTTTGTGAATCTGATGAGGCAGTTGATAATAAAAACTTTTATCATGATGTTCATTCGTGCAAGCAGACAGACAAGTAATTGTGAGCTTTTATGTGAAAGAGCTGGAAATTCTTTAAAACACCTTTAAAATATCCAACATACTTGAATTAGGCATTTGGAGGTGTGTTAATCCTGCAGACGTTTTCTAGTAATCAGCTGATGGATGTTCTTTTATTGACAAAAATCTTGAGAATCAGGGAAAAATGTCATCCCTATAGGAACCAGCAAGTGTTTGCACTAAAAAAGTTGACATTTTCTGCACTGTAAACTCCAATTTAGCTGCAGAAGAGCTTAAGCAGTCTTAATCATTTCTGAAATGTAGAGGTTTTATGATCCATCATATAAATCCAGTCATAACTAACTCAGAATGTTGTTGATGTTTTGTTGACTTATTGTTTTTAATCAGTAATGTGTTTTTAATCAATAATGTGTAATGTGTTTGTTTATATGTTAAAAATATCTTTACTGAAGTGAGTTAAAGTGAAGTAATTAGAAACTTTGTTCTAAACTCAGATGGTTTTAACTTTACATCAGAGGACAATCAACTCCTTGTCTGCTACTTATCAATAATGTTTGTCTTTATTTGTAGATATTTGTCATCCTGCTTATTTGACTTTGAGAGAAGCTAAATGTTCAGCAGCTTTTTCCAGTCTGAATAACTTCAAGACATTTTAAATCCTTTGTTATGTTATGTTATGTTCTGAGGCAGGGATTTTGTGATTTGTCCACAAAGTTTGGCTCTGTCTGACTCAACTGTTGAGTTAAGTAGCTGAGAAAACCCTTTAATCCATGGCTGCTGTCGACACTTCTGAGACTGTTTTTAGAAGCAAGTTATCTAGAGTGAGTCTCAGAAGTTAAAACGGATACAGGTGTTGAGCTTTGATCTGTCTGGCTGCCATCAGTAAATAAAACTTGTTCAATGCAGTTTTTCCCCACTTATCAAATTAAATCACTCCTGTGTTCTAGTGCCACAGAAACACAAAGCTAGCTCAGACAGGTGGTCAAGTGATTTGATCTGTGAATGTTCTTTTCTTTGTTGTTCACCTAAACACCTCTTTGTACCCTCAAACATTCCATAAAACACACACGGTAGAGCTCCTCTGTGAACTGCCACCTTATCGTGGTGGAGGAGTTGGAGTGCCCTAATGATCCTAGGAGCTATGTTGTCTGGGGCACTTTGTGCCCCTGGTAGGGTCACCCATAGCAAATTGGTCCTAGGTGAGGGGTGAGACAAAGTGCGGTTCAAAAGACTCTTCATGGAAGTTAAATCAACGAGCCCGAGTACCCGGCCTGGAGGGTTACCGGGGTCCCACCCTGGAGCCAGGCCTAGGATTGGGGCCCGTGAGCGAGCGCCTGGTGGCCGGGCTTTCGCCCATGGGGCCCGGCCGGGCCCAGCCCGAACCAGATACATGGGCTCATTCACCTGTGGACCCACCACCTGCAGGAGAAACATGAAAGGTCCGGTGCAATGTGGATCGGATGGCAGACCAAGACGGGAGCTTTGGCGGTCCGATCCCCGGACACAAAAACTGGTTATTGGGACATGGAACATCACCTCTCTGGCGGGGAAGGAGCTGGAGCTTGTGGAAGAGGCTGAGAGATACCGGCTAGATATAGTCGGACTCACCTCGACACATAGCGTTGGCTCTGGAACCCGAGTCCTTGAGAGGGGTTGGACTCTCTTTTATGCTGGAGTTGCTCCGGGTGAGAGGTGGAGGGCTGGGGTGGGCTTTCTGTTAGCCCCAAGACTCTCTGCTTGTACTGTATGTTGGGGTTTTCTCCGGGGGACGAAAGGGCAGCTTCCTTGCGCCTTCGGGTTGGGGAATGGGTCCTGACTGTTGTTTGTGCTTATGCACCAAATAGCAGCTCAGAGTACCCACTCTTTTTAGAGTCTCTGGGACGAGTGCTGGATGGCGCTCCGACTGGGGACTCCATAGTTCTCCTTCACGTGGGCAATGACGGCGTGACCTGGAGGGGCGTGATTGGGAGGAACGACCCGCCCAATCTAAACTCGAGTGGTGTTCTGTTTTTGGACTTCTGTTCAAGTCGCAGTCTGGCCATAACGAACACCATGTTCGAACATAAGGATACCCACTGGTACACCTGGTACCAGGGCAGCCTAGGTTACAGGTTGATGGTTGACTTTATAGTTGTATCATCTGACCTGAGACTGTATGTTTTGGACACTCGAGTGAAGAGAGGAGCAGAGCTGTCAACTGATCACCACCTGGTGGTGAGTTGAATCAGATGGCAGGGGAAGATGCTACACAGACCTGGTAGACCTAAACTTATAGTGAGGGTCTGCTGGGAACGTCTGGCAGAAGAGCCTGTCAAGATGGTCTTCAACTCCCACCTTCGGCAGAGCTTTGTCCGCATCCCGAGAGCAGTGGGGGACATTGAGTCCGAATGGGCCTTGTTCCGCTCTGTGATTGTTGAGGCAGCTGTTGCTAGCTGTGGTCGCAAGGTGGCCGGTTCCAATCGTGGCGGTAACCCCCGTACCCACTGGTGGACACCAGAGGTTAGGGGAGCTGTCAAGCTGAAGAAGGAGGCCTACAAGGCATAGCTAGTCTGTGGGTCTCCAGAGGCAGCTGATGGGTATCGGAGGGCCAAGCGGGGTGCAGCAGTTTCCGAGGCAAAATCTCGGTCATGGGAGAAGTTTGGTGAGATCATGGAGAAAGACTATCGTCGGCTCCAAAAAGGTTCAGCAAACTATCCGGTGCCTCAGGGGAGGAAGGCGGCAACTTGCTCACACTGTTTACAGTAGGGACGGGGAGCTGCTGATGTCAACTGGGACTATAGTCGGGCAGTGGAAGGAATACTTTGAGGAGCTCCTCAATCCCACCGACACGCATTCCTATGAGGAACCAGAGCTGGGAGGCCTGGGGACGGACTGTCCAATCTCTGGGGCAGAAGTTGCTGAGGTAGTCAAAAAAACTACGCAGTGGCGGAGCCCCGGGGCTGGATGAGATCCGACCTGGGTATCTCAAAGCTATGGATGTTGTAGGACTGTCGTGGTTGACATGTCTCTGCAACATTGCGTGGTCATCGGGGGCAGTTCCTGTTGAGTGGCAGACCGGGGTGGCGGTTCCCATTTTTAAGAAGGGGGACCAGAGGGTGTGTTCCAACTATAGGGGGATCACACTCCTCAGCCTCCCTGAAAAGGTCTACTCCGGGGTACTGGAGAGGAGGGTCCGGTCGATAGTTGAACCTCGGATAGAAGAGGAGCAATGTGGTTTTCGTCCTGTCGTGGAACTGTGGACCAGCTCTTTACCCTTGCTAGGGTGATGGAGGGGTCATGGGAGTTTGCCCAACCAATCCACATGTGTTTTGTGGATTTGGAGAAGGCTTATGACCGTGTCCCCAGGGACACCCTGTGGGGGACACTCCAGGAGTACGGGGTGGATGGTCTTTTGTTAAGGGCCATTCAGTCCCTGTACCAGAGGAGTATGAGTCTGGTCCGCATAGCCGGCAGTAAGTCAGACCTGTTCTCAGTGAGGGTTGGACTCCGCCAGGGCTGCCCTTTGTCACCGGTCCTGTTCATAACCTTTATCGACAGGATTTCTAGGTGCAGCCGTGGTGTGGAGGGTGTTGAGTTTGGTGACAGGAGAATCTCGTCTCTGCTTTTTGCGGATGATGTGGTCCTCCTAGCTTCATCAGGTTCTGACCTTCAGCTCTTGTTGGGGAGGTTCGCAGCCGAGTGTGAAGCGGCTGGGATG
>SSNR01000301.1:188763-278084 GCA_006937965.1 Callopanchax toddi
GGGGGGGGGGGGGGGGGGGGGGGGGTTTGGTGTTTAAAATAGTCTGCATAACTTAAAAAAATGCTATGAAATGAATCAGATTGACCCTCTTCCTACTGTTAAACTTGATTGTATAATGTATACTTGTTTATGCAGTTATGCTAATTTAATATGCACAATTTAGTTTGTAAAATAGTGAATTAAAATATCTCTTACAGACTTTTCTTTTCTCCACAGACATCATTGTGACTACTAATGGAGAGCCAGTTACATCAAAGGAAATAAAATCCTGCATCCACTTGATCCAGGAGCTGATAGTGGTGCGTTTGAATCAGGCGGTGGCCAATAAGCTGATCAGCTCCGTGGACTATCTGAGGGAGAGCTTTGTGGGAACTCTGGAACGTTGTCTGAACAGTCTGGAGAAGTCCAACATCGATTCTTCTGTTCATAACATCACTTCTAATCACCTGAAACAGGTGAGAAAAGGGGAACTTTTTTAGTGAGGCTTTCAACAGGTGGAGACGTCTCTAAATGTTGAAGTTATGTTATGATTTAGTTCATTAGATTAAGTTTTATGTTCCATAAGGACAAGTTTGCTAGATAGTTCTCACATTTACTTCCTGTGTTCTCTAGCTATAAAAAGAAAAACCAATCAAATGAAATCAAACTGACATATTGGAAGACATTATAATTTTCCAGATAAACCAAACTTCAGGCAGCACATTTCCACCAAGTTAGTGGTGTCAGATGCCTCTGGACTGTCAGATAACATCCATTATTACATTTGGACTCTTCAGCTTATCTTTTCTTGTTTGTCACAGTTATTAAATGCTGCCTATCATGTGGAGGTCACCTTTCATTCAGGATCTTCTGTCACAAGACTCGTCTGGGAACAAATCAAACAGGTCAGCTCTCAGAAACAAAGCCATCACGATGTGCAGCAATGAATAAATTAGTGGGTTGTAACATGATTCTCATATCATTCTTTTTCTCATGTAGATAATCCACCGGATAACGTTTGTCAACCCTCCTGCCATCTCTCCAGAGTGGAAGCGAAAAGTTGCCCAGGACGCCATAGAAAGTCTCAGCGCTGCTAAACTGGCCCGAAGTATCTGCTCCCAGTTCAGGACCCGACTGAACAGCTCTCATGAGGCCTTCGCAGCATCTTTACGCCAGGTTCAGTAGTTCTTTTTATCCTAAGCCAGGGGTCTCAAACTCGCGGCCCGCGGGCCATTTGCGGCCCGCGATCCGCCACTTTGTGGCCCCCGCCTTGGCCCCGCGGGTGGGCGGGGCTGATGATCCGCGGGCCGCGAGTTTGTAGTAATCACGTTCATCCCGCGAGTAGGCGGTGCCTTCTGATATCTCAGTGTGGACAGAGCCATTTAATAAAGCTTATCATCATTCTTCCAAACGAAAAAGCTTTCTAAAGCATCTCCTGCTCCGTCTCTTCCAGTCATGGAGCCACCAGACTGCCTCAACTTGCTGATAATATATAAATAGAATCCTTTACTGTTCTTCACTGTATGCAGTTTTTATTTCAGAAATGATAATTTCTGAAATAAAACTTTTACTGTGGGTAAAAATGAATTAAAATGACTTAATTTCATGTTATTTTCAACATTTACTAAAGAACAAAGCCTGCTGGGTAATCTGTTGATCCAATCAGTTTAATTGTGATCATAAACGTCATCATCGCTGACGCTTTGGCTCACGGATCTTTAGCTAACTTTTTAGTGGTGAAAAACTCAGCGAAAATGTCCAGTAAGCCCTAAAGTGGTTCTCAAAAAAGGAAAGGAGGAGACGTCTGTACCACATCAAACCGGACTAAACTGGATTTATTTTAAATTCGGCGGCGGGTCTGACGGAGCGAGTGGTTCTACTGAGGTCCCCCTTCAGGCCGGTCCACCTGCTTCTAGCGGTCTCTACGACTCGGTCGGACCGACACCGGTGGCATTATCATCATCCTCATCATCTCAACTGTCTGCACTGAAAGGTTTGGAGCAAAATGCAGTCAGGACCTAACTCTGATAGAGTTCTGATCAGGGTCTCATGGAGCTGAAGACCTTTAGGGGACATGAGGACCGTTTGAGTGGACTGGATGAGAACCACGTAGGAAACTGGATTTCACTTCTCTCATCATGAGTTTGCTGAGCAGAAGACACGCAGAGTTCAGTTCTAAACTGGTGAGTAAAACCTTCCAGTTTGCTCTGGGAGTGGACCAGGACGAGACACACACCCTACCCCCCCTGGACCGGGTTTCAGGGTTACGGCGGTCTCTGGTCCTGATCCAGACTCAGTGCAGGTGATGTCAGCGAGCGACTCGCGCAGACTTTTGTCAGGGGAGGGGGGAGTCCGGACTCGGTACAGAGCTCGCGCAGGCGGATCCTGACCTGTGTTAGTCCGGTAAAGTTGGCAAAGTAAACTTTACCGGACTACAGGGTTCACCTTCTGGTCAGGACAGACTGGTCTGATGTATTTTGTGGTGATTATGGAAACCAGAAGTCAGAAAACACAGGATGGATTTATGGCTGTTTTAGGAGATCCAGATCTTGAGGAACTTCTTTTCAAACAGCCTAATTTTTTATTATTTTTCTTTATATTTAATAAACCTGCTCAGAGTAACTCATTTTACTCAGTAAATAATCCATGTGTGATTAATGGTTCTGCAGTAATTCAGACCAGACTCCATTAAACTCAAACTTTGCAGCATTAATGGTTTCATTGTTGTGAAATCAGAGTTCAGATTATTATGAAATGATGCTGAGATTTGACATAGTCAATTTAAGTGACCAGAATTCTTAAAAAACAACATAGCACCATAACTTGTGTGTGTTTGTGTGTGTGTGTGTGTGTGTGTGTGTCCTTATATATATTTATACGTGTTAAAATGGTTAAAGAACTTTTAGACATCTGAATCTGAATTAGGCAGATATCAAAGACTGAAGAAACCACATAAAGTCGCTGACTAGACAAATCTAGTTATTATTATTTATTTAGTACTGATTAATTTATTTTTGTATTAATTCTTAATTTATTTATTGTTTTTCTTATTATTTTGTGTTAGACAATAAAAAATAAAGAGATTTGATAAGATTAGAATTTTTAACAACGCTTTCTTTGTGAGCGACCTGATGCGGCCCAGCCTCACCCAGACTCGGGCTCCAGTGGCCCCCAGCTCATTTGAGTTTGAGACCACTGTCCTAAGCTGTGTGAAACCCTGCTGTCATCAACTGTAACCTTCTCTGGTCAAACCTCATTACCAGTACATCCATTTACATTTTCATTAAAGTTTAAAGTTTTCTTTATTTTAATAAAATTCAAATTTATTATTTGGTCATTTCATCAAACTTAAAAAAAAACACTCATGATTTTCTAACACCTTTGCTGACTGTTTTGAGAAAATGTAAACAGATTTAGATTTGAAATTACTGGTGACAGTTGATTACTGGGAGTAAAAGACTCTGGTAAAGGTAAATGGACAGAATAATGTGTTGGTAAGTGAACCCATCACAGTGTAGTAACTGATGCCTGAATCACACTCTTCTCACTGCAGTTTCCCTCCTAAACAGTAGGAGTCACTACTGAGAAAATTATACCACCAACAGCTAAAAGGGCATCATAGAAATAACATCAATCATACCATCACCTACTAGGTATCTGAATGTAACCTGGAAGTTGATGCCAGAACAAACGCTTGTCTTCCATTTACTGGTTACAGTAAAAGTTTTAAGCCCTGCCTCCTTTATGTAAACAAATGGCACATTTTTCTGATTAAAAGACAGAAATTCACCAGGTGTTGCTTTCTGTTGATTTTCATAGTTCTTACCTGGCTGCCTTTGTGCGTCGTACAGATGCCTGAACAGGCTAAACTGCCAGTTTAGACACATTTCATCATTTCTGAGGTCAAAACTGGCGATCATAATCTTCTATCAAGCTTTGTTTGGTCTCAGCAGCATCTGTGGTGTTTTTAGGTCAAGCTGGCCTTTAGAGGCAAACCTTTCTTGTTCATGTTCATAAAATGTGGTTCTCACTCAGCGTTTGACGGTTACAGAAATCAGGAGATGCAGATAAACGCATCATGACATCAGATTTGGTTCATACTGAGATCTGTAACTGTAGCCTTAGCCTAAAATTTCAGCTGGTCAAGAAATCAATCAATCAGTGGGTTAAAAAAACAACATAAAACAACCACGTTCACATTGGTGAACGTGGTTGTGGAACAGACATGTGCATTTTTGCTTTAAAGGAAATTTTGGATCTGTAGCAGGCGTAACAGGCGTAACACGACCATATTCTCATGTTTTATTGATGCTTCAAAAGCCTTTGATTGTGTTAAACTGCTCAACGGGATTGTACCTAAATATTTGGTGAGAATTTTAGTAGGGAAATTTGGTGTCCCTTCCTTTTATGGTTTCTAATGGTGTACGTACGACAAGGCAGTCTTCTGTCCCCTTGTCTTTTTAATGTGTACCTGGATGACCTATCCAGACTGCTGAGTCAATGCAGGACTGGCTGTCAGGTTGGGAATGTTATTTTAAATCATTTCATGTATGCAGATGATCTTGTAATCTTCTGTCCATCCAGTGCTGGTTTGCAACAATTATCAAGAATTTGCTCGCAATATGATTTGGACTTTGACATCAAATACAATGCATTGAAAAGTAGCATTATGATTGTGAGGAGTAAGGAGGATGATAAACTCATTTTCCCTGGACTTCTTTTTATCTGGCAGTATTATTCAGACCCTTTATGAAGTCAGATATCTGGGGCACCACATCACTGCTGACCTGTCAGATGATAGACATTTATAGACGGTGTTGTCTGCAGAATGCGCAGGCTAATATGCTCATTCGGAAGTTCTCTAGGTGCTTCATTTCTGTTAAGCTGGCACTTTTCAGAAGCAGTCTGTAAAAGCTTCAGGTGGCATACAATGGTACCTAACTGGAGCAGTGCTAGCCGGCTGTTAATGTATGCTAGTATTCCAACCTGTGCTGCTACACTTCAAAACCTAATGTACAGATGTGTGTAGGTTGAGGGACTCTGAAAATGATATTATTTCTACTTTGTCCACAATGAAACGAATCTCGAATCACTTCTTTTCTAAACTATGGAAACACTGGCACTGCTGCTTGTATGTTTGACTAATCTGTTGGATTATATTATCTGTTTTTAACTTTAATTTGATTTTTATGTTTTTAATCTTTTAATGTTTTATTCTTGTGCTTTAATTCCTTTTATTCTTTTTACCTGTTTAGTCTTTTAATATTTTATACTATGGACCGTATTGTGTCTGGAATAAAGTTTTGGTGATGATGATGACATTGCTCAGCTGAGAGGATTTCCCTGTGGTGTTGATTTTCTGTTAATGGTTTCAGTGGTGTTTGCCCTTACTGCATCTGTGGCTTCTGGTGACACTCAGGTCTAGAATCAGCCCAGATCATAGCTCAACAAATAAGTGATTTTCTTCTTTTATTAGTTTGTTTTTCAAAGCCCAGATATCCAACAACATTGGAGAAAGGGCTTTTATAAACCAGTTCCAGTCAGATTGTTTTAATGAGGATCACATGACAGAGTGGGACTCCTCTCTGCCTACATCTTCAGATTCCATCTGATCACATAAAACCATAATTAACTGTGACAATCTTATAGAGGAAGTGATGTTTAAAGATGTTAAGTATGAATATTGTTATCCAGTTAATTATTAATTGGACATACTGGGAGAAGAATATCATCAGAAGGATTTCACAGTTCTGTTGGAACCAGTAGAATAACGAGCAGAGCTTCTATAAATCACACGGATAACAACGCTCTTCTTTGGTATCGTTCTGTGTTGTGCAACAGAAAAGTGAAAGTATGCTGTGAATGTAAAGCAGTGTGAACAAACAGAAGTGTGTTTGCAGTTTTAAAAGAAGTTCATATCAAAAACTCAACATTATGAAATAGGAAAACATTCAAATCTGGGTCAAATATCCAGACACTGATTTTATTCATCTGGCGAAGGTTAATTTAATAATAGTAATCCTTTCCCCTGTCTCCCTGGGGAAATTTCTCTGCCTTATACCCGTCCCTGAGGAGCAGTGGGCTGCTATCAGGGGCCAAACTTGGGGTTCAGTATCTTTGCCCAAGGGTACTTCAGTACGAGGACTGCTAGAGCCAGGGAGTGACCTTCTGGTCAGCAGACAACCGTCCTTACCAGCTGCCCCCAATCTGTGCAAAAAACTCACTTTATAACAGCCTTTTTCTACGATTAAAACTACAATTATTCAACTTTATATTTTTTGTAGATTTTTAGAATAACAGGATAAATTAATTACACAGATTTGTTTTGATGCTTGAATCAGAACAGAACATCTAAAAGATTATCAGTCAGAAGCAGAGAGAGAGAGACCAGAAGTTCTTTGTGGATTTAATGTTTATTTTTCATTTACATCATTGGTCTGTCTGCATTCATTGGCTATAAAGCTGCTGTGTGTTGTTGGTCATAGAGCTGCATTGATTCTGCAATAATCACGAGTTATTCTTTAATGTCACACTAGCTCACAGATATCAAAGAAAAACAGCAGATAGTGGAAAAACATGAAAAGATGGTGTGGAACAGATGAAATGCATTGGTTAAAAACATACAGTTAGTCATAATAATTCACTTCTTACTTTGGTAAAGTCAGAAACTATTTCATTCTCATGGACAGATTTGTTTTATATTTTTATTACATGTTTTTGTCAGATTATTTTTGTTCAGTTCTCATTTGCTGATCGTATCTTTATCTGAGAAGAAGCTCACAGTTTCAGACTTTAAATATCCCTGAAATCAACAATAGAACTAAATGTTTACACGCAGCTGTAGGGCAGAGCTTACTGTCTCTCTCTGGTTTTAAAAATGAAAGGGATCAAGGAGCAACCCTGTGTAGGTCAGGACCTTTACAACCAACAGTGATAAACGATGACATCATTACAGAGGTCTGAGCAGCTGACCTGTAAACCCTGAGAACGTCCTGTTTAAACAGTGATAACATTTTTAAAGGGACTGTTTAGAGAAACAAAAAGCATTTACATATAGAAAGATGAACAAAGGTGGTACATTTTACATACAGACACACGCTCCAGATTAAACAAGCTGCTGGTGGTTCTTAGTTATGTTAGCCTAAACTCTGTGGCTCTGTCTATTTTCTAAAATGCATCATTAAAATAGAGTTTATTTGTACTATTATTAAAATATAAAAATATGAATGGCAAAGAATTTTAAATAATTCATCTATTACATGAAATGTAATGTTCAAATTGTTTTTATGGAAAATACAGACTCAAACAAAACAAAGATAGTTTAGATTTTTTAATGTGTTTTTTTAAAGGTTAGAATGTCTCACCTGTGGTAGAAATCGCTTTGAACGACCAGTTTGGGGTTTAGATTGGAAAGGATTGACCAGGTAAAGCAGAGTTCTTACAGGGTCTTAAAAGTCTTAAAAGCATTGAATTCATGAATTTGGAAAGAATACCTTAAAAAGACTTGGAAAAAGTCTTGAATTTTGGTATCTGGGTCTTAAAATGTGCTGTATGTAACTTCTCCATATCACATTTCACCTTAAAGATTTCATTTGTCAACCATGATTCTGATTAAATAACGTAGCTTAAATAAAGAGTGGTGGAACCAGTAGAGCTTTCCCCAGTCACTAAAAATAGATACCACAGACGGTAAACACAACACAGACATGGACCACAAGCATCAAGCCAAGGAGAAGCACGAAAAATCAAAGAAAATGTCAGCAGACCACAAGAAAGGTCGACCAACACCTGTTAGGTTTTTTTAAACATTTTATTTACACTACATAGCTATCAATTTCATGCTAGGGTTAGCCTACGGGAAAATGTAAATTTAACAAAGTGTGGCGGGATAAAAAATCTTTTCGTCATTGGTTAAAACCAGTGGAGAACAATGTTTTTAAGGCTTTTTGGACCGTATGCAAAAAAAGGATTCAACTAGGTACAATTGGCGTGAAGGCATTAAAGCTGCACTATGTAATTTTCAAACAAGCTAGGTATAGCTAGCTATTTTACACAAACACATCTCAGAGCTCTCACCCCTCCTGTCAGGTATAATCCTTATGCCGCGCCTCCCCCGTGCTACAGTAAACAAGAGAGAGCAAAACACCAGCAGTTGAAACACTATGCTAATGTTCACCCTGGTTTTTCCTCTTTCTACATCAACACCTGTGAAATGGGCAGTAAGATCGGTATTACGTTTTTATATAAATGGTCTTAAAAAGACTTGAATTTGACTTGAAGAAACCTGTAGGAACAGCAAGTACAAAATGCTGTTATCAACTAAATGTCTAAGAGGAACACGTGAAAACTATTTTATAAACTTTACATGGTTATTTACAGAGAATTATGTGGTTATTTGAAGCTGGATTTAACGTGGATCTGTAGCTGCTAAGCTTGTCTGTAAAGTTTATAAAATGGTGTTTGCATGATCTGATGTGAAATACTTGCGATTAGAGATGTTTTACCATGGCAGAAATCAGTTTTGTATCTGATCCCACTCAGACAGGCTGTTAGCTTGTCGGTCCACTCAGAATAAGAATTCTGAACTGATACCATTCAAGCTATCTATAACAAATCATTCTTCATGACTTTTCAACTGAAATGTACTTTAAAAGATCAGAACTATGGATATAAAAGTAAAATAGCAACTAGCCTGAAGGAGAGGAACTTACACTGACTCCAGTCAGTTCAGAACGCTGCTGCAAGGCTTTTAACCAACACACGTAAGAGTCAGCACATTACTCCAGTTTTAAGATCTCTGCACTGGTTACCAGTGCATTTTAGAATTCATTTTAAACTTTTAGTTTTTACTTTTAAAGCCATGCGTGGTCAGGTCCCTGTTTATATTTCAGACCTTTTACAGCCCTACAGTCCTCCTCGTAGTCTGAGGTCTGCTAGTCAGAGGCTGTTGGAGGTTCCTAGATTACATTTGAAGTCCAGGGGAGATAAATGTTTTAAAGTAGTGGCTCCAAGATTATGGAACGCTTTACCTCCTCCTCTGCGTTGCCTGGATTCTGTTGACTCTTTTAGGAAACAGTTGAAAACTCATTTATTCAAGCTCGCTTTTAACTGATTTTAGGTTGCATGATGTTTTTGTTTTACCGTGTTTTTATTTTACGTTTTATCATGTTCTTATCAAGTTTTTATTTTGCGTTTTATCATGTTCTTTTCATGTTTTTATTTTGCGTTTTATCATGTTCTTATCAAGTTTTTATTTTTGTGTTTTATTATGTTCTTATCAAGTTTTTATTTTTGTGTTTTATCATGTTCTTATCAAGTTTTTATTTGTGTGTTTTATTATGTTCTTATCAAGTTTTTATTTTTGTGTTTTATTATGTTCTTATCAAGTTTTTATTTTTGTGTTTTATCATGTTCTTATCAAGTTTTTATTTTTGTGTTTTATTATGTTCTTATCAAGTTTTTATTTTTGTGTTTTATTATGTTCTTATCAAGTTTTATCCTTTGTGTTTTTATAATTGTTTTATTGTAAAGCACTTTGTGGCCATTGGCCTGAGAAAGGTGCTATATAAATAAAGTTATTATTATTATTATTATTATTATTATTATATAAAACTGACATGACACCTTGGGAAAAGAAACCGTACAAAGAAAATGAACTTTAACCAAAGAGAGAGTTAATTTGACCCCCCTTGGTGTCTGAACCTGAGACGTTTGTGATTGCAGCTGGAGGAAGGCCACACTGGGCGTCTGGAGAGAACCGAAGACCTGTGGCTGCGCGTGAGGAAGGACCACGCCCCTCGACTGGCTCGCCTGTCTTTAGAGAGCCGCTCCCTGAGGGACGTGCTGCTTCATGGTGAGTCATCACTAAATCCTCTCATTGTTCACAGACAGCCAGAACTGAACCCACAAGGAGCTGGAAACCTCTTAGAAGCTCAGGATTCATGTAATACCATAATGTTTACTTCAGTCAGGGCAGTGTTTCCAAAAACATGTCGGATATTACCAACATATTTTAATATTGTCTGACAAAAAACCTAAAATCGTCAGACATGTTGACTGACCTGCTTCTCTCCTATGTTGTATTTCTCTCTCTGTCTCTCTTGTTTTCTCGCTCACATGCCTTTTCTTGCTCGAGTGCCTTCTCTCACTTGGATGTAGTGAGACTCATCCCATAAGAAATGTCAAAGTATTCCTGCAGACTTGATAGCCTCTGATCACGTAGGATCTTTCTTTTTCTCTGTGGCTTCTTGGTGGATGTAGATGTCTCTGATGTAAACTATTGTACGAAGTTTGGATTCTGAATCAGAAGTGAGACCAGTGTTGGCATCTGTCATCTCTGTTTCCAAAACACCCTTTAACAGCCACAATTTAGTTTTTATTCTGCCCGTTCTTCCTTGTCAATCTTAATTTAATACTCAAAACACAGCTTCCTGAATTATTATTGGTGGTGGACACCTATCAGAACAGCTGCTGAAGTTTCACCTGAAAGTGCTGCTGATTGGTTCCCAAACAAAGCTGAGATGGTAACTAGTAACTCTGTTAACACTGTTTACTTAGGTTGGAAGATATAGGAAGCCAAACTACAAGTGAAAGAGAAGTAATTAAAATGTAGAAGTGATAACAGGAGAAGTTGAGGAAGATGAGTCTGGAGCTGAAGCAGGTACAGCTGCTTATGGTTTCAGCTTCTGAAGAGAACAGTGAGACGAAGGACAGTGATGATGATGATGATGATGATGCAGATTGTGAGAGCTTATGAAGGGCTGCTGTACTTCTGATTTCAGTGTTTCATTTGAGAAAAGCTTTATAGTAACTTGTTGAACTGTATCTGATATAGGTATTCATTGCTACTAGTAGCGGTTTGAGGTAGAGGTCTCTATTTCAACCCAATCGTTTCAGGCTGAATAATTAAAGCCCCTAGGTGGAGTATTTTTCTATGTATCAAAGTTTTCTAAATGTTCTAAATGATATTTCAGGTCTAAACTATGATCTATGGGTAGAGTTCCACAACATCTGTCATTCTGATGAAGACCCTCCTTCCTCCTTTGCATTGTTTCTGGCCAATGAACTTTTTCAGCCAATAAAATTCAAATTTCTGCATTGTTGGCTTTCTATCAACGTGCATGCGCTTCAAGCAAACCTGTAGCAATAGGGGGCGCTCTCGTACAGGACGCTTTGTATCTTTCGCTGTAGTCTCAGCCGTAATGGAGGATCCAGTCAGAGCTAATTTCTACTAAAAAGTCCTCCATTGCCCTGCTGACGAGGGATTTGTTTTTATTTTTAAATATTTCTCCTTACAGAATGGCAAGGCTTGCCAAGGATACACGTTTATTTTGGCCGAGGACTAATTCTGGACCGAGCGTTTTCTTATTTCCGGTTCCTGTAGCTTCAGAATATCAGCTGCTGTTCTAAAGGCAGAGAGAGGGCAGCCTCTTACAGGGTGAGAACAATGATTTGTGAACTGTGAGTGATTAAAACTTACAATGTAATCATAGTTTGAGTTGCACAGTTTATGCCCAGCTTACAGTCTGAAGTAATGCGCCGTGTGCACACACGTGCATGTTGAGGTGTTTTGGGAGGAGGAGCCGTTGGATGTTGGATTCAAAAACTGCTTTTTTGCTGAAATAATCCATCTAGCTGTTTTAAAGCCGCACTCTGGAGGATTTCATCAAGAGAGCAGTTTTTGAATCTAGCGTCCAAAGGCTCCTCCTCAAAACATCTCGACACGCGCGTCCGGTCGCATGCGTGCGCGCGTGCACACGGCGCATATACGTTGCATGAACTGTACAGCTCAATGTGTAGGGTTTAATCACTCACAGTTCACAATCTTATTCCAATACTACGAGGGTCTGATGAGCCCTCTCTGTCCCTGCTGCTCCTGATATTAGCTCTGTTAGCAGAGAGCTGCTGCTGGACTCTGAAGCTGAACTTGACTCGGCCCTGGATGAACTTCCTGACCAAAATAAACGCATAACCCTGTCAAGCCTTGCCATTCTGTGAGGTGAAAGGTTTAAAAATAAAAATAAATCTGTCTTTAGATGGGAAATGGGTAGGTTTTTAGTAGAAATGAGCCGTGAGGCTGATATGCAAACAGAGAAACACACGGAGCGTCCTGTACGACAGCGCCCCCTACTGGTACAGGTTTGGTCGATGCGCGTGCATGTTGAGAGAATGCAGAAATTTGAATTTCATTGGCTGAAAAATGTCGGCGGCAAGAAATAATGGAAAGGGGTCTCTAGGAGGAAGGAGGGTCTTCATCAGAATGACAGATGTTGTGGAACTCAACCCATAGATCATAGTTTAGACCTGAAATATCATTTAAAACATTTAGAAAACTTTGATACATAGAAAAATAATCCAGAGAGCCGCTTTAAGTAAATTGATCGGGCTGACTCTGGTTCAAACAGCAGAGAGAGAGAGAGGAAAAAACCTTTGTCATAATTAGAAAAATAAAGAATGCTGAATTTTGTTCTGATTAAAAAGAAAAACTACTAATACTAAAACAAGATGCTGAGCTGTGAAGTGTGAGCCGCATTCAGGTGCAGGAAAAATGTTGACAGCTCATTAAATAAATGCAGCGCTACATGAGGTGCAATAAATTTGTGTGTTTTTTAGGATCAAACTTAAACCTTTGTGTATTGGTAAACAAACCCAAAACAATTGTTTGACTGTTTTCAGCTCTAAATTGTCTCCAAACTGTTTTGTTCTTTGTTGAAATGTGTTGTTTTCTCACAGGCAAGCCGAAGCTCGGACGGGAGTTGGGTCGGGGTCAGTACGGAGTTGTGTACCTGTGTGACAGCTGGGGAGGACACTACCCCTGTGCCCTGAAGTCTGTGGTCCCACCTGACGATAAACACTGGAACGATTTAGCTTTAGAGTTTCACTACACCAGGTGAGTTGGAGAAATTCAGTGTGAAAACCGTCAGGAAGTATAAACCTCAGAGCTGTGTGACGAGAAATGCGAGACACCCGTTTGAGGAGCAGCTGCTGAGTGGTTTCTATTACAGTTGACACGTTTTATTATGGAGGTTGAGCTCCACCCATGTTGAAGTGAAAATAGTTCTGACTGTTGATGCTCGAGGCTATTTTGTGTTGGTTCAACATTTTGGAAATCCCATTAATGCTCCAATGAATATAAATATAAGAATGCAGAACGTTCTAAAACTGCAATAAAGCAGAACAATTGGAAGTAAGGGATGTTGGACAGGTTGTGATTTACATGAGAAGGCATTTCTGATGTGTGTGTGTGTGTGTGTGTGTGTGTGTGTTTTGCAGGTCTCTGCCCAAACACGAGCGTCTTGTCGACCTGCATGGCTCTGTGATTGATCACACCTACGGCGGTGGCTCCAGCATCGCTGTCCTGCTCATCATGGAGCGACTGCATCGGGATCTCTACACAGGGCTGAAGGTGACGCCAAACAGCACACCTCGCTCTCTGATAGGACAAACATACAGTTTCCTGTTTGTTCCGCCAGTTAACGTCTCCTCTCTGTTGATGTTGTGACTCTCCTCCAGGCTGGTTTATCTCTGAAGGAGAGGCTTCAGATCGCTCTGGATGTGGTGGAGGGGATCCGTTTCTTGCACAGTCAGGGTCTTGTCCACAGAGACATAAAACTGAAAAATGTGCTGGTACGTTCAGAACAAATGCATAATAAATGATTTGTCAATATCTGGAATCTGAAACATGTCCAGATATTTAAAAGCTAGATCATCTTCTGTGTCCACAAATATATAATGTAATAAATCAGACTTGAACATGCAAAATTTCTTATGACCATTAGGGGGCGACTCTCATTAGATTTAACATCCCAGTAAACATTTTCTCAATGTTCTTGGTTTTCATTTTACTTTCTACTTACTTTTCTTTGTTTTAATGTTGTGAAATGTGCATATTATGTGTATAAAATATAATTAACCACTTTCACTTGACTTGACCTTTTTGAAATGCCCTAATATTCAATTATAAACATATGTTACAGTTACTAAAATAACCATAAACTGTATCCTATAACTAACGTGTGTATGTGAGACAATCCCACCTACTGGAGATTTGACCTGATCTGTCTTGAGTTTATTTAAATTTGATGTAGACGAGTGTTTATTATTTTAATGTATAAGGTGTTTGTTGTCCGTCATAAATTGTTGGGTTTTATTAGAAACTCTTTATGTGAGATATCACCTATCAGAAGGATGCATAATATTTAAATTCATACATTCAGCAACATGTGTTTCAGAGCCAGATTTGCCAGGTTTTCATTTAAAAAAGAAACGTATAATTAAACGTCCTTGCCTTCATTTTTATTTTTAAAGTTGGACAAACAGAATCGAGCAAAGATCACCGACCTGGGCTTCTGTAAACCAGAGGCCATGATGTCCGGCAGCATCGTAGGAACTCCCATCCACATGGCTCCAGAGCTGTTTACAGGTATGACCTCTGACCTCTCACACCTTTACGTTATAGAGAAACTTCTGTGATATGACTTCAAACTGTTTAATTAGTCTGAAGTTTTACAGAAAGCAGCTAGAATTAACAAAAACTTTAGATCTAAGTGAATTCAGGGGACTTCCTTGTTATAAGAGCAGTCATAATGTGATTAGGACAGGAATCTGCGTGCGTGCATACATGCGTGTGAGAAAATTAGCATACACAAATGAGCACAAACGCAACATAACAGACTCTGCTGTGACTGATCTCCTGACAGGAAAGTATGATAACTCCGTTGACGTTTACGCCTTTGGGATCCTGTTCTGGTACCTCTGCACCGGCTCAGTGAAACTCCCAGAAGCCTTTGAGAAATGCTCCAGCAAGGACCAGCTCTGGAATAATGTTAAAAAAGGTAAACGCTGCTCACAAAAATCTGATGATCCAGACTAAGAGATAAAAGTTATTGGACTTCTCGTGTCACTGAGTCACAAACAACACAAAACTCCTTCAAGTCTGACTAAAGTATGAATGAGCTTCTGCTAAATCACTGCTGTCAATAAACATTGACGTCAGTTTGCTTTGAGCTTTCAAAACAGTTAATCCAGAGCTCTATTTATTCAGGACATCAGTGCTCTTTCGCTTCAGTGAATAAAAAAATTCCCTCAGTAACTCCTGTTTAGATCAGGTCGCTGTTCTTGGGGCTCATCGTAGCTCACACTGCCACCTGCTGTTCAGCCTGAGACGCAACGATCTCCCAAAATTCACAAGATCTATGTCTTACTAGTATAGATAATGCATCATTCTGCCAGGCTTCTAGCACTTTATTTATAACCGAACCATAAAAGTTGGACCATTCAACATGAAGTGGGTTTTAGATGTGAGGAAAAAGAACACTAGGTTTGTGCTCATTAGTTTGTTATATTTGCAAGTTTTCTGGCAGTGATGGGCAGATGGTTTGTCCAATTGTTGGGTAGTTTTTTAGAGTTTACACATGTTTTATGAAGGATTTGTCAGATGACTCAGTAAAATCTAGTTCATTTTAAACATTAAAACAGCTTCAAATAGATTTTGGAGCTGAATTAAAATGCATCTGGAGGCATGATGCGATGTAATGTTGGGGCGGCGTTTGGCTCAGTTGGTAGAGTGGCCGATCTGGTAACCGGAGGGTCGCCGGCTCGATCCCCAGCTCCAGCTGGGTTTGTCGTTGTGTTGTTGGGCAAGACACTTCACCCAACTTGCCTGTGTGACTGTGTGTGAATGTTGGTTGTGGTCAGAAGGGCCGATGGTGCAGAATGGCAGCCTCGCCTCTGTCAGACTGCCCCAGGGCAGCTGGGACTACAGACGTCTGTCGTAGTTTACCACCACCAGAGTGTGAATGAATAATGGAGCTTCTGTCAAAGCGCTTTGGGTGTCTTGAAAGGCGCTATATAAATCAATCCAATCCATTATTATTATTATTATTATTTATTATTATTATTATTATTATTATTATTATTAAACATGTTTAATTTTGTTTTTCAGTTTCAACATGAAAAAAGATTTCACTGCTCTTGAAATAAATAAAATACCAAAATTATTTGAACCAAAGACAAATGCCTTTTTCTATCTGTTGAAGTTTTATAAATAATTTACCTGGATAAAAATGAAACTTATCTTTGAAACAAAATTAAACATTGAGGCAACGAACCCTGATCCTGAGCTCTCTGTGGACCTTGAGGTGGTTTCTGTTTGTTTTGGGACTCAGAGACTCTGTTGTGTGTGTTGTATCAGGTTCCAGACCGGAGCGGCTGCCTGGTTTTGATGAGGAGTGCTGGCAGCTGATGGAGGCCTGCTGGAACGGAGACCCCTCCCTCAGACCTCTGCTCGGCATCGTGCAGCCCAGCTTGCAAAGCATCATGGAACGTCTGTGTGGCTGTGGCTCAGAGCAGAAAAGCAGCAGTCTTGAGGACTCGAATTGAAAACACTCTAGTTAAACCAACAGCTATGCGGTTTTCATCAGAAGAGTATTTTTCTTGTATCTTTGAAGAACAGAGCGAAGTTAATCCTTGTTGGATTTACATTATTTATGAGGAGCTGACCGACACCAGGTGTGTGCAGATATGTGTGTTTTATTGTTTGTGCTTCGTGTATTTGTATACAAACTCCACACTATGTTTTTCTGGTAGCTGCAGCGCTAATTGCTACTTTGTCGTAGAATTTACTAGATTCAGATTGTTTTAAAGAGTAGTGCATTCTCAGTATTATAAAAAAATATAAATGTATAAAATTAATTTTAGATTGTATTTAAACTGAACATGTCTGTGTGTATTCAAAAACATCTTTTTTTAATAAAATGATCTGTTACAAACAAAACGATGTCATGCATTTTAAAATCAGATACTTGTGTTAGCAGTGGAGCCTTTGGCATGATATGTTAAGTGGGGCACAATAACAGCTATAAAATTTATATAAATACACATTAATATATGTATATGTAAAAAGGGTGGTAAGACTTTTATTAAAGTTTTCATGAATGTTTTAACCTTTTTAAGTCTCAAATGTTCAGTTGGTTATATGCATTTATGTTATGTTAAAGAAATGAATGAAAACGGCTGGATCTGGAGTTTTAGAACTAAACTACTAAATGAAACAATGTCTTCACTTTAATCTATGCAGAATAAACAATGTTTCAACAGTAGCAAAAAAAAGAAAAAGATTATAAAAGCCTCCCTCCTCTGTTTCAGGTGGAGCAAGTTGCTTTATTCTTGCAGTGTGGAGGAATTGTTTGAACACAGTTCTATAAGGTGAAGAGTGTCTCAGACCTCCTCTGTTAGAGAGGCTTGTTCCACTTTTACATAGATGACCTCTTTGATAACCAGCCATCCTCTCTGTCCAACATTCAGACACCTTGGTCTTTAAAACAGAGCGTTTTTGTTCTGACTGAGCACAGTAAATAAAGACAGCTGGTTCAGTGTTAAACAGGCTCCTGGATGATTTAATGACCCTTCATAGACTCATGTTTGTTTATGGTTACTTTGTGCTTCAGCATTTAACTCTGATACATAAACATTTGAATTAAAAGCTGCGTTTGATGAAGACCTGACTAGACTACCTTCCAGGTACATCGTGAGTCAAATAGGACATCATACTGGACCTAACAGCAGAGCAGGAGGGATGGCAGACAGTACGCTGTTCAGTATCAGGGTTCTTATGTATTTAAAACCCTAAACTTTATTATGTAGAATATTCAAGGTTTTGAAAATGCTTGACTTTTTACTGAAGTGTTTAAAATTGTAGCTGAAATTGTCTGTATGACTATAACATCAATTTATGGGACAGGTAAGTAGTTCTGAGTCATTTTGAGCCTTCATGTATAAATCCTCATCTCTGCTGTCAGATACTGGAAAGTCTTGACAAACACCTTGAAATTAGATTTTTGGCAAGAATGTAAGAATCCTGTCTCATTCATTCAGATTTTTTATTTAAAATCTTTATAATCTAAGATTTCACACTTCGATGTATAAAACTTAAATTTGAAGTGGATGATTTTTTTTTCTGTCAGTGTTTTAACTCTGTTTTTCTTCATATGCAGCTTTTATTCCACTGACTTATGTATCAGCACCATATGCTGAAACACATAGAAATAAACAAATAGAAAAGTTCTGTTATAGCTCTTTTCATTTATTTTCTTTACGTTTTGCTTCCAGACTTTGCCATTGGCTGCTTTGTCACTTATTTCAGTCTGACCATTTTCATAGAAATATTGTGTTTTTGTTGTTTAGGCTACTCCCTCTGATCTATAAATAGAGACAAGCTGTTGAAATTTAGCCTGATGGATCAAATTGAACTTGTATGAAAGATGATCAAAATGTTTGTGTTAATATTTCAAATAGATGCATTGATTTGACCCTTTTCTATGTTTTCAGCACTAATCCAGCTAGAAGGCACCGTGTTTTTCAGGTAGAATGGGTCAGACATTTAAATAATAACATTAATGACAACATCTTTATATAACCATTAACAATAGGTTGTCACCAGGCCATGAAGTCTTTATTGTCAGTGTTCAGAAAGGCTTCATATGCATTCTGAACGACTCAAAGGCCTTTAAGGAACGGGTTTGGCCAGTTCAGCTCTGATTACCATGAGATGATAATACTGAAGGACTTTTACTTTTATAAAAAGAAAATATATTAGGCAACCTTTAAGCAAAACTCTCTACACTATCATGACCTAACTTCAGAAAAGATTTTTTAAATAGTTGTTGAGTTTGTCTTGTTTGCCCTACATACAGATAACTTGACATTATTTTGTTTTATGAACACTGTTGAAACATTCACTGTTTGTCTGTACAATGCAGACAAACTGTTCTCAGTTCAGACTTTAAACAGCAGAATTACATGCTGCTCCAAGAAGGAGTCATAAACGCCAGTTGGTTACATTAAAAGAGACAATAGTGTTTATTCAGCAGCACTTCAAACTAACATTTATAGATTTCATAGAATAGAATATTCTTTTATCAGCCAATATATTGGTCTGGAAATAATTGTCATTTAATTGAAACTGAATTAAATATTTTGACACTGATTTAATTTGTTTTTAAAGTTTATTTCATCCTAATAAAAGTTCAGCTCTTGAACACTTTCAGTTCCAGTTGTATAACTGAAACTGAAAGGAGGGAATGAACTGAAATAGTACTTCTATAACGTAAGATAAATACTCAGTTACACGTTTGCAGCTTTATTCTTGATAAAAAACACACCTAAAACCAGAGAACCAGTGATTGAGCTCAGAAATATGAAGCTCATCTCAAACAGGTAGACTTTAGTGAGATGAGCAGAACGCGGGGCTGGACCAGGTCTTAAAGCGGTCTGGTTTAACTGGTTTAAACTAATGCCGAGGCAGGACAAGAAAAAAGGAAGTCAAGCCAGGTTTAATCGCTAAGTGGAAATTCACAGCACTATTCTATTTAGGGTTGTAAGGATGGGAGGGGTGAAGAGAAAGAAATGAGATAGTGACTGGTAAAGCTCGAATGGAGGTGGAGGTCAGAAGACCATTTAGAACTGTGGTGACGAGCTGAGCTTAGTATGCATCAGACTAGTTAGTGATTAGAGGAGTGGCTCTGTGTCTGGTTGGATGTTGCTTTCAGTGTGTGTATACACCCGGGCAGCCACTGGGTGGCGCCTACCGGGGGTAGGGGGGGCAGCTGCTAAGGGTGGAAAAAAACCCTGCATACAGTCAAATGGTGGAAACAGAGAGAGAACATTCCAGGTAGGTCATTAGTCAGGTAGGTATAAATATATGTAACACAATCAAAAGATGAAACTCAAGGGAATAAAATATATCATCTGATAATGGATGATGGGATTCAAATGAAGAAGATCAAAATTTAATAAATAAAATTACTGTATCTTATAAAAAAAATCTAAAGTTGTGTTTTAGGATGATGGGACAGAGTGAATTCAGGATGTTTATTCATAAATGAACCAGGTTAAATTTAGAGTCAGGGCTGAGTTTAAGTGATGTGAGGAAGAACTCGAGTCATTTCTGTTGGCAAATAAAAGTATTCATCAATTTAGCATCAGACTTAGAGTTAAGCTAAATAATATAATGTCCAATCAGTTTTGCCACCATGATATCCTGTTGAAGAGAGCGACAACTTCAGGTAAACAGCTCCAAATGTTCTAAATCAGTGATTCTCAACTGGTGGGTTGCAAACCAAACGTGGGTTGTGGATCCATCTTTAGTCAGTTGATGGCCTTTGTTAGGGCTAAAAAATGTTGAAATAAGAAAAAGGAATGTAATCTATTTACATTCTTTAACATTAGGTGGCGATGATGCCCTGTAATGCTATTTGACATTTTACAAAGGCCATTTTTGGAGATTCAGTGAGGATTCTGAGCTAAACCAACATAATTAGATTAGTTTTCTAATATTTTTCCTGTAGTTTAACTTTTTTATTTAATGTATTTTGCATGAAAACATCGACTGAGTACAGGTATGTTAAAAATGTCTAAAATGTTCTGATTGGTGAGTTGGATCAGATGTCAGGGGAACAGTAAGGGTCTACTGGGAACACCTGGTGGAGGAACCTGTCAAGATTATCTCCCACCTCCAGCAGAGCTACTAACTGGGGCTATGGTTGGTTGCTAGGGGCAGCAGCAGCTCAGTAGGTAGAGCGTTCATCTGATTTGGTTGTACCAAAACAGGAAGTACTCTCTAGAAATGAAAGGTCAGAATGAAACCAGGTGTTTATTCAGTGCATTTGTGACTTATCAGAACTTACCAGGTCAACTTGATCTGGAAGTAATTTTGTGTGTATGTGAACCTGCTTGTGTAATAAGTTCTATCAGTGTTTATAAAACCAACCACCACTGTTTGGAACACAATTTAGACGTGTTGCTGAGTGAATCTAAACATCTCCTATGAAGTGACCCTCTTCACCTCCTCTGGAGGTGGACCACCTGAACAAGTCACTGATGTGCTCTCGTGATCCAGGACACATTTAAATGTTCACAGACTCTCAGTGTTTAATGTTTCTGACTCGGTTTCAGACAGATAAACTGATCCCGTTCTCGGTCTATCTGTCTGAGCAGATCTGGGAAGGGGGAGAAGAGCCAGCATGGATGAAGACTCCTATCTGTCAGAAGTTCAGTTTGACTCAGTGTTAAAACCCACCTCAGAACTCTGATCCTGTTTCCAGCTCATCCTGTTTAAAGACACTAACTTGTCCCTTTGACAGCTCACTTTAGTGATCAGCTGAACATTTGTGACGTCTTTTCTAAAGTGAACACTAAATATTTTTTTATTTTATGAGAAAAATGTAGAAATCTATTTATTATTCAGCTGAAATAAGATTTCGTATTTATTATAAGTCTAGCCTAGACGTCTAGCCATCAGCTGGGCGTTTAAACGATAATGAACCAGTGATGTAACAGGTCTGACACAAGCAGCCCCTTTACAAACAGATTAGACTAAATCTTTTTTTACTATTAAAAACTTAGAGCTTTTCCTAGACTAAAATCAGTCATAAAGTTTTAATAATATTCTCCAACAGGAACAAAGCCAACAGACCCCAGGATGGTGCTTGTTGGGAGAACTGGAGTTGGAAAGAGTTCACTTCTTCCAAAGTGACATCAATGTGTCAGAAGGACACAACGGAATCTGATGGTCAAAAACTGTTTGTAGTAGATACTCCAGGCCTGTATGGCATGAAGAATTATACAAAGGAGAAAAAAAGAAGAGCTGAAGAGAGATTGCGAGATGCATCTTATTGTCTGCTCCTGGTCCTCACGTGATTCTGATCATCATCCAGATCAGTAGATTTGCAGAAGAGGAAAACACAGTGGTACTTATCCAGGAGATTTTTGGAAAACGGGCAACAGATGGTGCCTGGTGTTGTGTTCACTCATGGAGACGAGCTGGAAGAGGAAAGAGTTCCCGTTAAAAGAGCAGCTCTCTATGCTGTTGTCCGTCAGTGTGGTGGAGGATATCATGTCTTCAACAACAAAAACCAAGACCCCTCTCAGGTCAGAGCGCTGCTGAAGCAGGTCAACAATATGGTTTGGAGTAACAGAGGGAAGATCTACACACCAATGAAATGCTGCAAAAAGCTGAGAGAGACATAAAGGAAGAGATGGAACGACTTCTGAAAGAAAACAAAGACATGAGTCCTAAAGAAGCAAGAGGAGGAGCAGCGGTGAAGCTGGTGGCTGTGTGCAGTGTTAGTTGGAGCTGTAGCAGTTAAACTGAAAGGATGCAACATGCAGTGATACAATTATCATCAAAAGAGCTGATTTAAACCACAATAACATGGAGACTTTAGATGAAATCAGAATTGTCTCTCTGAATTTACAGGATTTTATTTGGGAAAATCAGAGTGTCATCCTGACTGTTGATCACAACATTGGGTTGTAGGTGATAAAAAACAATAACACCATAGAGGAACTGTTAGTGGAAGCAATAAAAACATTAACTATAATTATTTTAAAAGGGGTTTGACATAAGTGGTTAAGAAACAACACACCATCAGTGTTAAAAATCATTGCACATGGTGTTTTAATTTAGAGGACTTGTCTGCATGGTGATTTAGTTATTTTTAAATGGTGAAGTAGTAATAAGTGAGCAAAAACAACATGTAATCATATATAATGAAAAATGTATTCAGAATGAGATTTTTTAAAGCAGGTGACATTTTTTGTTCAAGCAGCCGTTGAGGTTTGGGTCAAATTATCCAAAAGAGAGGATGATGTAAGGAGGCAGGTAGTGGACTGTCTGTGAAAAGCACTCTACGAATAAACTTTACTTAAACACATCAAGAAACATGAACCCCGCTAATTGAAGTTTTCCTATGCTTTTAAATGAGCAATCATAATAAAGGGAATATTTATAAAACTATGAATCAGTTTTTAGGACAGAAATTTTACTGAAGTGTTCCTGATGAAATCTTCTGTACTTCGTCCATCATGTTATCAAATCTAAAGATATCAATAAAAAGGTAAAAAGTTTTCAGGCTGACTATGTAACACAGACTGATACTCAGAGACCCCAACAATGTAAACCAGGAGAGATAAAAAGTCTCCTGAATCACAAAAAACTCAGAAAAAGAACCAGGATTGGTACAAAAACGATTTAATTGGTAAAAACAGGAGATAAGGAGACAATGGTTTGTTTGGACGTCAGTGTTACACCATCAGTGATTCTGATCAGATGAGTTTATACATTATACTATGGTTCATCATAAAAATGGCATCAGCAGATCCCCCCGATCTCCACTCACATTAAAGATATGTTCTTGATTCATTTACAGGCCTCTCTGTACAGTAGAAATGATTACAGCTCAAATTAATTTACAGCACAAATCTGCAGGTTTTTATTTATTTATTTGTTTTACAAAAACAACTCTGGATCTAACCTATAAAATACAGCAGTTTAGTCATTCACCTCCAATGTTTTCATCCCTCACATATGACGATGAAAAATACGAGCATCTGTAAAAAAAAAAAAAAACAACAACAACGTGCTCCCACTGATTTAAGACAACAAACAGAAAGTCTTTATGAATGCAGATTGAAGGTTTTGAGTTTGTGCAGCTTTAAATCAGCTGGAAACAACAAACAGTGATGAGACGTAGCTTATTACGGAGCATCCCTTAACAGGAAGATTCATCCTCCTGTCTTCAAGTTCACTTCAGAGTCCATGAACACATAAAGAGCCCCGGGGTGTCGACCCAGAACCCACAGAACCTCTGAGTCCGACCTCCTCCAGCAGCTCACAGAAACAAGACAACAGAAAGGAACGTTCCCTGAATGTTTGAGTAGTGATCCCCCCCCCCACCAAAAAAAAATCTATAAACTGTCCCACAGTCTTCAAAAAATATCTCTACATCCTGAAACAAAATCAAAACAGCTGATTACCAACAAATCTGGGCAGTAAACAAAAAAGTGCATTTCTTCAAGTATGTAAACAAAACAATTTCTTTAAAGGAAGGCTTGTTCTGTCAGTGTGTGGCAACTCCTGAAGTTTGGCACACACACACCCATACACACACTTCGTACAGCCCTACACACACACTCACTCACTCACACACACGCAAACACACTCCTTCAGAGGAATTCCTTCTTTTTCCTCATTTTGTTGAAGGGGAAGTCTGGTGCTCCTCGTTGGCAGGAACTGGTGAGGGGGGGAGGATCTATGACCTGCAAAGACACACCCCTCCATCAGCGAGGTCACAGAGGTCACATGGATGTGCTGCAGTGACTGCTGGGAAAAAAATGGGTGATGTGAGGACAAAGAGGAGTAGGGATCAAGACGGATCCAGAGAGTTGGAGATGAATACAGAACAACACAAGGAAGAAAAACCAAATAAATGAAAGTAAATATGTGATAATGAAGAACACACACACACACACACACACACACACACACACACACACACACACACACACACACGTTTTTAGGGGGGAGGTGACAGATGATCGTTTGAAGGAGGATCAGCGCTTCATGGGATAAAACTAAAGAATAAAAATCTATGATTGTTTTTGGAAAGAGAGAAGGAGCAGAAAAGGTTTGTTAGTTCCTACAGTTCATTTGACCTGTGACATATAAAAACATTAAAGTACTGTTTTTACTCTGAATACATAAGTAGGAGGAGGTGGAGCTATTTTCATTTACAGCTCATTTTCAGAAATAGCTTTAAGCTAGACAGTAAACTGGAGTCTATCTGTGAAGAGTGAGTAGTTTAACCGATGGAGGATATTTAGAACTTTAACACTTAGAAAACTACCAGTGTTGGGAGTAACGAGTTACAAAAGTAATTCATTACTGTAATGCATTGCTTTTTTGGGTAATGCAGTAATGTAAGGCATTACAGAAAAAAAATCAGTAATATTTTACTCTGTACAACGTCAGTAACGCATTACAGTGCATGTTTAACCGGATTGAAGTGGTGGTTTTCCAGAGGAGAAACGTCACTCAGCGCCAAATGTTTCACTTCCTGTAGTCAGACAGAGCAGAGAGGAGTCCGGTTCTGTCTGGGCCACGCAGTAAACTCATGCGTGGTTCCGAACTGTGTCGGAGGAGCGTGGACAAGTCGCGTGCGCTGCCCAAGTCCTGCGCGCTCACAGTAACCAAGGCCCGCAGCGCGCCGCTCGGAAACTGAAGCGAACTGAGAAGTTTCCTGATAAAGAGTCGCTCTAACAGACTCCTCCTCCCTCCTGCAGCAGACGCTGCAGGAGGGAGGAGTCAAACTAATGAATAGGAACTCCCCATGAGCACAAGCTGCCTCACGTATATACAGGGAGTGCAGAATTATTAGGCAAATGAGTATTTTGACCACATCATCCTCTTTATGCATGTCTTACTCCAAGTTAAAGGCTCAAAAGCTTACTACCAATTAAGCATATCAGGTGATGTGCATTTCTGTAATGAGAAGGGGTGTGGTCTAATGACATCACCACCCTATATCAGGTGTGCATAATTATTAGGCAACTTCCTTTCCTTTGGCAAAATGGGTCAAAAGAAGGACTTGACAGGCTCAGAAAAGTCAAAAATAGTGAGATATCTTGCAGAGGGATGCAGTACACTTAAAATTGCAAAGCTTCTGAAGCGTGATCATCGAACAATCGAGCGTTTCATTCAAAATAGTCAACAGGGTCGCAAGAAGCGTGTGGAAAAACCAAGGTGCAAAATAACTGCCCATGAACTGAGAAGAGTCAAGCGTGCAGCTGCCAAGATGCCACTTGCCACCAGTTTGGCCATGTTTCAGAGCTGCAACATCACTGGAGTGCCCAAAAGCACAAGGTGTGCAATACTCAGAGACATGGCCAAGGTAAGGAAGGCTGAAAGACGACCACCACTGAACAAGACACACAGCTGAAACGTCAGGACTGGACCAAGAAATATCTCCAGACTGAGTTTTCTAAGGTTTTATGGACTGATGAAATGAGAGTGAGTCTTGATGGGCCAGATGGATGGGCCCGTGGCTGGATTGGTAAAGGGCAGAGAGCTCCAGTCCGACTCAGACGCCAGCAAGGTGGAGGTGGAGTACTGGTTTGGGCTGGTATCATCAAAGATGAGCTTGTGGGGCCTTTTCGGGTTGAGGATGGAGTCGAGCTCAACTCCCAGTCCTACTGCCAGTTTCTGGAAGACACCTTCTTCAAGCAGTGGTACAGGAAGAAGTCTGCATCCTTCAAGAAAAACATGATTTTCATGCAGGACAATGCTCCACAGCGTGGCTGGCGAGAAAGGGTATAAAAGAAGGAAAACTAATGACATGGCCTCCTTGTTCACCTGATCTGAACCCCATTGAGAACCTGTGGTCCATCATCAAATGTGAGATTTACAAAGAGGGAAAACAGTACACCTCTCTGAACAGGGTCTGGGAGGCTGTGGTTGCTGCTGCACGCAATGTTGATGGTGAACAGATCAAAACACTGACAGAATCCATGGATGGCAGGCTTTTGAGTGTCCTTGCAAAGAAAGGTGGCTATATTGGTCACTGATTTGTTTTTGAATGTCAGAAATGTATATTTCTGAATGTGGAGATGTTACATTGGTTTCACTGGTAAAAATAAATCATTGAAATGGGTATATATTTGTTTTTGTTAAGTTGCCTAATAATTATGCACACCTGATATAGGGTGTTGATGTCATTAGACCACACCCCTTCTCATTACAGAGATGCACATCACCTGATATGCTTAATTGGTAGTAGGCTTTGAGCCTATACAGCTTGGAGTAAGACAACATGCATAAAGAGGATGATGTGGTCAAAATACTCATTTGCCTAATAATTCTGCACTCACTGTATATGTGTGTGTGTATAGATTTAAATATACTGTATGTAGATATGATAGATATACGGTTAGATGGATGGATGGGTGGATAATGATGGATGGATGATAAATGATGGATGGACGAATGGGTTAATATCCAGATGGATGGATATCTCTCTCCATGTATCCATCACATCACCTTCCACTGGATGTAGAATGAGCTCATTAGATGTCAAATCCATATTTACAGTTATTTTGATGAGAGTAACTAAAAGTAATGCAAAAGTAGTGTAATGCCTTACATTTAAAAAACAGTAATATTGTAATGTAAGGGATTACTTTAAAATGACAGTAACAAGTAATAAATAATGCATTACAGTTTTGAAGTAACTTGCCCAACACTGAAAACTACCCTGAAAAAGTTCTGACTGGACAACAAACTGGCTGCTTTAAATGAAAACCTCAAACTGAGTGACCATTTTCACCAGCTGGATTTCATGTTAAACATTTTTATACAAGTAGGACTTTTTACTTATATAGAAAAATGTTTAATAATATATTTTAGAATAAACGAGTCGCTCTCTGAGGGCCTAGAGTTTAGTCCTGAATATTGCAGACTAAATTTAAATCACAAATTTAGTTCATGTTATTTAACTTGTGTAAAACACAAATGAACAGAAATATGTGAGATTGCTGCCAAGAGAACATTAATAAATAAATGTTTTATATTCTGGATGATAGATTGTTCTGTTTTTAGTAAACTGACTTTAAAACGTTTCTGTTTCCAGCTGCAGCAGAAGGATAAATGTGGGATTAAGTGAGTTTGATCCTTTGATAAAATCCAGAGCTGGATATTTGTGTATTTATGAGTTAATTCACTGCTGCTTCCAGTAAAGGAGGCAGATGGAGATTCAGCTCTACTCTTAAAATCTTTGTAGAAACAGGTGCTGTCTTCACTTGGCTTCACCTTACATGTAGAAATGAGACGAGCGATAACAACGATCACTGAGGACGAGCTATGACCTGACGCAGACATCAGACGAACAACAGAACAGCAGGGGGCGACACCGACAGGCAGGAAGCAACACATACCCTCCTCCATGTCTGCGTCAGCAGCTTTAATCTGGATCTGTGTGTCGGTACTCACTCGGACCCTGACGAGTCTCCGTCTACTGTCCCCGCCTTGATGCTCAGAGCGACGCCGTTCAGCTGATCGGGCAGGCCGGGTTTGGTCAGGCCGGGTCGGGTCTCGCTGGAGGAGGATCCCTGAGGGGACGCTGTGCCCGGAGTGTTTTCACACACCTCGTTATGGACGTGGTGGAGGCTGTTCCTCTCCACTATCGGAGAGAGCTGCTTCTTCTTCAGGATCCCTGAAAGGAATGGAAACCAGATGTCTCTGATGTCTGAGAGCAAAAGAAGAAACTCTGATTTTATTCTTTATGCTAACAGATGATGAAGTGAAGGTTTACCTTTGATTCTGACTGAGTGTTACCTTTATGCGGGTGGCTGTAGAGGTTTGGTAGTGAAGGCAGCAGCACCGTCACGGACTCCTGCAACCTTTCTTCTGATAGTGTCCGAATACTCCGACTGAGGACCGGTTCTGGAGCCTCCATCATTTCTCTGTCTCCACTTGGGAACTCACCGTCTCCCACGACTGCTGAGAAGTCTCCAGACCAAAGCATCTTCCCCAGACTGTTGTCTGAAAAACACAAACAAGGAGAGAAACTCTGTTTGCTGCTGCGGAGATCTGACGATATTTAATTCAGTAAAAATAAGAAGATCAGGTTTAGTTGAGATGTGGAGGATCTTTACCGTGTGTTTGGGGCCTTTTAGTGCCATTAGACGCCAGGTTTTCCCAGCATTCCTCTGGAGGGAGGGGCCCCTCGTCGTCCTCGCTGTCAGAGGAGTGCGTGGAGGCGTAGGAGCCGCTCTGGTCGTCCTCCAGAGACAGATCGCTGTCCGACTCGCTGTCGCGATCTGCAGACAGACATCAGCAGTGAGCTCACCCGCAGCGTCAGTCAGAGGGGAGGATCACATGAAGACGTTACCATTCTCGCGCTCCTTCGTCTCATGGAAGGTGTGGTCGTTCAGAGCGATGTGCGGCTGGCTAGCGTTTAACCCATCCTCCCTGAACGGACAGAGAACACAGATGACTCCAGTCTGATCTGATCCTACAGCTAACAGTGAAACGGCTTCCTCACCGCAGGACGAACGGGACGTAGCTCTGCTGGCTCTTCCCGCTCTGCATGGTCCCGTTCAGAGACGCGCTGGATTCACCAAACGGGAGGTGGTACAACCGGCCGTCCACGTAGCTGCTGTTGCATTTATAACTCTGGAAATACAGAAATGAGAATGACAGAAAAGTGTTCAAGCTCAAATCTGTTCTTGAGAACCTGGAGTCAGATTAAATCTATTTATCTATCTGAGATTAACGCGTTTTAACAGCAGGTTTAATCCTCTGACAGAAACCCTCCCTTAAACTCACAGAGGCCTTGGATTTGATCATGTGATCGGGACGTTTTCGGCTACAGCAATACTTCATAGCCTTCCTCGCTTCTTTATTGAAGACGATGCGGAAAAAGAAAACAAAGGGACCCTGGACAAGAACAGAACAAAAGTCAGAAGAGAAAGGAGCCCTTTAGGTCTCTGAGAGTGAGTCTGACGTCTCACCTGCACACAGTTAAAACCTGCAAACAGGTAGTGGAAGATGATCATGTCACTGTTGACAGAGAGAAGAGCCAGAAAGCAGGTGACAGAAACCAGGAAGAGGACGCCGCCCGCCGTCTTCAGGCCTGACCTGCTGATCAAATCAGAGAGCAGATGGAAGTGAGAGGATGATGAAGCATTCACTGATCTGAGGATGAAGGCTGAATGAGGAGGAACAAACATCAGGAGCTCAGAGGAATCTGTCTTCAGATGAGTTCATAATGTTTTTTGATCATTTGATAATAAAAGTTGCAGCTCTCAAACACCTCCCTCTACCGTCTGATTCTGACTGCTCTCGTCTCAAACTCTGACCTCCTGTCAGATTTGAAACACAATGAAATATTTTTAGAGCTCATAAATAAACCGACTCATTTGATATTAATGTTATTCTTTTTAAAGGAAACCTGTGACTGGTGTTTTGTTTGTTTGAGTCTGAGTAGAAAAATGAAATCAAAGCGTCTGTGAAGGAACTCACACACGAGGCTGTTTCTTCTCCATGCTGCTGTGTTTCAGAGAGCAGGAGGCTCTGGAGGACAGGATGTACAGGAAGATGTTCATCTGTGGACACAAAACATCACTACTGACACCATAATCACCAGGATCACTGCCACACATTAAATGTTTTTACACATTAGTGCATCTTTTCATGTTGTAGCTGCATCCACGTGACGTAGCAGCGGCTTCCTGTGAATAATAACAGGAGTCAGAACTGACCGACGCCACCAAGGCGATGGGTCCGGCGAAGCTCCAGATCAGAGTGTCGTACATTGACAGCCAGCAGAAGTCAGGGTTACCGTAGCCCTCAGGGTCCAGACCCACCGCCAGACCTGGACACACAAACACAGACGACTGTATCAGTTTATAAAGGATTACTTCTGCTGAGAGCACAGACGCTGCTTTATTGGTGTAAAACAGAACAGACTTTAAAATAATCGATTAACTCCACCTTTCCCCACACTTAGATCAAACCCTGACATGTTAGAGAAGTGACCTGATTATTTACTCTGACCTGGTGTTATGATGATACATCTCTACACAGAAACTAACTGTATTTAATACATTTATCTTGATTAAATCTTCACAGAGGAAATGCATCAACAATATTTATTGAAGCTGAATCATCTCAATAACAAAACATAAATATGTTTTAAACAAAGTCACAGCTGTTTGGTTCAATAACGATTGGAATGCTTCTAAATAAAAAGTCCAGATAATAAACTAAAACAGGCCAACTGAGCATTAGAAATAATAACTAACTCAACAAAACAAACTAAATGAGACAACGTGAAACATTTGGATCTGTTTTTGATCTTTGAGATGTTTTATGTGGTGTAAAACTTTTTAATCTGCTGTGACAAGAATGGTGTTTTTCAATGCAGGATTTAGAAAAAACTTAATTATTTAAATGTATTTTCAAACCAGAAAACTGTGGAACTATGTAAATATAGAAAATAAGAGTTGACATTTATTTACTGTATTAATTACATACATTTATAAATATTTTACAGTGTAATCAGAACTTTTAATGTGTTTCATTTGGTTGATTTTCTTCTTCCTAAAATCCTTTATAGCTACTGTGTACCTGTGACTATTTGCTCGACTATGTTTAATCTCAAATGCATCACAAATGTTTCAGCAAAAAACTTGATGTAAAGTTTAAAATCCATGGTAGAAATAACATGCAGCATCGTGTGTGTGTGTGTGTGTGTGTGTGTGTGTGTGTGTGTTTATACAAATGTTTGACAAAACCAGTCTGACTGAATCTGAGGAGAAACTGTGTTTCCTGGAACTTCAGGTTAAATCTGTCCATACTGTGAATACTCCTTTATATAAATGGATGCATAACGACTTTATTTTGGTTGTTTTATCCTATTTCTGCTTTTTGAATTTTAGGTTCAAGTTTAAAATTTCCACATCAGCAGGCGACATATACGTAGCTCAGTTGGTAGAGTGGCTGGTCTGGCAACCAGAGGGTCGCCGGTTCGATCCCCAGCTCCGGCTGGGTTAGATTGTCGTTGTGTCTTTGGGCAAGACGCTTCACCCAACCTGCCTGCTGGTGGTGGTCAGAGGGACTTGGAGGATGCATGGCACCCCCACCTCTGTCAGAGTGCCCCAGGGCAGCTGTGACTACGACCTAGTTTATCACCACCAGTGTGTGAATGGGTGAGTGACTGTTCGTGTTGTACAGCGCTTTGGGGAGTGTACAGGCCATTTATACCATTTTTTACCACATCAAGAAAAAAGCAACAAAAATGATTTTTTTTTCTATTCATTTGAGGCATTAAGGGCTAGAAAACTATGTAAATTAACAACATAAAAAAATAATATTAAGGCAATAATAATGTAAGATAATAATGTTTAACTTTTTATTCAAACAACATATTTTATTTTTTTAAAGGATTAAAAACGGCTGCACATGTTCACTTTATGTTTCACATTAAAAATATTTACATCCTGTTTTATGTTTCTATAAACTAGTTTCACATCTAAGTTCTAATCTGTTGTTTTATTGATTTAGGAAAGAGTAAAACCATCTGAGGCTGGTTGTCCTGCTCAGCTGACACTTTATTTTGTTTATAGGAGACGCGATGAGGATCCAGACCTGTGATGAAGGCGGGAACTCCCCAGCCAATCAGGTAGTAGAACCTCATGGGCCCATAGTTGATGTCTCTCACTTCGCTGATCATGCGGTAAACGTGGAGCCCCTCCAGGAAGAGCCAGGAGAAGGAGCAGAGGTAGAAGAAGTGCAGCAGGATGGCGATGACTGTGCAGAGAAACTGAAGGAGAGAAGGAAAATGTTGAGATGTGGAGGAGGACCTTCAGGAGGAGCAGGAGGAGAGACGATTACCGGGTTGTCGGCCTGGTTGATGCCCAGGATGAAGATGAGCTCAGACAGGAACAGAGCGGAGGACCCGTTGTTGATGATGCTGGTCTTGTTGCTCTGCATGGCTCTCAGACACAGGAGGAAGACCGTGGTGAGGAGGAGGAAGCCCAGCGTCACACCGGCCGTGCTCCACGTCAGGATCTTGATGGGCAGGATCTCTCCGTTCTGACACAAACATCACATTCAGCTGTGTCTCATCGTAGTGATGATGCTTGTTTTGTGTGATGTCACTCACCTCCCTCCTGGAGACGTCCATCAGCACAGCGAAGCTGGTCATGTGATAACACTGACAGCTGATGTGGCTGCTGTTCCTGAAAACCACCTCGCAGCCCTTGGCCGACCAGCCGCCGCTTCCAGAACTAAACAACAACAACAACACCGTGAGAACCAGCCCAGCTTCCTGCAGCTCGCTGTCAGCTGTGTGTCGCTGGACTCACAGGATGCTGTGGTTCCAGAAGACACAGATGGGTTTAGAGCGCTCCTCGGTGGTGACCAGGCGGAACTGCACAGTGATGGGTTTGTCCAGCGCGTGCTGCAGCAGCTCGTCGTTGTCGTGAACGGTGATGCTGACCACCGGCGTGTTGATGACCGGACGCTTCGGTACGCTGAGAAAAAACAGGAAAACATGTTAGGACTGAGAAAATAATCACAGTTTAGTTTTCTGTCAACAAAACCTGTTAAAGATGTAAAATGTAGTAGTAGTACTTCTACCTTTTGTTGTGTTCACTGCAGAAAACTTCAAGCACATTTAGCTATTAACTCTTTAACTTCCACGCCAGGAGAAAAGCCATGAAAATGATTTTTTTGCATTTTATCATGTATTTGGGGCAACATGGGTAAAAATATAAAGTAATGGTGATATAAATTACTATTATTAAGGTAAAAACATTTTATTTGAATTTAAACATCTCTTGTATTTTCTAACAAGTTGTGGGTTTTTAAATCTGCTTCTTCTTTTTCTGAAACTGTTTTCTTAAAGGTTGTGCTTTACAGTTCAGGACATTATAAATGAAAAGAAATCAGATTGTATTTCTCTCATTTTTGATGTTTTATACAAAAAATCAAGCTCATCTGTGTCACACAAATCAGGGTTTCCATCTTAAAATAAAAAAAAGTCAAATCTAACTTTAAAGTTTTTTAGAGAATAAATAAAATGTTGCTTCATGACTTATTAAAGTTTTTTTGATAGGTTGTGTTGGTGTGGAAAGTTCTTAGCATAAAATAAACCTATTGGCAACAAATCAAAAAACTACTGTCACTGCAGTATGAATGTGTGCAATACCAATACTGCAATAAATCAGACTGCATCCATTAACATATTCAGGTTTTAGTGTTAGAGTGTACTTCTAGAGCCCAGCCCCCTTAACTGACCCCAGCTCATTTAGATAACCAAAATCCTAAAACACTGATCGTTGTGAGCAAATACAAGAAATACAGAAAAGTGAGGAAAAGGTGTGTTTCTGCTATTTTTAGCATTTCTCAAACGAGTGTTCTGCGGTGGTACGTGTCAGTATTTAGTGACTCTATGACGCGTTTAGACTGGTCTGTAGGGTTCTCTCTCACCGTAGACTCCTCTTGTCTGGATCGTAGCTCTCAGGTAAAAGCGAGGCCAGGCTGTGGAAGATGATCACACTGGCGATGGCGTCCTGCTGGCTGTCCTCCGGGTGGCGTCTCTTCCTGTGACCTGAGAGGTTCTTTAGGGAGGATTCTGGGAAAACATCCAGGTGTCTGTGGCCCTTGTTGTCCGTCGGAGGCTGAAAGACTGAATCTGGGAGAGTGACGGCCGTCTCCTGGTCGGCGGGCCGCGGGCCCCTCAGGGACTGGTACCGCGGCAGCTTGGCTCCGGCAAAATTCATCTTTTTCAGACGATCCACAGAGATGACTGAGAAATAAAAACACAGAAGAGGTCAAGGGTCACTGCTTTAAATCAAACATCAAGTAGAGATTTTAAAATGTTGGATTCAGATTTAAAACTGGTGATTTGTGCTGCTGCTGCACCAATGTTTGGTGTGACGATGGTGAAGGGGCTCAGGTAGGTTTTCCTCATGTTCTGTGCCAGCGTGTTAGCGTATTCCTCGTAGTGCCGCAGCAGCGCCGCCGTGCCGCCATCCGTGTGTTGGATCAGCTCCCAGTGCGGCCGCGTGTCTGGAGACAGGATGGCGCTGCCCACGTTGATCAGATTCTGTCAGAATGCAGTGAGAGGTCAGTGTGGCGGGATGCTGCAGCGCTGAGGCGTACATTAGTGATGCGGGTCAGGGTATTTATCGACCCGCGGGTCCTGCACATTTGAAAACTTCTGACCCGCATCAAACCGCCCTGCATCACTGCGTCTATTTTTACAAACCGCCTCATTAAAAACACGTCATCATATTGACTGAATACACTTTTACCGTATTTCGTCTGACCATCTCCAAAAAGAAGCTTTTTTTGACCGTCTCCTATGCAAAGTTTGCAGTTACCACATTTCTCTGTCACGTTTTCTTTTATAAATCCTAAAGTTTGCGGAGAAAGTGACTCCCTTTCCGACTCGTTTTTGTTTTATAAATTTTATATAAAATATAATAAATTATACACATATATTTATTTGATAGGTTTTATAAATGAGGCTGCAGATGTCTATCTACAGCGGTCACGGAGCGAGAACGTCTCTCAGCCCGTCATTATAGCTGCAGACACACGCTGTCATTCTCAATAACAGCGTGGACCTACCGTGTATGCGTGCACACACACACACACGCATGCACCGACACACACAATGACGGAAAATTTTGCTGGAGGGAAATGTTTCTCGACTGACCTGGGAGCGCCTTATCCCCGGAGGAGCTGGCCGAGAGAAGACTGCCAGGCTGTGACCCCCGCGACCCGACCTCAGATAAGCGGAGGAAAATGGATGGATGGTTGGACGGATGAACGGAAAATTTTCCATAAACGTAACCCAATTTGAACCTGCCCCAAACCGCACCGCACTGAAGGTAAAAATGTATTGACCCGACCCGCGGTCCCTGCGGGGTAAAAGACAACCGCATCACTAGCGTACATCCCTTCGAGGTCAAACAGCTGTTAACCTCGGTGAAGTGGACGTCCTGCGTGGCCGTGAGGTTGAAGCCTTGCTGGCTGCTCTCGTGCTGCAGCAGGCTCAGGGTGAGGCGGTACGCCACTTTCACGTCGCTGCCGTAGAACTCATCGGTGTGGGAGGTGGCGTTGGCCAACATGGCTGCTGTCTGCTGAACGTGTCCAGAATGGAGAAGCGAGCTGTTACGGGAAAACTTTTCTGACTGGAGGAGGAAAATTCAGACAGTTAGGAACTCCAGAACAACAGATTAAAGCTCTATAGCATCGTTTTATAACAACTTTATGATGATGAATTTGGCAGTTTTATTAATGCATCAAGCTGAGAGGCCCACCAGGGTTTTGAGCTTGCTGAAGGTGATGGAGGTACAGTTGAAGAGGTTTGGAGGAAGCCAGCCCTTGTGCTCATCACAGTGTCTGATGGCTGTGCCTTAAAGGGAGGAGGCAGCAGAGGTGACGAACAGGTCACAGCTGACACACACACTCAGGATGCTTTCATACATTTTCCATTATTATATGATAATTAGATAAGCTGGCAGAACCCCATCATACCGAGGGTTCCCCTGGGACAGGGAACTGCTGCAGGGAGACCAAACTTAGTCCTGGGCCACCAAATCACAGCCTCGATGGCCTGAGGGCAGCTGTCATAGATTACTATAGACATGGAGAAATAAGGACAGGAGCTGATGATGAGGAAAACGAACACTTTAAATATTTATACATCTGTAATGAAATAAAGATTTTAAAAGAATCAATTTCTTTGATCGGTGGATATTCGTTCAGACCTTCGCAGCCATTAGGAGAGACCTCGGCGAACGGGTTGTCACAGCGATCGCACTGACGCCCGATGACGCCGGGTTTACACTGACACTGCCCGCTCTCTCTGTCACAGGCTCTGGAGAACGACCCGACAGGGTAGCAGTCACACAGCAGGCAGGTGTCACTGCCTTCAGGACGGTAGTGGTTGTCCTGGAAACAAGACGGGAAAGGCAAGATGCCTAGTCATGACTTTTTCTTTTTAACAACTACCTCTGCACAACCGTCAGCCTGAGAGACACCATCGAGCTCCAGCTGCTAAAAAACCAGCATTTCTGATGCTCCTCAGTTAGTTTGTCTGACAGATTTTAATTTATTTTTAGCCACAGCTGTCCTCAAGTGCTGCAAAACAGATGGCAGGAAGGAGTGGGAAAAGTGAACACAGAAGCTGTTTTATTATTAATATCATTATTTTAAAAAATAATCCTTCACTCAGCTCCACCACCACCTCCTCTGTAGACATGTGGTTTGTCCCAGTGAGAATGGATAACTAGGCCTGGGTCTATTAGCTGTTCCCTCCACCAGTCAACCTCAGACCACTACAAACTGAAAAGGTTTTCTGGTGTCACTGTGACCATGTGCTTTAGTGAAATGGTTCAGGCCAATCAGAGTGTAGAAGGCCTGACCTAGAGTGTCTTTAGGTTTTATCATTTAGTTCCATTTAATTTGACTTATTTGATTTAAAACAGCCTTTAAAGCACTACTTGTTTTGTTTTTGTTCAGGTTTTTTCCCTTTAGTCTTCTTCCCTCTGCCCACCTGGTCAGACACACCTTGTCTTTAGTGTCACTGTACTGGGTTTTGTTTTAGTGTCAGATCCTTGTTGTCCTCAGCTTCCTTCACAGTAAGTTTTGTAAAACTCACACAAAGTTGAGCTCTGGTACTTTTTTTTTTGCCTTGTTATTTCTGCCTCTGGCTGCTTCTCTTGGTTTGTAGTGAAAGAGTTCAGATGTCCTTCTAACTCTACCTGAGATCTGAACCTGCCCACCATGACAAGCAATGTCCAAACTGTCAGTTCTTTGCATGAAACAACAAGCTCAGACACAGCACAGCTTTCATGGTGTCAGTGTCTGCTGTGCTGCAGGAAAACATTTTACATGACACAAAGTTCTATTGCAAGCACAAGAAAATGAAATGATATGATCTCACTCCCATTTTAAACCTGATTTGAATCTACCTTGTACCAAACTGTCCTGCAGGAACAAATCAGCTCCTGATAACTGGAGCTGCTGATGAACAGGCTCATTTGTGTGATGTTTCGTTGTATCAGGACGCTGACAATAAAGTCATCTTGTATCTTTTATAGATTTTATTAAACCACAATGCATTTTCTTTCATTTGCATCCAGCTGGAGGAACTAAAGGAGAGTCTTTAGCAGATGAATAATTCAGGGCTGCAGACTCACCTTACAGCGACACTCTCCACTCGTCTTGTTGCAGTCTGAATCAAACCCTCTGTCTGTTGGACAGTTGCACGGCCCGCAGGTCTTGTGACCCCACCAACCTCTAGGACACGGCAAATCGGTCCTGCAGAAACACCCGCTAGCAGTTTAGTTCCTCTGTTAAGCAACAAAGCATTCAGTTAATAACTAACAGAAAAGTGGACCACTACTTTTTTTCGCAGTATCGGCCGAAGTAGTTTCTGGGACAGTCGCAGGTGTAACCGTGAGAAGAGCTCTGCTTCCTGGTGCACGTTGATGCGTGTTCACATGGGTTCAGTGAGCAAACATCAGTGCAGTTTGTTCCATAATAACCTGTGGAGAAATGAGGCAAATACAAGTGAGCTGCTCTGCTTTCACACCATGATTAGTGCAGGATTTTGTTTTCTTTGATGCTCTATAATCTTACTGACCGCTGAGGCAGTTGCAGGAGTGGCTGTCCCAGTCGTCGCTGCAGTAGCTGTTGGCAGGACAGGGATTGGAGCTGCACGGGTCGGGCACGCTGCAGCCCTGCTCCACATTGACCTTCCTGGCCTGAGACAAACTCAGAGCCCCACCGACGCGCAGGCCCTGAGTGGAAACACAAATCACAGCTTGGATTCTAATTTACAGAATTATGTATCAAATGATCACAAATCCTGGCCGGCATGGAGTCTTTAGAGAGGACAAACCTGTAGGCAGCCTCGAAAGCCATGCTGAATTTTCCCATCAGGCCTCGCCAAACCACCTACGCTCACAGTCTTCAGCTTGGAGTCCCTCAGCTTTCCGTCCACCTCCATACTGGCCTGAAAAGGACCACGGGGATGGATTTAGAGCTTAACACCCCAGAATTTAAACAAGTTTTATTAACAGATCCAACAACTCACCAGGTAGAGCCCATGATCCAGTGAAAGCACGGCCTTATGGTGGCTAGCTGCTCCTCCCAGGCTGCTGATGTCCAGCTGCAGATGGTGCCAGTCTCCATCATTGACCAGAACCTCTTCCACACGGGACAGAGTGGAGTCCTCCCCCCTGTGCAGCCCCATCAGCACGCTCCCCCCACGCAGCTGCAAGAAGACAGAGAGAGGGAGGCGGGAAGAGGAGGATAAAAACACAATCAGCTCCCCGAGTTCAAAAGTTCAAACCTCAAACTGCTGCTGCACCTCGTGTGTGTGCAGAACTGGAAATAGACTGATGAAGAGTTTTCGGTCATCAAAGAGGCGTCTGTCCATAGAAGCTGAAAGAGTAGATCTAAAAATACCTCACCAGCTACTTCCTGTTCAGCTTGTGATGATGACAGCGGATCATGTTTGACTACTCTCACCTGCAGAGTGAGGTTGTGCTGCAGGCCGGAGGCGATGTGGAGCAGCGAGGCGCTGGACTGACGAGTTCGAAACATGAGCTCGATGTGCCAGAGGACGGAGGCCGCCGCCGCCTCCAGGTTGTTCCACTGCAACAGACCGTTACCCTGGAAACGCAGCGGGTTGGCCATGACTGAAGAAAAACATAGACAAAGGGACGAGGAAAGGCATGAATTGAGATGGAGACTCAGTAATGACAATGTGTTCTCTAATCTACTAATCTGATCAAATGAGGAAACAAACACATGAAAACACGCTCCTTCAAAAAATACAATGTGAACAAAGTCTGGCTGCTTGGAAGCAAAACGTAAAGAAATGAGGAATGATTCAAGACTTCTGCACAGAACTTCTCCATCATGAAGGTTTTGAGCTGAAACATTCAGCCTCTCTCTCCTGTTATGGAAGTGGAACTAAAGGATGCTTCTCCTGCGTGACGCTCAGCAGGTTCCTCTCATTACGGCGACGATCGAAACCATCGATTAAACCCAGAGCCCCCAGGCTGCTGGCTGGAGGCGGACGGGAGAAGATACACGGATGCTAAGAGTTTTAAGTTTACACTACAAGATTAAAATTAAAGTTTTAACACTGTGAATTCTAATTAAATAAATTAAGAACATTTCTTTAAAAAGCCTTTTGCTGATTTAATTTTAAAGCTAATCTTTAACTTGTCTGAAATACGATTCCTGTTCTCTCTTATTTGATGCTTTTATTTTGAATAACTTCATATTTTCTGGCTTTGTGTTTATGTTTTGAACATCTGGGCCACCATAGAAAACTTTCTTTCATTTTTCTCTGATTCTTGTTCTGTGTAACACACCCACCATTGTACCATAATTCTATTTGATCTGGAGGGAAAAAACACTCATGTAAGTTCTTCTGATCTTCTTCAAGCTAATGTCTGATTTATTTGTCTTTGTCTGCTCTCGGGTTTCTTTAAACCATAAATCATCATGAACAGCAGCTGCAGCAGAAGCAGGAACCTGGTTTAACTTCATGTAATTTCATTCTGCTGCTGTCGTCACCAGGTGATGTGGAACCCTACGGTTCTGGAGTCACGTTCTGACACAGCTGTCTTTACATTTCAACCTGATGGATCTCAGCTCTTCCCTCACGGACCAATCTCATCTCTGGTTGTAAGAAATATTCCGTTTTGGGTCAAATCTGTGATCCTAAATGGATGCTTTGTGTTTTTCTCACCTCTCTCACAGTTCTGTCCTCCAAATCCGAGCGGGCAGTCGCAGCTGAAGGAGCCCCACAGGTTCACGCAGGTCCCTCCGTTCAGACACGGGTTGTTGTTGCAGAAATGTCTCTTGGCAGAGCATCCTGGGAGGGCGGGAACATAAAAGAACAACCTGTTTAATCTGCCCGACCTCCTCGTTTCCTCCCAGAGACGCAGTCAGAAGGTAATCAGTGATTCATAGCTGCTCTTCCTTCCAGCTGTGCTCATTTCAGCTAGCCTTCTTTCCTCTGCAGGTTTCACTCACTTTACTGCAGTAAACATTGCTTCTTTGGAAAACAGTAAATAAATAACTGAAATGCTGCAGACCTGGCAGAGTGCCGTTGTTAGCGATGTAGCTGGCCATATCTATGTGCTGGTTGTCGATGCGCAGGTTCTTCATGCATCCAACAAACTGCTGGTTTTGAACTGGAAAGTCTTCTGGGAGTTTGGGGACTCCTCCAAGGAGCAGGGGCCCGGTCAGGTCGAGAGATCTGACAACACAAAACCCGCTTCAGATTCAACGCTTTGTTTAAGAATGCTTTACAGCATTGGGGGGGGGGGGGTGATAAAAAGCTACATTTGAAAGCAAATTGATTTAACAGCAAAAAAATATTTTAAATAATCATTGAAATGAATGTATAGAAAGACTCCAGAGACTCCATTTGCCTCCTGATGAGGTGAACTTACTTTTTGGATCCGGTTTGGCTCCCCTGAGCTGAACACGAGTAGTTTCCGATCACGTGACCAAATCTCAGCGCCACAGAGGAGTCGCAGTTATCCATGGTCACAACAACGACCTTCTGATCCGAGGGGCCCTGAGGAAGACCGGCCTGGTTCAGGATGGGCTGTGAGGAGAGAAAATCAAAACGCTTTATGAAGCATCTTTAGTTTCAGAGAAAACCTCAAAGGAAACATGATTTAGGACTTTTTATTGTAGCTGACGAGGATTAAACAGAAAACAGTGGTTTTATACTTAGATTAGTGCAGAAGTATGTAAAAACCCTGAAAGATCCTTTACCTTTAATATCAGAGGTGTTTTATGAATAACAAGCCGCTATAAATAAATCAGCTGCTTTACATTAAACCTCTGAGCTGAGATGTGAGTGGATTAAAAAATCAAAGTTACACACACACACACACACACACACACACACACACACACACACACACACACACACACACACACACACACTGGGTTTGAGGCAGATCACCCCGTCAACAAAATACTCTTCCTCATTGTCAGAGAAATCAATGGTAACAAAAGGAGGCGGGGCCCGCTGTAGGGAGAGGGATGATCCCGTCAATAAAAGGTCGTGACCTCTTCACACACTGCCCAGCTTCTCAGGGGTCACACAGAGCTCATATTAACATTAAGTGTGGGTTCAAGCTGGTGTCGCAGGCCGACAGCAGAGCAGCCAGCGTCCTCGGCTGACCGATAACCGGGCCGGGCCACCAGCCGGTCGAATTAAATCATCTCACAGACGATAAGGTAGAGCGACATTGGAGTTTGAGGGTAAATTAAAGCAGCGCTGCTTCACGCAGCCAGCAGGGGGATGAGGAATTCTAATTTCCTGATTTTTTCTTGGCTCCTTCAATCATTAAAGTCTGATCTTGTCGTTTAAGAGTCGTCCAGCTGGAGAGAATCTGTGGATCTCATTGGCTGGTGAAACGCCGTCAGCAGCTTTATCATGGCTGGTTCATCAAAACCAAACACCCCATCAGCCACTACGGTCCTGTTGGATTTAATTTAAGCTCAAGGTGCTGTCACAACCAAACAGCTCTCACATGACTTCCACACTGAGCAGATTAGATTTGTTCTGTTAGTCTCCCGGCCGTCACACAGGTCTGCAACTGGGATCCTGCAGCCTTGTGATCAAATTGTGGCTGAATAACCTGTAAATGTCATCTGAAAGGCTTCACACACGTGTTGGAATTGTGTGTGTGTGAAAATGGAGAAGATAAATGGTGAGAAGTGTCAGCAAGAACGCTCAAAGTGTTTTCTCCTGGAAATAAACAGCTCCTAAAGCCACCCGGAGCATCCTAATGAGCCTGAGTTCACAATTAATTTATAAGAATGACGTCTTGATTTAAAAAAAAAAAAAAGGTAAAATTTGATCTGCAGGAAAAAACATCAAGCCACAATGTGTGTTCCTCCAGATTATGGTTAATGTTTTCATAAAAGCTTAACAGATAATAGAGACCTCCCCAGGCTGTGGGGTGGAGCACCTTTCCCACAGGAAGTCACAATAAGCTGTGAGACTCTTCATCACTCAGCAGTGAAATGTTAAAAAACACAAACACAGGGGGAGAAGGAAGCTGTTGCTTTGCAGTTTATCCTCATTCAGGTCAATTTGTTACAAATTTGTCGATGATGAAACAAGCAAACGCGTTGTGTGAATTGCCAAAGGTGAAATCATCCGACATGCTCTTTTCCACGGCTTTCCCTGCGCTGTGAAAGCTCTAAAAGCAGGCAGCGCTCCAGCTCAGGCGCTCCTTTCACTGACCTCTGCTGTCATCAGTCACGGCTATTGACTCTCCAATAATGACTGTCTGTCAGGACGTCTCTCTGCACCACAAAACGCCGTCCTGTCAGCTGACTGGAGCACACATATTTGCTCTGCAGCACATTAAACACGGCTCTTGCCCGCCACTACAGGGGATTATGGGAATATGAGTTTCTTGCCACAGATGGTGACAGAAGTTCAGACGGAGCACGGCGGTGAGCAGCGCGCAGAATCTAAGAATCTAAGATTGACTGGAAAAACCATAGCAACAAGAGGGGTCGGCCCTGAAGCGCAGCGTCAATACTTCTCCCTGCTTTTCTTCTCCCTCCTTTTTCGCTCCTCTCCTGCTCGGCTTGAAGGAGAAGAGAGAGGGGCACCTTCCCCCGGGGCCGCATCATTCACTGCCCACCGTCCCAAAGGGAGCAGAGACGAACACAAAGGCAGCGGTCATTGCCATTCTCCACAGTCCCCCGCCACGCTGAAAGCCACATTTCAATCTAAAACACACCCTCCCTCCCCGACTCACCCCACACCACCCCCTGTGGACAGGGACGGGTCAGAGTGGGACACCTAGAGGGAGGAGCTGAGCTTCTACCTCAGGATGCAGAGGGAGGTGGAGAGCGGGGGGGGGGGGGACCACAGGACCTTCTAACAGAGTCCACAACACTCAGTTACAGCATGTATGAAATAAACAGACAGCGACAAGAGTACAGAGTCTACAGAACTGTGCAAAAGTCTTAATCACCCCTCTTGTCTTTACGATGGTTTCAAGCAGCCAGTTTCCAGTGGTTTTCATCAGTCGTTCTTCAGACTTTCTAAAGATTTTTAAAGTTTTTCTTTAAACTTAAAGTTTTCACTCATTTTCACTCCAGTACCTGACCACAATTAGACTAGTGTTTTATGGGTCTCTGTAAATCAAACTTTAAAGGTATTAACCATTTAACGCCTGAAAGATGAAACAATAATATAAACCTTTAGCTATTAAACTGGAACAGTTCATTGACTAATATCAATATAACAACTATATTATACGTTGTTTTATTTTATTAGGTAACATAGCAATATAACAGTATCCTCCACCAGAGGGCAGTAGACATGTAAACCATGAAAGTACTAATACTAATACTCCATCTGGTTGATTTAGGGCCAGAAGTGGTTTGATGTAAGTTACTCCTAAACTTAAAGCAGCTATCTGGATTATTTTTCTCTGTATCAAAGTTTTCTAAATGTTTTAAATGATATTTCAGGTCTAAACTATGATCTATGGGTTGAGTTCCACAACATCTGTCATTCTGATGAAGACCCCCCTTCCTCCTAGAGACCCCTTTGCATTATTTCCAACCGCCAAACATTTTTAGCCAATAAAATTCAAATTTCTGCATTGTCGGCTTTCTGTCAACGTGCACGCGCTTTGAGCAAACCTGTAGCAGTAGGGGCAGTGGCGGTTCTAGAAAAACATTAGAGGGGGGGCCAGGCTGGGGCCAGCTGCTCTGGGGGTACATTCTAAAACACTAAGCACTTAACATGGGGTCACATGGGGGCCAAGCTTGTTGTCAGGGGGCACTGGCCCCCCCTCTAGATCTGCCCCTGAGTAGGGGGCGCTCTCGTACAGGACGCTCCGTGTGTTTCTCTGTTTACCTCTCAGCCGTTCATTGAGGAGACAGAGCTAATTTCTACTACAAACTTATCCATTCCCCAGCTAATGACGGATTTATTTTTATTTTTACACCTTTCACCTCACAGAATGGCAAGGCTTGCCAAGGATACACATTTATTTTGGTCAAGAAGTTAATTCAGGGCCGAGTCATTTCTGTGTTCAGCTTCAGAGTCCAGCAGCAGCTCACTGCTACAGAGCTACGTATCAGAAGCAGCAGGGACAGAGAGGGCTCATCAGAGCCTGGTAGCATTGGAATATGATTTGTGAACTGTGAGTGATTAAACCTACAGTTTGAGCTGCACAGTTTATGCCCAGCAACGTAATGTACCGTGTGCACGCGACCACACCACGTCGAGGTGTTTAGGGGAGGAGTCGTAGGACATTAGATTCAAAAACTGCTCTCTTGATGAAATAATCCACAATGCGGCTTTAAGGAATGAATCAGTGTTGAGTCAACATGACAAACAACCTAACAAAGGTACAAGAACTGGACAGAAGATGAGTGAAAACATTGAATAATAATAAAAAAAAACCCATCAGAAAACCTTCAGAAAACCCAAAAAGATAAAAAGTACTTTAAAAGGTTACATGAAAGTCTGGATCCTTGGAATAATTAGGAATGAACAAAGACTTTTACACACTGACCACTTTATTAGGTACATCTGGTCAGTGGGTTGTTAACACAAATCACAAGGCAGCAGCTCAATGCCTTCAGACATCCAGACGTCATGAAGACGACTTACTGAAGTTCATACTGAGCATCAGAATGGAGGAAAAAGATGTAAGGGACCATGAACGCAGTTCACAGCCACCTCTAGGGTTTACAGAGCATGGTCTGAAAAGATATCCAGCAAATGGTTGGTGTGTGGATAAACATGTGATGTCAGAGGTCAATGGGCAGACTGGTTGGAGATGATAGCAAAACAACATGAGCTCAAATAACCACCTGTCTAACCAGAATCTACAGAGCAGCATCTCTGAACCACAACATGTAGACCTACAAAGTCACCAGACCTCCATCCAGTCCAGGGTGCTCATGTAACAGGGTTAATATTGTGGTTAATTCCACTTGTCATGTTATTGGGGTTCATGTAAGATTGGGGAAACAACGCCCTCTCTTGGTTGTCAGTGGTAATAAGTGCAGTGTGCACAAGGTCACACGGCCATTCTGTGAGAGATGAGCACGAGGTAGGTTCACTGATATTAGCCTTGTGGTTAATTTATGCGTAATATTGTCCAATGACTATTATATTATCACTGACTCATGGTAATATGTACTGTATGTACTGTAAAATGTTAGAGAGTCACACATTGTTTAGTTAAGAATGTAATAACGGTGAAATGCATGGATATATATGCAGGAATGTCCGATAACCAATGCTAATGCACAATGCTATCCTCCTGTAAGGTGCTGTACCCGCTGTGATGAGCCCACGTAGTGACCAGTAATTATTGTTTTACACAGATTAAACAGCGTTCATCTTCATCCCGTCTCTTGGCCATTCTTAAACACAACGCAGAGAAACTAAATTAAAAGAGTGTTGCCTTGATATTGGACCAAGCTGGACTATAACACTGGCCAAGTTCAGCGTGTTTACACTCATTTATAAAACTCTGCGTAGAATTCTTACTAAAATCGTACTTAAGCTCAGAAAAAAAATTTCACTTACGCAAAATCCATTTTTGATTTATAAAACTCAGAGTAAATCCACGCAGTTCTGCTTTATAAATCGCTCTCAGACGTAGAGCTGTGCTCAGCTGCTTTTTGGATCGTAACCCTCCTCCTACACACCCACATTCTGCCATATATGATCAATGCAAAGTAACTCATGAATAATTGCATATGCATAAGCCGGTGAATTTTGGGCTTTTAACAGTAAATCGTGTCAACGGAGAGGTTTAGAAAATGTCATTTCACAGAGGCTGAAACTCGAGGTTCTTGTGGTCAGATGGATGGAGAGAAAAATGTTTTATTAGGAGATGAAATGTTGACGGATTATGAGAACGCAGAAGTGTTCCGAGAATACGTCTCGCTGCAGCGCCGCTGTCAGTGTGACAGAGAGGTCGTTCGAGATTTAAGAGTAAACATTTAATGACAGATTTAATTTAATCCAAAGGGGATTCCGATGGTTCTGTTGATCTAACACTGGACCCAGTTCAGCAGACCCAAAGGATGCTACAGAATCTATCAGCTGATCGATCAGCCAGTCATTATCTAGAAATCTCTAATCTCTAATCCCCCCATCCATCCGGACTCAGAGTCTGCTGACTGACTGAGCTGCGCAGCGCATTACAGACAAGTGTCACTGCAGGATTCACAAGTCTCAGAAATCACAATTAATGCACCAATAAGCGCAGCTGCACTATAACCTGAAGACGTCTGTATGAACATAATGTGATATTATACTAAAATGCGACATATTTTCATTCAGATTCTCATTTTTATTCTGTTCAGAGATGGGATTGGTTCTGTGTGTGTGTCAGGGTCTACAAGTCTTAAAGTGATAATATGCAACTTTTTCATATTTTTAAATCTTCTCCTTGAGCCAGTCTGTGCTAATATGACCCTTTACAGAGTTAATGAAAGGTCACTCAGGCCCATCTGGTGATTAGATCCAGAATACCACGATTTCAAGATCTCCGTCGCCGTCACGGTACCCAGGAAGTCGCATGTCTCACGAGGGTTAGGCTAACCCAAAGTGGCTAGCTGTTATGCTAGCGCTGGAGTGTTTTTATCTCATGATTCCTGATTTTTTTCAATCTCTCCCTGCTTGAACACAGCTGATTTCTTTGAAGGAGTAAATAACCGCTCCTGTAGAAAGCTATGAAGGCTGAGGAAACATTTCAACAGGTAGATTAGGGGTTTAGAAGCTGAAACAATATGCTAACTTGTGTAATGCAGTGATTTAAAATGGACACCAGAGGGAGCCCAAAACAAGCAAAACTGCATATTATCACTTTAAATTCACCATTTTTCCAACACACCTGCTACACTGCCAGGTTTCACGTCTCCAAAATGTGCTTACGCAAGGTCCAGAGTTTGCTTAAAGTTACGCACATTTTTCCATAACGTTTTCTTTTATAAATCCCAAAGTTTGCGTAAAAAGTGACTTACGCAACTTTCAGGTCCATTTTTTGCATAAGCAAGTTTGATAAATGAGCACCCAGAACCTTTAGGATGTGGTGGAACAAGAGATTCACATCATGGTGGAACTGAGGGATGCTGTCATGTTGACATGATCCAGAACCTCTGAGGAACATTTCCAGCTCCTTGCTGCATCTATGACATGAATAATTAAGGCTGTTCTAAAGGTAGAACCTGTTACTAGCAAGGTATACCTAATAAAGTGACCAGTGAGTGAATCGTGTCTTACAGAATGTTTAATTATTTTCTATCATTAATTCATCGACTCAGAGCACCCTGAGTCATCTTTATGACTCTGCTGATCACTAGCAGCACTCACACTGGAACGGGCAGGTTAGAGAAACCACTGAATAATCACTGTTCAGGCTGATTGTTCTAAAGGGATTCATGAGGCTTTAATGTCCATAGAGAGAGAAAAGAGGAGAGAGTCAACAAGTTTCCTCCAAAACTCAACCGGATTCACCCCTCCATCGTTCTGCTGGCTAAAATCTGACACGCTCATGTCATCATACACTGGATAGAAAATTAGCGCTGCAGGGGGTTGCCTGGCAACATCTTTATGATGCAAAGTAACTTCCTCAGTGGACAAAACTGTGGCATCCTGTGTGTGTGTGACGGTCCCGGGTGGGAAAACACTGAGACGACACAGACAACAGTGATTGAGTTGTTCTCATATCCTTACAGAGGAATCTACCAAGCAAACATATTGAGAACAATCCCAGCCCGTCTGGAGAAACAACAACTTCCCACTCTGTGGTTTTCATTCATTTAACCTCCTCATGTCTGAGTGTCTCCTGTCAGAGTCTAGCTGGCTCTCTTCCAGATCACCAGCCTGACTCTTTAGAGCAGCGCTAAGGAGGCGCTAGGTTCACTCCCACCACGCACTGAATGCTGCAAGAGCCCCAGGGAGGAGTGATAGCTGACAGTTATCTCTATATGACAACTACAGTCTGTAAATATTAGAGAGCTGATGTATCACCAGGCAAAGACAGGTTCATGCTGTTTATTTAAAGTGTCCATGTCATGGTTTTCTGACTTATCTATCATGTTGCAACGTTGAGTTCTCACCTTAAACCTGCCAGAAAGAGCAAAAAACGGCGTCTATCTGTCTCCTAGTACAGCTAGTGAGGATTTTCAAGATTTCAGACCTCCTCCACCAGTAGGTTTCAAACTGTTTTTTTCACCCCTAGCCCGCTATGAGGTCATAGCGATCCGGACTTGCTTATATGGTCTAATTCTCCGCCCACATGCACGTTCACAACACCTGGAGCGAGGAGAACGCCAGTGCATTGACCATAGACCGTGTAGCACAGATGCAGTTATCCTCTCGTGTTTCTCTTTTCTTTTAGCGAGCGTTTTGTTTCACTTTCACGTGACGGCACTGCCCCCTACTGCAGCAGAAGTGTCAGGCTGCCAAATAAGGAGAAACCCAGCAGAACCGGAAGGCAGCGCTTTCTTCTGATCTCTGAGTTGCTCGTTAGGAAATAATTACAGCGTATTTTGAGTTATAATGGTGCAATGCTAATCTAGAGGCATCAAAGATTACACCTGTTTAATATAAATTGATTTAAATATCGAGTCATGGGCCCTTTAAAAATATTGATGTTTATTTCTTCATTTGATTAACTTTTATTTTTTACACCAGTTAACACAAATGATCAATCAAACTGATGATTCTAACCCTTTTACAAACACAATCCCTGAGTAGAGGTTAGTGAAGTTTCAGAAGCTCTAGATGTTTGGAGGCTATTGTCTTAATGACCAAAGGCACATGAACAATTAGAGCTTAAAGAGATGAAAACACTTTATAAAGGATTCAAATATCATCAGAGTGCAGCCAGTGCAAACTGATCAAACTGCATGCTAGCAGAGCTCTGCTGCTCAGAGACCTGCCTGCACTCACAACCGTTCATTTGTACTAAAATACAAATTTTAAAAGCTTCACATTTCCTTTATGGGCCAGAGAGTTATAAGAACTGTTAGTTTTTCCATGGAGAAGTGTCTTTATTTTTATGTTTCACAATTGTTACCTCCTCTGATTGATCATAGTTGATGCATTGTTTATGTGTTTTATTGTGTTTGACGTACCTGGTGCAGTGACAATAACATGGATGGTCTTGATTTGCATTAAAGGACCTAAATAGTTGCTGTAATTGTAACTTTGAAGTCTACAGGGGGCGTGGCCACATCACTTATAAACATGGCATTCACCATAACAACAAAGTGGGTTTTAGTTTAGTTCTAAAGCTGTCTGACTTGTAGAAGCCAGGAATCAGAGATAAACAAAGAGAAGCTCATAGCTGACAAAAAGCAGCTTCTACTTTATCAATTACAGTTTGATCAGTGCAGATGTTGGAGGAGCGATCACTTTGTCCAGCTAACATATGCACGTTTATTATGGACCAGTCAGAACTCCCTACATCATCTGAGAGCCCCAAGTTTCTACTCTGAAGCAGGAGCTAAAATAAGACCTGATTATTAAGCCACAGTATCACCAGTCCAAAAACTAAGAGATTCCTCACATCGTAGGAAAATGATCTCCTGTGGTCCAAAACACCTAGTATTACTCTTGGTTTGAGACGAGCAACTTTAAAAAACTCTATTTTCTCAAACACTAAACTAATATTTTACCCATCAGGATTATAAATGTGTAAAAAGAGCAGTCAGTCCTTGCTGTCTCACCTTGTTGTAGTAGTGAACATCCACCACGTGCCACTGACCATCACTGACTCCTCCTGGGATAAAAGAAGAAACTGTGGTCTTGGTTTCTCCTGGAGAACAACAGAACCAACTCGGTGAGTTCACAGTGTTCAGGTTACAAACGGTGGGAAAACGTCACAATATGAGAAATGATGAACCTGCAGAGAAGGTGAGCTGGATCTGCTCGCTGATGATCTCCATGGCGATGAAGTCGTGTTTCTCATTAAAGCGTCCGTTGTAGAGCAACAAACCATTCGGCTCTTTGGTGGCAAATCTGAAAAACACGGGTCATAGATTTGAATTCATTCTGCTTTAAACCTTTTTATTTAAACTGTAACATCATTAAAGAGTTAATAGAGATAAAATAACATGGAAATGAATAAAAGCCAATTGATAACAAGTCAAAAACTCTCAATTACCTGTTCAATTAAAAAATAAAAAAGTATCTGTAGTCTCGTTGAGAAATATTAAATGTTTCCTACATAAATACAGCTCTTTAAATCATGATCTTCTGCTGCTTCTATGGGTTTAAAAACAAATTCTGTTAGTTCAAATGAATGACATTTCTTAGAAGAAACAAGAACAGAATAAATCCAGATGTTCAGGAGAATAAATGACAGATCTGATTCCTACTGTATAAATAAAGCACATGCTTGCAGCCATGCGAGACAAAAGGTCTGGATTGACCTATTTAACAACACATTTCCTCACATTCACCTCTCTGGAGCAAACCTATCACACCGTAATACATGAACATCAGCAGGATGAGCTCTGGAGGAATACTAAACAATCAGGTTTATCAAAAACACAAGTCAGATGGAAAAAATATTCAGTCTGCAGTCCAGGAATCTGCATGAATAGATAGAGCTGAATTAAATGACAACACTATAATGGAGAAGAAAACTGGGGCAAAGTCAAAGCTGCAGGGTGGAGGAGCGCAGCGCTGCGACGCAGGCAGACAGTTCAGAATAATGACTTCTTCAAAATGTTGTTACTTAAGGAGGAGAGTGCACTGCACACAGCTGCTCCGACTACAGAACAACAGCACCCTACATATTAATGAACATTCAGTCCAACTAAACGGTTTAAAAGGCAGGAAAGTGGTGCATTTACTCCTTCTGTGTGTTATTAAAGGAAGATCAGGTTTTATGTGTGGATTTTGAACCTGGTTCATGTGAAATAAATCCATACAGATTTTTTCACCCCACAGGGGATCGAACCACGAGTCTCCTGAGCACATCTGCCAGCTCAGAGTCATGCATGACTTTCCTGCATCTGGATTTTCTGGTCAGTTACTCAACAACAATGCAGCTTCCTCCAACGAGGAAAGGTCACTCTGACTCTTCCTCTCTCCTCTAATGGAGCTTCAGGAAGGACGCCACTCAGACGTCCAAGTATCCACACAGACAGCATGAGCAGCTCCCGCCTCTCGCCCAGCCATCGCTGTTAGAGGGGATATGGTATAGGATGCTGTTAGTGCATTGTTCCTGGACTGGAGAGCAGCCAGAGGGCAGGGCAACACTGACCTGCTTACTGGAATAAAAACGATCATCGTGACCTCGGAGGAAACGAGGATGCCGATGCTCCAGTGGAGACACACAGCAAAAGGCCCAGAAAGATGAGCAGAATCATGTGGAGGCTCTTCATTCTTTGATGTATTGATTTAAATGGATGCCACCCCCCCTCAACCCCCCCAGAGCCCTCTGAACTATGAGGGTAATCAGCCAGAACTAAACGGTGACTTTACTGGCATCACTGCATGTCACATTAGGCAACCCATCAGTAAAAATAACAACCAGTTTCCCCGTATGTGAAGAACCATGTCACGCTATGCTAACACGCTGAGATACATAGGATGTGAGAGGTGAGGCGGAAAGGTCCTCCGTCAGAGAGAGACGACACAGATTAGAGAAATAAGAGGATTAACCATCATGTCACTTTTTACTGTTTTATTTAAACCTTTAAGGTTCAACTTCCTTTATTTGTCTCCCATGGGAAAAATTAGTTAATAAGATAAGAAGGACAATGCTGCAGAGGTAAGAAAGACTAACAATACACTGTAAAAGACCATTTACCTAAATACAAATCCCCATATATACACAACATATAGGGACATTATCAATATCAGCATGATGCATCTAATCTGAGTCTCTGAGAATAAACTGCAGAGATCTGGAGACCTTTCATCTAGAAGACCTTTAACTAAAATTAAGGTCTAAAACTGATGATTGTTCACATTAGATGATTGTTTTCATTATTAAATGACAGCACTGTTCTATACAATGCCAGAAATCAGCTGAAATAAGAACATTCCTAAAGGATATGTGATGTTTCACATGTCTGCATCTCTGTGAAGCTAAAAATGAAGAATGCAGGTTCATTCTCATCACTTTAAATGAATAATTGCCTAAAGTAAACAGTAAAAAGTTTTGAACCTTTTCTGAATTTTGCATGTTTTGTTATTTAAAATTATTTTTCTTATCAATAAAAGTCATGCAAAAGAATCAGCACAATGGCAAAGAAACACTGGTTTTGTGTTTTAAATGTGGTGAATTTAATAAAAATGTAAACTTATATCTGTAATATCTAAAGGAACACACCTGCCTGAATGAGGTTTAGATCTGACAAAAAGGTCAAAATAATTTTAGAAGAGTTTAAAGTTCCTGGTTGTTCATTTTCCTTCTGCTCTTGTCAGACAAAACAACAGTCCTATGAGATCAGGAAGAGAAACGTTAGAAAAGGATGACCAGACAGAAAACTTCATCTCTGAAAGGATTTCCAAAAATATCTGAACAACTCAGACAAAAAATCAAATAAATAAAACACAGAGCAACTCTGAGAAAATGAAAAAGTCCTCGAGTGAAGCAGACTCTCCAGTCTGTCTGAGGAGCCTCATCGTCTGACCCAGGTGACCTTAAATTCTACCAACAAGAACGAGACAAAGGTAAAAACAAAAAGTTACACAAAGCTTCTCAGATTATTCTAACGAAGCCAAAGGTTCTAAAACCTGTACTAATTAATGCCCTGGAAACCTTAAACATGAGATATCTGAGCATTTTATTAATAACTAACCAACAAAACAGTTTGAAAATAAATTCCGTTTTTTAGATGTTGTTCTGGGTTCTTTAGTTCTTGAATGTCTTAGAACAGGACATGATGTGTTGCTTTCTGAGATCTTTAGCCTCCTTCAGACAGGTTTTACTGAAGTGATTTCATTCTACAGGTCTGAACTGAACTCAGCTTGATTAATAATGTGATTGATCACAACGATTTCACTTGGCTCAGACTGGTTTGGATAGTGTTTTTTACATTATTCTTTTTTAATGATATCCTCATTTGAAAACTGCATTTTGTATTTACTCAGATTCTTTGTCTGGTGCTCAGATTGGTTTACTGATCTGAAACATTTAAGTGTGACAAGTCAGAAAAAACAGAAGGAATCAGTAAGAGGACAAATACTTTATCACAGCACTTGATTTCATAAACTCTTGTGTAAAACTAGTTTTATATTATAATCATGTCCTGCTCGTCTCACTGATGATGACGTTTCTTCTGTTTGTGTTTGGCTGACTTTCATTTTTTCAGATCAACACAAAGAGAACTGGATTATTATTTTATGGCAACTTTCACCAAACCCCTTCTATTTATTTTTTTACTATTTAAAATAAATGTGTTCTGCTCATTCAGCCTCTAAACTCACATCTCTTCAGCTGATGTGTTTTCTGACTGATTTTCTTGAAGCTTCAGTCGAAAAAAAAAACATCTAAAAGTTGTTTTGTAAAATTCTAGATGTAGTTTGGATTTTGTCATGCTTTTATCCTCATCTTTATTATTTTCTGGATAAATTACTGTGACTGTTTTATTGCCCAGCACTACTGATAATGGTTTGTGATTGTAGATAACGGAGTGTCAATTTTAAAATATTATTACATTATATATTTACAATAAAGGATTCCTTTCCCTTCTTTTGTTAAAATAAACATAAAAGGAGTGTTTACAGGAATATACAAGAAAAATGCAAATATAAGGGAACATTTAAAAAAGCAAACAAACAATTTAAAACAAGCGCTGCAGTGACGTCACCTTGGACGTCCACAGAAGTACCAAACATCTGTTTAAATCTGGTCCTCCTCCAACAAACTGTACATTCAGTCAGGTTTTAGTTTGACTCCTGTTTCACATCAGACCCTGTTTCTGAGAGAAACCAGATCAGTGCAGGTTTCAGGTGACGGAGCCACTGAAGTCAACCTCATCGGCCTCAAGCTGCCAGAAGCAGCACCTTTAACACAGCGGCTACTTCACAGACCAGCCACTGAAACGAGGTCCGATTTCAAAAACTGGTCTGAGCAGTTCTTCTGTAAGAAGGGGGTCGTCACCTGATCCTGGCTTAAAGAGGACAGAGGCTGTAAAGCTCACTGGGGGCTTTTATTTCCACTGACAGTCAAACTGCTGCAGAGCGAAGAATCACAAAGAGTTGGAACACGGCACTTTTCTCAGAGAAAACCTGAGAGGTGTCTGATTGATGTGATGGTAAACACAACAGACAGCAAACTGGAAATCTAATATATCAATATTTCATCAGGTTTAACCTTCAGCAAGCTTTACTTTGAGGATTGTATTTAGCTAAACAACATGTTTAATTTAAATTGAGTCACACATTGAAGGTTAAAGAAGAAAATGAATCACAAAGCCTTTTGTAAAACTGTCAGTTTAAACAATTATTATTATTATTATAACTATTATTCACTGAAGTAATGATGATCACCTGCCTCCATCAGGTCAGAGTTTTAACCTTCTTGTTTTAATAAATGATGACATTAAAGAAGTTTTAGTCAAAAACACCATTATTAGTGATTTCATGCAACATCAGAAGATCTCATATGATCTGTTAGTGATGGCGTGATGTGTTGGGATGACTTTTAGTCTCTAACACACCACATTTTAGCTAAATATCTGTCACATTGACCTGATTTGATCATTTGTGTTTTAGATACAGCTGAACTTCTCACTCCTCCTGCTACTTGTACAGACTGGTGCAGCTGTCCCTGGTACCGGGGTTAACAGACTGAATCCGGTCACGCTCCGAGGACCTGGTACACTCAGGGAGAGAAGATCTTTTTTCTTATTTTACTGCCCATTTCCCCCCTCCCCAGTGCGAATTATTGAATTTACTTGTTGTACATGAATGCATCATGAAATTGCTATCCTCAGTTTCATGTTCAGACATAAAAGTGTGAAGCAGGAAAGGCCAAAAAGCCATCCAGTGGCTGAGATATTTATTAAACTGACTCTGTTGGTGTCCAGATATTCACTGGAGCTTCTTCTCTATAAATTTACAGGAAGAACAGTTTGGAGGAAAATAGATGGAGCTTCTCTAAACACTGAAACTGAAAATAGAGAGTAGCTCCAGTAATGACGCTGTGTGTGAGACAGCGTCCGCCAGCCTTCGCCCTGCTAAGGAAGACGATGCTGAAATGGGCCAAACAATGACTCACTCAGAGTGACACTGTAATCAGACCTGACTTTATGGGCTTTAAATCCTCCAGTTATGAAAGCCTCCTCTTCAAAAACAGCTCATTTTCTCTCCAACGTTTGCTGCACATCTGTATGAAACACATCTGCATTGCACTAAAGCCAGGGGCTTTATTCTGGCTCTGAAGTGGCTGTTAGTCAACGATCCTATTACTGTCAGGTTCAAACACGTGGAGGTGAGAGCACAGTGAGGTAGGACGTGTGGGTGGTTGAAGTGAGAATTCACTGAAACCCGATGGAGGAGGAGATGTGATCCGGGGGAGGAGGAGGTGCTTACGTGAGTGAGAGGGTGAAGTGGAAGCGCTGACGGAGGCCCTTGAAGGTCAGGAAGGAGTTTGGGGGGAAGTTGCGCGTGGTCATCTCACAGTAGGGCTCCTCGTAGCCTCCCGGCGGACACTCGCACTTGAAGCCGCCGACCAGCAGGTTCACGCAGGTGCCTCCGTTCCTGCAGACCCCCGGAGCGCATCGCCCCGAACGGGACGACAGCTCGCAGCGCTCACCTGGAAACGTGGAGGGAAATGAGGATTAATATTGTTTATGACAGGATGCATCTCTGCAGCCAAACCAACTGGGAGTTCACACAGGTTTGTGCTATTTTTTTTCTGTCGCTGCAGCTGAATTATGCGTGCCATTATAGGAATAGAACACTATCAGAGGAATCACTTCAAACATCTGTGACTGCAGGACAAACACGTTAAGAAAATGATGGCAGGAAGCAGCTAAAAATACCTGGATTCAAACCACGAGTTTTAACCTAAACAGCGTTTCCTCTCCAGCAGCGTCCGGATCTTTCTGCTGTCAGTCACACCTAGAATGACTCAATCGCTCCTCTCTCAGAATAACACTGCAGTTTGTGCTCGATTCATATTCAGAGGAACGGCGTGACGCCTCAGACGCAGTGAGCTGGAAGTGTTTGTGAAGACAAAATGATTGCACTTTCTGCAGACTGTGGCAGCTCATCACCGTCACTGAGATCTTTCACACCTCGCAGACGCTTGATGACTTCATTATTACTTTATCAGGAATCAAAGAAGAAAAGAAATGCGCTCATTTCCGGCGACCCATCAACATCTTTATTAGAGTCTGCACATAAATGATCATTATTTGATGCTTTATGAAATAATATTGAATATGCTAATTAGGTAGAACACTTACATTAAAATGTTTGTATTATTTTGCTACGTGGACATTTATCTATGAGAGTCAAACAAAATTCATAGAGTTACTCAGATTCAAATGAACACAAACTGCTCTGGAAGAGTCAGCTTTAACCAACAAGATCAAAAGAAAAGCAGATTATTCATTTTATAATAATCTGATCTAAAATACCAAAAACTCACTGATAAATAGTTTTTCTATATTATTTACATTAAGTGAGTTATTTTCTTTTATTTTCTGTATATTTTAATGAATCTGGGATCAATAGGACCTCATGAATATAAAAACACAGATTGTTTTGGAATAATTAGCAGTTCAAAAAACATGTTGATATATTTATTTTAAAAAATTCTATGTCTAAAAAAATTAATTCAATTAAAAGAATGTAGAACCATGTTTCTCTAAATAATAAGAACATTGAAGCTGAAGAGATTAAAACGAAGTGAAAAAGCCAACAATCATGTCCGGTCTCCAATCAGGTAACAGGTGATGTCAACGGAGTCGAAGGTCCAGCAGAACCAGAACTGAACATCTCCTGTCCATAAACATAAAAACGAATATAAAATACAAATAAAACATTTACAGTATAATCCATCTGTCCACCACTAGCCAATAAAAACATGCAGACAGGTCAAACAGTCGTTTCTGACTGCAAACTAAATCAAACTGAGTTAGATCTAAATGAGAGTTAAGAGTGATCAGGCTGACACATCAGGACCCTATGAATAAGCCTTCCTCCTCCTCCTCCGTCTCCTCCTCCTCCGTCTCCTCCTCCTCCTCCGTCTCCTCCTCCTCCGTCTCCTGGACCATCGGCCCAGCGGACTGGGAGGCTGCAGCAGCTGATGGGGCGAGACCCTTCACTCTCTCATGCATGAGCAGGAATCTGTGTCAAAGCCACTCAGTCAGCAGTGTGGACGACTTCTGCATTACTACAGTAACACTGACACACACACACACACACACACACACACACACGCACGCACGCACGCACGCACACACACACACACACACACACACACACACACACACACACACACACACACACACACACACACACACACACACACACCCCTTCATCTTCATACACAGGCCTTTTATTGACTCTGACTATTAATCACTCCACTCCGCTCTGCTCTTTGTTTTAATGCTGCTGTTGACAGAACGTTGATTCAGTCGAAGTAAACTGATGAGCTGCTGACTGAGACGTTAAAAAGACGACTCTGAACATTATAGAGACACGTTTTAGAGATTAGAGTAGAAAGTTCAGACGTTTAATCAGAGTGGAGGACCTGGTGTGGATCTCAGACTGCGGTTAACTCTGTGAAGGTTTCTCTTTTTAAATAAATGTCAGATTTATGATTTAATAATGATTCAAGTGGCTTCTGGACGCCTCCAGTGGGGAGAAGATAAATGTGAGTCCTGATTAATGGAGGAAGTAAAGAATAAAAGCTGTGACATCTCCTCTCTAACTGGTATTGAAATGCTAAAATCTTTTTATGGGAGTTGAATCAACTCAAAAGACCTCACAAAACAGCAGCAGCAACAAACTAACAAGACTTTAGGTCATTTTCTGATGCTGTACTTCTTCCTGTAACTCACTAAACGACTAAATAAACTCCTTTGATCCTTCAGGATGTTTTCTGTTCATATCTTAGCTGCTTCACCCTGTCAGACTCTATCTGTAGACTTTTCCTCCTTACTGTCACAGCATTGTTGTCAATTCACCAACTTGCTGGAGGCAATCAAAGCTCCTGTGTTACTTTAAGGTGGACAAACATGGCAGCAGTAAAAACATCAGCTCACACTGTGATTCCCTACAGAAACAAACTGCATGTTTCTGGCTTTTCCTGACTGATTTCTGCTAAATGTCTCTGTTCCCGGAACCGGAGGTGATCCCAGAGCCGCCAGGTGAGCAGCACGTCGGAGGCGGGGACGGGCGATCGGTCACAGTTCCACTGAATGAAACCATCAATAATTCAAACATGTCTGATCTATTTACGTCCTCCTATAAGTCCAACCTGACAAACACACTCTGTTTGCTACAAGCATGAATCCTCAAGCACAAACACCTTAGAGATCCTGAGTCTGTTTCTGACACCACAGCATCAAATTAACAGAGCTGAGCTAAACAATAAAGATTAAAGGATCTATCTGAACCATTTAATTTGGCTTAAAAACATAAAAACAGATCAAAAAGCAACATAATGGATTATTAAAAAAGGGTATTCACACCCCAGCCTACAGGTTTGCAAAATTATTCTTGTTTTTCTGGAATATTTATCAGCAGAATGGACTTGAGGGACGTTATTGCACTTTTATGGCATCATAAAGGAATCCCCGAGGATCCGATAACCCTCTAAAATTAAATGCATCAAAACAGGCTGGTTATTACAGGCTATCCTGAGAGTTAAGCCTCCCTTTGCAGCAGATAATCAAACACAAACTATCAGCTCTTGTCATCAAAGGAAGCATCGTTTTCCTGTGTGAAACAGTAAACCCAACAGCTAATCTTTGTTCATTAGTTTCCAGGTTTTCTCAGAGATCCTGAAGCTGAACGAGTGTTTCTGAACAGCTAAGTAAGAAATAAATAATTAAGTAAACAGAGTGAATGTTTTCATCCAAACTCACCAAAAACAAAGAGCTGGAATCACAATCACACACTAAACAAGTTCAATAACCAGCTGCATTCTTTTAGAGTTTAAATTCTTAATATGCTTTAACATCAGACCTCTTATACCCTACTGACGTGGCCAGATGTTCTGAGAATGACACAAACATTAATTCTGACGTTTCCTGCATCAGTTGTTATGATGGTAGTTTGAATAAACGAGTGATCGGGTGAGTTGAAGTGAAAAGTTCCTCTTTGCTATGAAGACGAGCTCAATCACTGAACATGTGTAGAAATCTGCAGGGCAGCCAAGAACGTCCAGCAGCACCAAGACCTGAAGTGGATCCACAGGGACCTTCAGGGACTGACTGATGTTCTGCTGAAGGTTCAGGGACTGGACGAAAAACTGTTTATCTGATGAATCTTCTTTCTGATTGTTTATGGCCTCTGGGATAAAGGTGAGCGCTCCCATCAGCCCTGTGTTGTACCACTAAAGCATCCTGGGACAGAACAAGCCACGAGTAAAGAACGGTACCTAAACAACCTCCCGCTGATTTAATTGTCATAAAAAACCTACAGAATCCTTGCAATTATACTCCAATAGAAACATCTGACCAAAAGATTTAAAAGCACTAAAGCAGCAAACATAGTGAAAACCTGACAACTAGCCATACAAACTAATCTGTTTCTCCAAACTGAGGCTGATCATAGACTTAACTACAACAGGTCAGATGTTAATTGTTCATAAATTTGAAGGAAATTCCACCTCAGAAGGTCAGAACTATTCATTTAAAGACATAACCCCAATTAGCTACATGTGCTACATCTCTGTTACACCTCAGAAACAGAGAGCAGTGATATCTGTCGAGGAATCGGACTTTTTCATAAGGTTTGCTGCCAGGAAGGAGAAAAGAGAGTTGGTGTGTCTGCAGAACAAAAGCATTCAAATGTTCTGATTTTAAAACAGTGCATGTGCCTGGCAACACTTTTTATTCATGCCATCTCTCAGCAGCCAGCTCTGGAGGCTTTTAGCGTTTGGCAGGTAGTCATCTCAAACACTGAGACGTTTGAAAACTGAACGTTTTATTGTAACAAGAGGCGCGTGCACAATCAAATCCCACAAATGCATCCTCAACACAAAAGGGAGGAAAAAAAACACGTTCACACCTCAGGAGGATTGAGCAGTTAGCAGGTGAATTATCATCACATTCATTAATGCAAAAAGGACGGAGTGTAAGTCGGAAAAGATGCTGCGCTGCTGCTGCTGCGTGTTTCAAACAAAAACAACATCTTGTGTATTTAGCGTCTACAGAGTGACTCAGCCGGACAGAATCATTCACTTCGTCCCTTTGGATTCTGATTCCTGCTACCATCTGGTAACGCCTACGGTCCAACAGTTCCCTACACACACACACACACGCACGCACGCACACACACACACGCACGCACACACACACACACACGCACGCACACACACACGCACGCACACACACACACACGCACGCACACACACACACACGCACGCACACACACATGCACACACGCACACACACGCGCACACACACACACACGCACGCAGACACACACGCACACACAGAACCCCATCAAAAAGTAAAGCCTGACAATCTCAACGCTGATGGAGGAAAAACTGTCGTAGATCACAAGAAAACACCTCAAAGACCTCGTTTGATCAGCGCTCATCAGACGGCTGAAATCATCATCATCCACAGAATGACGTTCAGATCACCTGTAACACATCTGCACTGGATCTCACAGCTTCCAGAACTAAAACAAGTGATGGAAATTATTTTTGCCAACCGTGGATAAAAATACGCCCACTACACCCACTCTCCCCGGGCTGCTGATTCACGTTAAAAGCTCCGACAGTCCAACTCCGACACCCACAACTGTGCAAAAACATTTAAGTGGCACTCAGTGGTGGACTCTGAGTGACTGAGCCCACACACTCAGCAGACGACACTATTTCAGGCTTCATAAACAACCGAATAAATGAGCGGAAAAGGAAAACTTTGTGCTTGATCGGGTCGTTTAATGGAAACTGGAGCACAACGATAAGAGTCTGCTGGAGTGAATCTCAGTTTAACTAAAGGCTTTTCTAGGAAACAAACCTGATTATTGTTTTAGTTGATTAGAAAATCAGATTGACAGACAGAGAAAACATTTTCCTTTTCTAAATGTAGTTTATGATATTTTATCTGAAGTCAAGAGTACAAAGCTGCAGAAAGACAAACATAAAAGATCACCTGACTGTCATGCTCAAAGTTAAACAATTTAAAACTAGAGTGCTGAGGAGAGCTGGGATATAAGTATATATTTGCATATTATATGAGTATACAGTACTTATATAAGTATAAATATAAGTAACTATCAGAAGTTTAACATGAAGTTCAAAATTTATTCCTGCAAAAAGGTGAAATAACATCTTGTTGTTGATATAGAAGTACAACACACACACACACACACACACACACACACACACACACACACACACACACACACACACACACACACACACACACACACAATTTTTGAAACACAATAACTTGGATCATGTGACAACTAGAGGATCTGTCAGCTGGTTGATTCACTATAAAATAAAAAGTCACATTCATCTGAAGTAAAGGTTGATGTAGAAGCTTTAATCAGCTCTACTGGTTTCTTCTGTGCTGTTAGCGAAATGTTAGCGGCTAAATTAAAGATGCTAATGCTTTGGAAATTGATCGATTTTAAGTCACATTTTAGACAACTAGATCAAACAGTTTTAAACAAACTGGAATCTGACATGGTGAAGCTCGTACCCCGACCAGAAGATTTTATTTGTTGTTGCACAGATCGTAGTAAACTAATCACTGAACAAGATCCTCATCTTGCTCAAAGACAACATGAACCTCATTAAAAGTCAGGATTTGACCCACTTAACCTCTCAACTAAAAGAGGAGGGTAACTGCCTTCATATTCATAATGCATAAATTAACATATTTATCTCCGTTTTCTTTTAAACTCTTTCAGTTTCTCTTCCTTTAAACATGATCTAGAACAGATGATCTTTCACCCTTTGAAGATATTAATAAAAAACAAATGCTGCAATTTTTGCTGCTCTCTGTAATAAATTAGCTCATCATTATCACTAGATAAGGAAAGCTGCTGTGCCCTCCACCACACATAGTATTACTATCTAAGATATGTTTCCACCACAGGGCATTTAAATAACTTCTCCATCCGTAGTCATCTATAATTAAATATTTCCTGAACTCCTGTTTTACTCAGCTCTGAACAGAAGAGTTCATTTTTGTTTTTGTAGAAATGTTTCTTAAAGTTTACTGTGTAAGACCCCGACTAGAAACAGGACTCGTATCATCACAAGAAACACAGGTCTGTGAGGTGATTGTAGCATGATGCACTAAAGAGACAGAGTTTTATCTAAAAATGCTGCTTAATGAAGCCAAAAGCAGATTTTTATTATGTGATCTGATCTGGATCAGGAACAAACACTTTATAATGATGAATTTAAGACAGTAAACTTTATAAATCAGACAAAACATTCAAAAACAGAATCATTCATCTAACAGAAAGACGTTTTTGCTTTGAGCATGTGTGATCTGTGCATCCTCAAGAGTTTAAAGAGCCTTTTTAGTTCCTCTCAAACACCAACACAAGAGACAATAAGACACTCATGTCTCTGATGGATCACTGCAGCTTTTAAAGGGAGAGTTCTCTATTTATAACACTGGTGTGTGGAGTAGATTTGCAGTTGAAAGTGGTCAGAGTGATCTCAGTTTGGAGAATCAGGGAGGGATTCTCATGAATTAAACTGTTAACTCAGAGCGGTACACATTCAAAACGACTCAAAGCTTGAACCAGAACTACGTGGTCTGGAGTCGCTCTCGTCGGTCCTAGTGCAAAATAAAAGAAAACAACAGCCGACAGACACTCCTTCAGTGACTCAGCTGTGAGCAGAAAATTACTTTTTTTATATTATTAATATAAAAACATGAGGTAACTGTTTTTCTTTTGGAATATTAGTTGAACCACGTGCGTGAAAAGGATACTTGAGTGTTTGTTGTTTTCACACTGCTACGGTTCTCGTCCTCAACACTAAACTGCAGAAATTCACTTCTGTTTTTTATGAGATAGAAATCAAGTTCCAAACCGCACGTCCGAGTCAAGTGTAGGCTCTTAAACCTTTATTCTAATTATTATTTATTCAGGTAATATGCCACTGAAATTCAGAACCTCTACTCCCATAGAGACCCAAGGACACTTCAACACATGGTTTGGGCCAGGGTCTCCCACATGCTGGACGACCTGTCTTCCCCTGATCCACTTTATAGAGCAGGTCACCATATCGGATCACTTGTTGGTTGTGGCGGTTTAAAATAACTAGAATAAGCTAGGGATAAGATTAGAAACATAATATTTTTAAAACACAGTGTTAGAAAATAACAATAAGATAAAATATGTCTCAAGTTGTTGCGACTAGAGTTAAGTCTCACTCAAGTCCCCATCTCTGCAGTCACAGCAGATCAACGTCTAGGTGAAATAAAGATGATGGTAGTTTTGAGTTGTTTCAGATGCTTCAGAGATCACTCTGACTGCTGCAGGTTAGGTGTTGATGAATCACCACTTAAAAAATGTTAAACTATCCCTTTAAATTAGTGGTGAGACAAAAAGGACAAACAGTGTATAGTATACATGCTCAGAGGTTCCTACCTGTATAGTCCTCAAAGCACTCACAGGTGAAGCCTCCCTCCCTGCTGCGACAGACGCCGTTGGCTCCACACGGTTTGGAGTAACAGAGGTCGATCTCCGTCTCACAGTAATCCCCCGTGAAGCCGGTGGGGCAGCGGCAGCGCAGCCCGGCGATGGGGTGAATGGGTCTGAACAGGATCGTATCGGACGCCACAAACGGCGCCAGGCTGTCAAACTTCAGCACGGACACACACTTCATGTAGTTCTCACACGGCTCGCGCAGGCAGATGTTGTCATCAAAGGGAAGAACTTCCTGCGAGGAGATCTGAGTCAGGAGGCTGCGGTTCAAGTACAGCCTCTCCTGGAGTTCCTCTGAGCCAAAATACTCCCCGGTCTGAAGCCCTCTGTCACTCCCTACACCTCCGGCTCGATCCTGTCCCTCTCCAAACACGGGCACCGCCACTGATAAGCTGACGTTGAGGATGCGGGCGCTGACGTCTGTGTCATCCTGAATGTTGAAGATGACGACGTCTTGGGGGGCAGCAGACAGAACCCGGGCCACACCGTCCAGGAACTGGGCGAGCAGCAGGGACAGGAAGTGCTCCTGCGAGGTGTTGGCCAGACGTAACGTGATGCTGTTGGACAGCATCTCATCGGTGATGATGGTGACCTGAAGAAGGCACTGAGCTGACACGGAGTGGATGCCGTCTGAAACAAACAGGAAACATAAGAAATTAAAAACTATGAGAACTAGAAAGTCTTTATGAAACCATGACTGGTCTTTTCTCCTTAATCTAAACATCTCCTACCATGTTTTAATACTTTCAGCTCTGGTTCAGAGTCAGCCTTAACCTGCCTGTTAAAGGATCAACAAACACTGAACTGATGTTAAGAAAAACACAGAACTTCTGTAGTTTATAGTTTACCTGAAGATAAAGTAAGAGGCTTTGCATGGATGTAAAACCTTATTTAATATTTCATAACAATGACAGACTGTAGCTGTAAGCTAAATGTTGACACGTTTACATCTGGTCCCAGGTCAGTAGATGTGGGGTTGTGTGTGGAGGTCTGTCACTATTTTTGGGAGCATCTCAGGTTTGGTAATGTATGAATGAGTGATGGGCTTAGATATGCAAAAGGAAAAGTATCACACTTCCATCTCAAAATAGATCAAAACCAGCCTCCTTTTCTCTTTATCTCCTTTATCAGCATACATAAAGATAGATAGATGAAGCGTCTCCATCGACTTCCAGTGTTCAAAGTGAAGCCATGATGTTCTGTAGCGCACAATCATGGTGTTTCTAAGCATCAAATAACAAATTAGAGATAAACATTAAAAAATTATCATAAAGCAGCAAAATAACAACTACATGATTCAACATGGAAAAAAATATCTTGTTTTCTTGGTCTGGACACTGATCTGAGTCATTTAAGATAAGTATACTCCAATACCAAGCCTTAATACAAAACTTGCATTATTTCACTTAATTACAGGGCATACATGCAGACTACATACCATAAGTACATTAAAGTTATTATTATCAACATATGTGAGTTTCTGTAAGGGATCACAGTGTAGGGAGACAGTTTTTCTACACAAATCACAGGGTTTGACTCATTATTCCTGCAAACAGATGTCTGAATATCACCAGTCCAGTTTAAATGCTGCTTTAAACAACAGTTGGTGTTTGTGAACGCTCTTTAGTGATTTTTGATCTTTTTTTTGTAACTCCCATTGTCCACAGGACATGAGGGGGAAGGACTTAAAGCTTTTTCTAAAGCCAGCCACTAGGGGGCAATTGTTTTGATTCCATTTCAATTTCCACATTACATTTCTGTGTCTAGTTAAAATATTAGTATATAAGGCTTCCACATCAAAACAGATCAACATCAAAACTCTCTGGAGTATTTTTCTCTGTATCAAAGTTTTCTAAATGATTTAAATGATATTTCAGGTCTAAACTATGATCTATGGGTTGAGTTCCACAACATCTGTCATTCTGATGAAGACCCTCCTTCCTCCTAGAGCCCCCTTTCCATTATTTCTTGCCGCCGACATTTTTCAGCCAATGAAATTCAAATGTCTGCATTCTCTCAACATGCACGCGCATCTACCAAACCTGTACCAGTAGGGGGCGCTGTCGTACAGGACGCTCCGTGTGTTTCTCTGCCGTCTCAGCCGTTCACTGAGGACTCACAGCTCATTTCTACTAAAAACCTACCCATTCTCCAGCTAAAGATGGATTTATTTTTATTTTTAAACCTTTCACCTCACAGAATGGCAAGGCTTGACAGGATTATGTGTTTATTTTGGTCAGAAAGTTCATCCAGGGCCGAGTCAAGTTCAGCTTCAGAGTCCAGCAGCAGCTCTCTGCTAACAGAGCTAATATCAGAAGCAGCAGGGACAGAGAGGGCTCTTCAGACCCTCGTAGTGTTGGAATAAGATTGTGAACTGTGAGTGATTAAACCCTACACATTAAGCGGTACAGTTCATGCCCGCAACGTATATGCTGCGCGTGCACGCGACCGGACGCGCGTGTCGAGATGTTTTGAGGAGGAGCCTTTGGACGCTAGATTCAAAAACTGCTCTCTTGCTGAAATAATCCAGAGTGCTGCTTTAAATCTCATCTATTTTAAAGCTCCTTTCACTTAAAAATAGGGCTGAGACTTTAACGCGTTAATTATGATTAATTAATTTGAAAGAAAAAACGTGGTAAAAAAAATAACGCAATTAACGCAACTTGTGTTTGAAGCAAGGCGAAGCACTTGTCAGCATCAGATTTCCTGCTACTCAGACGCACAGACAGCTCTTTGACGCAGCCCGTGTCAATATCCTCCCTCGTATCGTTTGTATGGATCCACCCGCTTCTTCAGATCTCATCAGTTCACACGCTTCACCTGTCTACCCGGTCATGGAACTCAGCCCTCCGCTCAGGGAGGGCCTGGCCAATTTGGGGCCCTAAGCAGAATCTTTTGCCAGGGCCCCCCATCACCAAACATTAAAATTCTAGTTTTGTAAAAGCACAGGGTTTTTCTGATCGATGTTTTAAAATGGGACTAGTTTGTGAGCGGCTGTCACATGATCGGTTCAGACCAATGCAGCGGCCGCATTTAGTAACAGAAATCCAACAATAATTAGGCTACTCGTCTCTTTTTTCCCCTCTACACACGGCGCGCCTCATGGCAGCGATGCGCAACCTTTGCACATTTGCAATCGCAAATGATCCGTCCACTGGAGCAAAATGGAGTCCCCTCGGAACCGCAGGGCCCTACACACAGTGTGTGTTTTGCGTGAAGTGAGGGGCGGCGCTGCCTCCGCTCCTTCCACCGTGAAAACCGAAAGTAATCGGTGGTGAAACTGGACGGCCTCTAGCCTTTGGGTTTATTCCTGCTCCTTCCTTGCCGTACGGTCCGGTTCAGTTCAGCATTGAGCAGGTGTTACGGGTCTAGTCCTGGTCTGACACTGAGGTCCGAGCGGAGGTGTGAGTTCGGCTCGGTACGAGAAACCCAGACCCTACCCCTATCTGAAAAGAAAAGCCAGTACCAAACCGAGGCGATCCCATTCCCACACTAGTCTTTACAATAGGCTTTATGCACAGAGTACTTAGTAGAACTTCCGGTTTAAAATTAACTCGCGGGACCATTTCCGGTTCCATTTGAAACGTGAAGATTTCCAGAGTTGGAGTGCATTTCCAGCTAAAGATATTGTTTATAATCAAAACGAGTAATAGTATAGTATAGTACAGAATGATATATATATTATAGCACTAAGAAATGAAGCCATCATATAAGTATCAGCGGACGGGAAGCCTTGACAGCTGAACACTGCTGTGCTCCGTTGTGTACCGCATCAGCTGAATAGAATTCATCAGTCCGTTTCCACACATTTCCACTGAATAAATAACTACAAAAAGGAAGGATTGTGAACTTAAGAAGAGAAAACGTGATAATTTCTAACCACACCGTGTCTGCAGTCCACACTTTGCAGCACAGTAGTCAAAGAGCCGAGTGGAGGAGGCTAATGGAGGAGGCGCGGCGCCGTTCGTGTGTTATTTCACTGGAACAACTATTCTTTTGGTGAATGAAGACTTGGTGTTTGATAACGTACAGCTAGACCAGAGAAAGTTGAAAGTTGGGAAGCAGTTGGAGCCCACGATCACGGCTATATAGATTTGTTTCACTGTTTTTTGATGATGGAAGCTACGAGCTAACGCTGTTAGCTTACCTTCAATTTCATGAATAAAGCTGGTTATATACAGCTTAAAGTCCTTCACCCGCTTGCTCGCAGACGTCTCTGTGTGTTTTTCAAAAATTCGGTGGACATCGTTTACCGTGATGCGCGGCAGGTCTTGAAGAAAACGGGTAAAAAAATCAATTTTGTCCAGTATGTGTGGGAACAGCGTTGAACCGGAAGGGAGCGGCAGCCTCTATCGCAACCAGGAAGTGACCGTGCATAAACCCCATAGAGACCCGATTCAGATTCCTCATTGAAAACGAGGCAGACCGTGGGTCAGTTTGAACACTGCAAAAAATAATTCTCTCATAGTGTTTCCACATGTTGGAAATCTTTTATTATTAATTTAAAACAATACCCTTCTGAAATTGTACATAAAATTAACAAATCATAATAATGGATTGGATTTATATAGCGCCTTTCAGGACACCCAAAGTGCTTTGACAGAAGCTCCATTATTCATTCACACTCTGGTGGTGGTACACTACGACAGACGTCTGTAGCCACCTGGGGCAGTCTGACAGAGGCGAGGCTACATTCTGCTCCATCGGCCCTTCTGACCACCACCAACATTCACACACAGGCAAGTTGGGTGAAGTGTGTTGCCCAAGGACACAACGACAATCTAACCCAGCCGGAGCTGGGGATTGAACCGGTAACCAGACCAGCTGCTCTACCAACTGATCTACATGTCGCCCCAATAGATTTATAAGTACTGTATTTAGGGCCTGTCCAGTTTTAGTCAGGGATATTTTGTTTTTGAACTGAAATGCAATTTAAATGCATTTTTCATCAATTATAAAAGCTTGAAAAAATGATTTTTAAAAACATTTTGGCATTTTTCTTGGATGGACATTGTAAGCTGGATGTAATTTCTTTTTCTGAAAAGAAGCGATTTATTGCGATAAATTTTTTTCAGATTTGTGATTAATTAGTTAATTTATTTTAATCGATTCCCGGCCTACTTAAAAATGGTAATAATTATTTTTCAAAGCTTGTCTTATTTTATATCCCAGACGGAAAAAAAAGACCTTGCAATTATAAAAAAAAAATCCCAGATGATAGTTAGAAATCCCATTTCTTTCATTTTTCATTGAATGCAGCAGTTAAGTGAGTCGTTTATAAGGTAGAACGTTTTTTATTCACTGTAAACATTTAAATAATAATCTAATCTATGAAATCTAACAAAAACCTGAAAGCAGCTGTGACTGGAGCACCAGTGCAGGTGGTGGTGGTGGTGGTGGTGGTGGTGGTGGTGGTGGGGGGGTTCTAACAGCTGCTGGACTCAGTGGAGCTGTTTCCTAACAGAATAATGGGAACACAATGATAGCAACCCTTGTCTCATTTTTTTTGGCTCAAACGGGTAGTTTTTGTTAGGTTTTGAGCCAGAACAGATAACAGAAGAGTGCCAAGAGAAAACAAGTCCTTCAGTACAGTCCAACTTTGTAATCAGAAATTTCACGCCCCTGTTCACAGCTCATCTTTGCCTCCTTTGTCTGGAAGCCGAGACGCCGCTTCATTATATATGCTTTAAGTTTCCCAGCTTAGCGAATCCCTTATTTCTGGACCAAATCACGCTTTATCCTCCATACCATTGATTTTTTGGCTGTGAATATCAAGTGTATGTCTTCCTCTATTGTACAGCTGCCTGTTGTTCTATTGTACAGTAAGTAAAATACATGAACTTGCATGTAAGCCCTTTATCCACTAAATCTGATTATGCGTACAAACAACATGCAGGTACATAAAATGTGAATGACTGTTTCAACATGTTTTAAATTCTGGACATGCTACAGCTCACGTTCACTTTTTTGTTGCTTTTCCTCTGAAACATTTCAAATAAAAAAACTACTTCTCAGTAACTCTTATCAGCTGAACGTCTCTGACAGAAGCAATGCTCACTGAGGAGTAAAATTATGATGAAGATTGCAATAATGGCCCTCAATCAGAGAGGGAGCCCAACCCCCCACAGTATGGGGTCAGACGGCTCCAAAACCTGCAATTAACCTGGATCCTTCGACTTTCTGCCCGGCGACAAGGAGACAGTCTGACAGCGTACAACCTGAAACTATAAAACAGTCTGCTTTAAACACAGCTGCTGAAATAATTCTCTCTCATCAGTATGCATCAGCTCAACTTATTATTTGTGGTTTAAACTTAAAGTGACATATTTTTACGATCTTTCACCTCTTCAGCTCAGTTATCTTTGTAAAAACTTGAATATTTTGTTAAAGAGCATTTTAAAACAAGGTTACATTAATTATTTTTATTTATCTTGGTTTAATCTATTCCTACGTAGATCTATTCCAGAAAGTCTTGGTAACCCTACTAGACTGTTGAAAAATGAAGTCATATACTCCCATATACGGACACTGTCAGCTTGTATTTTTGGTTAACATTTTTAGGAAACTGATATTTGCATAAACACCAGCCTGGTAAGAACTACATGAATCAACAGGAGTCAACATGTGGATCTGAAGCTCATTTTAATTTTTAGGGTTTCTCAATTATATAGAGGAGCTTAAAACATATACTGCAGCCAACCACTAGGGGGCATTTGAAAAAAGTTTTAAAAATAGAAAAACAACAAGTCTGTTGGCCATTCTGTCACCATTAACTCTGTAAAACTAATATGGTTTCATTATTAATTTTAGATGCATTTTTTAAACAAGAGTTTAGCTTTTTTGTCTGTGAAATTTTTTATTTACCGGTATTAGGATTAGTATGACCTCATAGAAACAGTAATTCATTTTTTAAATTTCCAGTGAGGGTTGGACTCCACCAGGGCTGCCCTTTCTGGGACGCCCTAGTTGAGATGCTGCCCCCGCGACCCGGACCTGGATAAGCGGAGGAAGGCGAGGCGAGATTAAAAACAGGTCTAAGTTGAATTGAATAAAATATTTTTATCCAAGAAGCCAATGTCGTTTTTGGGGAGCACAGGGTCTCAGGAGGATAATTTATTTAATGTCTAATAAGGATAAACTCCTTCAGATTATTAGATTTTCAGTTTGAATCATGGCTGCTGCTGGACACATTTCAAAAGACTGCAAAAACACTTTTAAAATGACAGGAAAACCACATGATGAGATTTTCATTTTCAGGTCTGGTGCTTCGTTTACTGAAATGATTTCCTTCAGAACAGGAAGCTTTCATCTTGTTCCTTTAGAAGAACTACAAAGTTCATTTTTAGGTCACGATGGGAGACCTTAATCATTTTGTGTACGGAGCTGAACAGGTTACTGTAGCCTCAACAGCAAATACACAACAGGCTTAATCAAATCAAATGTTTTACAAAAACAAGCCTCAGCTTGTCCCTCTGAAATGATCAATGAGTTGCTTTGTTTGGGGCGTCTGGACGCCGGCCAGAAAGCTGAACCTGTGAGCAAAAATTCACACAAACCGCACCGCTCAGAGTTTACCGAAGTCTGGCAGCGGGCGAGTTTAAACACAGAGTGCCAAGGGAGGGGGGAGGAAAAGGAGGAGAGGTCGTAGAGGAAGTGAGACAGAAGCATGTTTGACACGGCTTTAATCCCTCAGCTTTCAGTCAAGAGATTCCAGCGAGGTAATGATACGGGACCTCAGAGGAGGAAGTGGGGGGTAAAACAAAAAAATAAATAAATCAAAGGCTGGAGACAAGTGAGGGTTAGGTTCTTCTAATGTACACTTTACTATAAACACCCACATAAAACACACGCCTGTGTACACAAGGAAGCACATGCATGTGGGGTATGGGTCTAAAACTAATGTTTTAGACAGCAAGCTTAAGGTTTTACAGGTTCCCATCTCAGTCACATGCTTAAAAGATGAGGAATTTAGAAGAATAAGAGAATGAATAATCAAATAAAACACAAAACAAAACTAGTGAGCTATTAACATCTGTTATTTTAACAACATTTTATTATTCAGTATCTCATTTAATTACATCTCATCTCTTCTAATCTTATATCTCATCTCATCTAAGCTTTTATCATCTTATCACATCTCATGAAATCTCATTTTATCTTTTATTTTCTCATCTTATCTTACCCTATTTTATCTCATTTACCTATCAATCTAATGTTTTATTTTATTTTCTCATAGATCTGTATCTCATATTTTATGACATCTCATATAATCATATTTTTCATTTTATCTCATCTAATGTTATCTTATCTTATCTAATTTAATTTAATCATATCACATCTTTTCTCATTTAGTCACCTCATATATTTTTTCTCGTCTCATCTAAATATATAATTGTTAAAACTGACATATTTACATTTTCTCTCAACCAACTGTTCTATGTTTTAAATATTAAAAAACACAAATAAAAATTAAATTTGTAAACCAGGATCCCAACAATTTTGCAAATTTTTCCTTAAGTTTTAAAGGACAGAATCAAATGTTATTGCTTGTTCTAAATGTGTCAGAAGTAACGACCAACATGGGTCAACATCCGCTCATCGTCTCAGACTGGTTCATCTGCCTCTTTCTACTCACAGCATGTTTTTTGTGTTCTCTTACAAAAACCCAAACAGATTTCTCAGAACTGACGAATGACTTTTCAAATGTCCAGATGAGAACAAGCTAAACATAGAACACACTTCACCACATACACTAAGACCTCTCCATCCTCTATGTGACAGGAACTAAAGCTATTTGTATTGAACATGCATTAAAACACAATCTATAAGTCAGCATTTAAAATCCATTCTTATAAAATAAAAAAACACATTAGTTCCCAGAACTGGTCGTTATGTTATATTTACCTCCGTCATATTTTGGTCAAAGGGAGGAAAAACTAGATTATCTGGCTGTTTGTGTATTTTTAAATAATTCACTTTGAGAGATGGGAAGTCAGCTGATTCCCTGCAAAATAACATGGAGGAAACCACATGCTAACATTTCATATGATCTTTTAAAGGTCTAAAACTTAAGTCAAAACTTTCTATTTTCAACACGTAGACAGAGAGTTTGGAGGCTTTTGTTTGTGTTTAGTTTAGTAGTGGTAACATGCAGGTGGTAGAAAAAAGAGGAAAACCCTGAATGGATAATGCAGCCAATGACAGCCTAACACGGACATCCAAATCCCTCCCAGTGAGTTCTGATAGAAATGGGTCCATTTTCAAAAAATAACAAGTATTCTTTGATATTTTTTGTTAATTTTTCAGAAATACACAATCATCCTCTGAACGTGTCAGAATTATTTCCTAAAACTTATAGATTCATCAGTATATTTCAGCATAAGAAACTAATGTTATAATAGCAAAGCAGGTGTTATTACACCTTTTGATCATTTTAGTCATATTTTCTAACTACAATCTACTTTCTGCATCTCTTTGTCTCTTCAGAGTAAATAAAAACAGATACTAGGAAGCAACAGTAGCCAGAACAACAGCGCTCTAAATAAACTGGGTTAGGATCAGGCATCGCCTTAATTACATCCCGCTGCCAGTTCACACTCTTGGATGGAGGCTCAGGCAGAGCTCCAGAGGTAGATGCAGCGCTGGGAAACTGAACGCGAGGAGAATCTCCTCTCAAAAGAGTCAGACCATCCTTCAAAGGGGTCATTCTCCACGGAAGTATCCCGCGCTCACGGAGCGAAGGGTAAGCGGTGCCTCTCTGGGCCAAATAGGAGGAAAAATGGGATGCTTATTTGGTAATGAGACAAGGTGCCAGCTCTGAAGTGTGATTCTGCTTTCAGCCTGTAGCTCAACCCCTCTGGGCCTCTGGGTGCCAGGAATGCTCTCAGTGAAGGAAGTGGCGCCAGGGAAGAGATTAAACACACACTGTGGCTGCTACGGGACTGCCAGCGCTTTGTAAGACCGAGAGTGTGAATCCATACGTCACTACGAGCAGCGTGGAGAGTGGACACCGTGGAGGTTTAGCCATCAGGAAATCAGTGAAGAATGTAAGGAAAAGATCTCCACAGAGGGTTGATGCAAGTCTGCAACGCTCCATTTTTAAAATGCATCACAAAATAAACTGTGCTGAAGCACAATTAACCCTTTATAGGACAAGAGACGTTATCTTTATCCACTTTATCCACAAAGACAAAAGAGATCATCCTGGGTTTTAGGAGGCACAGAGCAGATCTGTCTCCCCTCTCCATCAATGGCGTCTCAGTAGAGCGAGTCCACAGCTTCACCTTCCTGGGCACCACTATCTCTGCTGATCTATCCTGGTCTGCCAACACCAGGCTGTTGTCAAAAAGGCACAGCAGCATCTGCACTTCCTGAGAGTGCTCAGGAAGAATAACATCAACCAGAGGCTGCTGATCACCTTCTACCGATCCTCCATAGAGAGCATCTTGACCTACTGCACCTCAGTGTGGTTCTCCCACTGCACTGTGGTAGATCGGAAGAAGCTCCAGAAAGTAGTCAAGTCAGCACAGAGGATCGTGGGCTGCCCTCTGCCATCTCTGGATGGCATTTACTCATCTCGCTGTCTCAGCAGAGCACAGACCATCATTAGAGACAACACCCATCCTGCCCACCACCTGTTTGACCTAATGCCCTCTGGCAGGCGCCACAGGTCCATCAGATCTAAGACAAACAGACTCAGAGACTGTTTCTTTCCATGAGCCATTAGCACCATGATGCACCAGTCACTTCGCAAATAATCTTAAGTGCAATAAACTCCTGTGCAATAACTTTACCCTCACTGTATATATGATCACGCGACACCCTTCTTATACTATTTTCACTGTTGTCAAACTGACTTAGATCTAAATGAGAGTTAAGAGTGATCAGGCTGACACATCAGGACAGTAAGAATCACACAGAGTTCAATCAGCAATGTGGTGTCAATAAGCAATGTATTGTGACCCTATGAATAAGCCTTCCTCCTCCTGCTCCTCCTCCTCCTCCTCCTCCGTCTCCTGGACCATCGGCCCAGTGGACTGGGAGGTTGCAGCAGCTGATGGGGCGAGACCCTTCACTCTCTCATGCATGAGCAGGAATCTGTGTCAAAGCCACTCAGTCAGCAGTGTGGACGACTTCTGCATTACTACAGTAACACTGACACACACATGTGTATGTGTGTGTGTGTGTGTGTGTGACACACACACACACACACACACACACACACACACACACCCCTTCATCTTCACACACAGGCCTTTTATTGACTCTGACTATTAATCACTCCACTCCAGAGCAACATTTTTCCTACAGACCTCCTGATCGATCAAACATTTTTTTTGTATTTGCTTCAGTACAGCTGATAAAGTTCCTTTAACTTTGAAATAATCTGTTTTGTGTCTTTTTGGGTAAAAGGGCACACCTGACACTGAGCTTTAGATTCTGATTTGCAGCCTGAACCTGAAACTTTCACAAAAACCTTTTCATTTTTTAAAAGAAACAATGTTCCTCAAAAGTAAAAAAACAACAACAATAAGCATTTTAAATACAGTTAAATAAATTCATAATTAAAATGATTTTAAAAAAACAACCCCCCCCCCCCCCATACACACACACACACAAACAAATTGGGTTCAAATGAATAAGCTGGTTCATTAGAGTTTATAGAAATGACTCTTTTAACTGGAGGTTGAAGATTTCACACAGCAGGCATAAGTTATCAGCACTCATTTGTAAATATTCCTATCTCTGAAATATAAACTAGAACCCGTTTGAACTCAGCTAAGATGTGAGCTGTAAATATTCACCTGACTGAACATTAAATAAAGAGAGTCTGCCTCAAAGACACGTCAAATCAGAGCAGGTGTGTGGATTTCAGCTGAAGCCTCCTCCATCACTCAGAGGCTGGGATAATAAACTGTTGAGAGAGAGGTCAAGACAAAGCCAGAGAACAAATCAGTGAGACCAGACTAATTAGAACACAAAGTCAGCATCCAATCCCCCAGCTGAATCCCAGAAAATGTCAACAAAGTCATGGTGGATGAAGACCAGAAAGACTGTGACCAAATCACTGCAGACAGAGACATCAGCCAGCAGCAAGACCACAGGCCTCACTGAGATCACCATCTTCAGGTTAACTGAGTCCTACTGAGAGAACAAACTTCAGATGGAAGAAACTAGGGATGCTCAATATTGGCTTTTCACCGATATCCAATATTGTCTAACTCTTAATTTCCGATACCGATATAAACCGATACCGATATAAGCGTGGTAGCCCTCATTAAAAAAAAGACAAACACAGTTTTTAATGCAATGTGTGCCAAATAAATAAAAATATATCTAAAGCTATACATCAGATTTGTTATATTTTGACATTTTGGGAGAGAGGAGAAGCAGCCAAACATGGTGCATGGTATGTAAAGGTCATGTGTGTCATCATTACAAAAACTGATACCAATATTTACCGATATTGCATTTTAATGCCAATATCGGCCAATATTATTGGTAGACCAATACCGATACCCATCCCTAGAAGAAACCTGAACCTCCAAGAGAACAACACCACCAGAACGCTCCAATCTGATCAGATCACGTAAAAATCAAGTGTATGTTTAACCAAGAGGGACAGAAAGTCAGTAAGCTGAGTCTAAAAATGATCAACAGAGAATGAGGTCACATTCCTGCTGCTACAAGAAGCAAAACGAATGGTGCATCAACCCATCACTCATTAACTAAAACCAAGAAACGCCACCCAGAGAGAAGGCTTCTACTTTTAAGAAAGGACAGAAGTGATCTACAGATCAGAACTGAGCAGAAATCCTGAGTCTTCACAGTTTTTATTTTACATTTAATTTCCAAGCAGCTTAAATTGAATGTAATATATAAGGTGGTCTTCATCAATAATTCTTTAAACGTTTTGAAGGTGGTTCATAGTTTTTCTTAGGACTTTTGTTTTTTTCACTCATTTTCAAATGTAGAGATGAAGGTTTGTTTGGTAAGTTGTGAATCTGTTTCAGCGTTCTGCTGGGTTTCTTCCTGTTTCTTTAAGACGTGACTTTCACATGCTGTTCATCTGTAGATAGTGTTTTTGTGTCTATCATTGTATTCTGTCCTCCATGTGTCCACTTTTCTTACTTTTCTTCCTGGAGGGTAAAATATAGACGGGATCGACTCGGTGACTGGTCAGTTACTGCTCCACCTCCCAGTCAGGAGGTTAAACCAGACCTTCTGGTTTCCAGGAGGAGGGGAAACACATTACACCCACTGTAAAAACACCATTTATTACAGAGACGGTAGAGAGAGAATAAATAATCACACTCAAACATCCATTCATCACATGTTTAACACCGACACATGAAGAGCGTCTCACTGAGCCACAGCAGAGTTTAATCTGTGATCCGCTCAGAGGCGCCTCAGCGCTTCGCAGCAGAGCTGTGTCAGGTTCAGGGAAACCTCCGGGTAGGTAGGTAATGAGGTTGAGCAGAGCCCGTCTGAGCCGTTCAGCATCACCGCGCTGCAGTGTGTGCAACACGCACCGGGCGCTTAAAACATCAAAGAGCACAAAGCAGAGGTCCCGTTTGATGGATCAATAGGGAGAACATAAATTAAAAACATTTGGAGGGTAAAGCTGAAGTCTGCAGCTCACAGCACCTACAGCTGGTGAGAGGATCTTCAAACTTCTACACTATTTTATAAACTTTACATTTTATGTAAAAATGAAGCTTTAAATTAAAGGTTTAGATTTACCAAACGGAATAAAATTATTAACCTAACAGGTTATTTAAAGGGATACTCCACCGGTAAGTTTATTTTTTGTCTATTGCCATATTCCTCAGAGTTAGATAAGTGGGCAAAAACTATTTGTAAACAGCCCAGCTGTTTTACTGATCCGGCAGGCCTCCGGCGATACTCCTTTAGCATTAGCTTAGCATAAAACACTGTAAGTGAATGGTATCTACTAGCATGCTATTAAACAAAAGATGTATCCTCTAATTTTTACACCATTATTCAACTTATTGTAAGAAAACAAAGCTCCTTTCCTTTGGACAGTACTTTCTTATCTCTAAACGAGCTTAAACTAGCATGGTTATCTCAAAATAACAGAATATTTCATTTGTACGCTTGAGAAAACCACATCAAAATAAAAAAGAGCACACAGCCATTCTCTCATGTACTGAAAACAGAGATCTGTAGCAGCAGGTCACACCTATCACTTCAGTTCACGCTTTCATTCATAGATTAGTTTTAACACATGGAATCCATAGTGAATAACTTCAGAAGTAAATAACAATATGCTGTATTTATATTAGGGCTGCACAATATATAAAAAAATGATTAATATAGCAAAGGATCACTGACACAAACTGCATGACAAAAAGATCCATTGGCATTAAAACAGACAGTCCCCCAGTGAGAAAAGCAAACACCCACAGCCTGTGCATGAAGAGCGGTTTATCCTTCATGAGACACAACATGTGGGTTGATTGCATCTGGTATTGTTGCAACATTTAATATTATCACAACTGCGTGTTTTTCTCATATCAAGCAGCCCTATGTTACATGATATAACTGCTAACAGTGGATGAAGCACATCAGAGAAATCTGTCAGCTGTAGAAAAAAATCAGTGCAGATTTTTGTTATTTGTATTTAAATACAAACATCTGTTTGGACAGAGTGAAACTGCTGTTAGTTGTTTTAATGTAACTGTAAGACCTGACAACACACAGACACTTTACTGCAGGTCAGTCAAACAAACCAGATTTATGATCTGACAGCTGCTCTCATGGGACCAACAACAGCACAGTTTCATTACTTTGAATTAAACACTCTGCCCTTGGAGCGGCTCGTAGTTGTGTTCATTAATTAGTGGGCTCAGCTGTGGGACCTTTCACTAATTAATCACTCGTTTCTCTGTCAGGAGCTCGCCTGTGTTTGACAAGTCGGTGGAAAGCTCAAGACCTAGCAGGTGTACGGACACGCCATCGGACCGCAGCGGCTCAGACGTGACCAGATACCCATCGTTTATCATATGACTTAAACCAGTGACTGTTGAAAGAACAGCTGATTTGTTACTGAAAATCTAATTTCTGGAACAAACCAACTCATTTGAAGGGGTATTTTTCCTCCATGAGCAGATATCATGGAGATAAACTTAATCGTTTTGCTCCACCTGGTTGTGGACACACAGGAAATTAGTTCACCCAGCAGGACAAATGATTTAATCCTCTACTTTATACCAGTCAGCAAGCTGAGCTCCAGTCAACCCCTCTGGTGATAAAAGAAACAAATCAGTGCTGGACGGGCACTAATGATCCCTGATGTGGGTTTAGACCGAGTCAACAGACGTTCATGTTAACGACGGAGCCGTGCAACTCTGCCAGAGTTTAAAAAACAGAGTAACGACTATTAGATCAAGCTTATCCGGTGTCTCCTTCATTAGGGCTGAGAGCACTCCCTTTGGTGTCCATTTAATTTAAAAGCTGGCGTCTCGGGTTCTGCTGATCAAAAGGGGATGCAGTAAAATGTTGTTGTGCAGCGGCCCGTTTGAATTAAGCAGGGCTGAAAGGTGAAGCACACTCAACTGCTGCATGAATAAAGGCTAATGGCTGGCTGGGCTGATCGGGGTGGAGGCTGCGTGTTGCATGGGGGGTGGGAAGAAAAGGGGGTTTGAATGCCATTTCCTTCACTGCTCCCACCCCCAGCCTCACCTCGTCAAGACTTACACCCCGCTGCATAAAATACTCTTAACGACTCCTGCCAGGCTTTCACCCAACATCCCAATCTCAACGCCACCAAGGAAAGCCCCCCCCCCCCGCTGCAGACAAAACCTCCGACTGAAGCCCTCTTCTTAGAAACCCAACGGTCTCCTTGTCTGCTAACTCTTGACAGGTCTTTCTTTCATTTGCTCAGGCAGGTTGAGATGAGGTTCATCCTTGTTTTTGATGTTTCAGGTCATTTTTTTGATGAGCATTGATTCAGTCAGTGTCTCCAGTTACTGTATGTTTCAGATGGTGTGTGCTTTAAAGCTTCAGATCATGACCCAAAACTTCCCCCTCTGTCTGGAGGTCTCATCTGTCTAAAACACGTGGTTCCAGAATGGCTCCTGTATTTCTTCCATGCTGCTTTGGTTAAAGTCTATTCTGCTTTTTCTTTCCTTCAGGCTAATGAACGATTTACTCTTCTGGTTGCTTTTAGTTTTTGTCCTGCTTCAATAAATGCAATTTAATTTAAATTGAGAGTTTAAAGCAACAAATCTCAAATACAAACACTATATGTAGACCGTACTTAGCTCACAGTCATCCCTGTAAGAGGTTGGGTCATCATTTGCAGAGTGCAGACTGTATTTCTGACTGTGACACTATTGGCTGTTATCTTAAACTAAATGTAATATATAGTCTGTCTTATGTCCCTTTAACACATGCTGACGACCTCCCTATGATGCAAAAATCCAGAACATGGCTGGTTTTTGGGAACATATTAAAAATACACCAGGCTCCACATAATGCCTGATAAAACATGAGAGTTTGATGTAAGAGCGATCACCTCGACTTTTAAAACTGGAACTGCTAGAAGATTCTGGAGGACTCGTGTTACAGCGTTTGGCTTTAACAGCTCAGTAACATAAAGAGGAGCTTGACCATGTACGGCCCTGAAAGTTAACAGTCAGGATTATTTAAAGTCATGATGTGGGTTCTGTGCACACTAACATCACCCATCACCCCTGTGGAGACCTTCTAGCATGCAGCTGCATCCTGATTCAGTCCAAGTCCTGCCAGGACTGGATCCGGCTCATGGTGCGATTGTAGGGGGATCGTTATGAGAGTGTGCTGCTGATGTACAGTACAGAGCACAATAAGGGTGAATCTGGGACTCTGATAATAACCTGCTACTAAAAGCATAGCAGCAGCATCACTACCTTCACTCTGAAGAAGCTTTTTCTAAATTTGCAATGATCCAGTAATCACCTTCTAACAGGCTGGGAGGAACACAGAGGACTCACAATCCAGGAGACACAAAATTACAAGAAAATTATGTAAATTTTCTGTTGGCTTAACATAGAGTTGATGACTCTTTTACAAAGTGAAACAGTCGTGTGATTGTTAAGCAAATTTTTCTTAAAGCAATTTAGTTTAAAAAAATCTTAATTATGCTTGAGTTTGTTCACAGTTTATGATCATTTTAAAGTTGTCTCTCAGTCCTCAACAGTCAAGAAGGGTTAGAGATGAGTCCCCAACACCTCCGACTATTTTGAGGGGATGTTTATTTTTGTAAGTTTCTTAACAAATCCTAAATTCCAGCGAGGTCCAGCGGCTCACGCAAGGGAACTGAAATCCCTGCAGACATCTCAAGACATTTTGTAAGCTTTGTTGCTACCGCTCACGATTAGTCTCCATCCGTCTCAGTCCACATTAACAGTGACAAATTAGTAGGTTTATGGACAAACTACAAAATAAACACTTTTCTAGTCACCAAAACAACTAAACAAACTGATGGATCGTCAGAGCAGATTGATGACAAACGGAGGCAGATTTGTGATAGGACTCCTCACCTCCTACAACTCTATTGTTAGAAAAAACCTGCACTGAACACCTACAGCTCATGTTTAATAGAAAAACAACTTGAAACTCTCCAACTGCACTCAGAGGAAGGAACGAACAGCATGGCCCGACACCTACACAACAGATTCACTGCTATCTGAATCCAAGGGGTGTTAAGACCCATAGATCTACTTCTACTGAGTGCAACTCGGTGCTTTTAGGTTTTCTCTTTGTTTCAGGAGAAACGGGTCAAATAAATATTAATAGGGTTGACCTTATTTTAATATAATGCTGTGAGAGTCTTATTGTCTTCTGCAGAAGGACAGGAGATCAGCTGTAATAACAACAACATCTAATTCCTGCAGAGTCGGTGGAGTCAATAATGAAAACTGCTTGTGCAGCTCAATGTCAGGTGAAGGATACCAGTCCAGAGGAGTCGGAGCCCCCTCCCCTGATTCCTCCATTCAGCAGGACAGCTGACGATGCTGGACGGAGGACATTCGTTCTCATTTTCAGAAAGCGCCTCAGAATCCCCTGATAACACTGTTTTTGCTGCATCTGAAAACCCCAACAGAGGGACATTCCTCAAATTCTTCCTCTTCTAGTAAAGCAGCTTTAAGGCCATTGAGACGGTCCTACACTTCCAATCAGAACATTAGCATATCAAAGGAAAGCCTTTGTCAGCACAACAGCAAAGAGACACCAACATGCAGAAACACGAGGGGGCTGGAGGCCGTTACTGAAGTCATTTAATAAATATTAAACATCTAGCAGCACAACAGCTCTGTTATTTATTTAGATGTTTTAAATCAGCTCAGGATTTACAGCAGAGAAAAGAAAAGTTAATGTTTGAACATTCTCACTGTGGAGTAAAGGATTTAACAGCTGACTCAGATCAGCAAACGTGCTAATAGTAACAAATATTAAAGAGTTCAATCCAGTCATTAATCCAGTCTGAACTGTGAACAAGCAGCAGCGCCTCATGAGGAACGCTACTGAGGCTTCCTGTTAGTACGCTCAACTGCTGCATGAATAACGGCTAATGGCTGGCTGGGATGATCGGGGTGGAAGTTGTACTTGTGCATCTGGTATGTGACAAATAAAACTCTTGAATCTAGTATTAATATGAATTAGACAGAGAAGAAACATCTTAACGGCCTGAACTGCAGGGTTCACCACCTCCACCAGCTGTACTTCCCTCCCTCGTGTCTGAAAGCCTAAAGCTGACAGCAGAGCTGAAGCATGTGAAACCGGGTTGCTGTGAAGTCTCAGTCTGACAATAAATGAGAGCAACAAAGTGGAAAAGTAACAGACTGTAAGATAAAAGTCAGACACATTTTCTTCTTTCTGTACTTCAGCTGAGTGAAAGATATTGTAGCTCAATGTGAGGTTTTATACATGATCACAATATCTGCACTAAATGACTGTAATGGCATTTCTTTTAACCTCATTATGTATAAAACACGTTAATACACCCCTCTGTTGTTTTTATTTTAGTTTGCAGGAGCAATGAGGAAAAAACAGAATGAACTTTAATTTTGAGCCAGGCAGCTGAAACTGTTAGGTATGATGGAATATTAGGGCTGAAGGCAAAAAAGAGTTGGGAATGTTGAGATTAAAGTTGTATAATATTATTCCCAGAACACAGTTAAAAGTCAGAATATTACTTCAAGAAAAATCTCAATACAAGGCTATTTAACGAGGAATCAAACCCCGTGTCACTCCTGAACTCGACTGTTTGCTCTGTTTTTATCATAACTGGTTGTGATTTCACTGATTAAACCAGGGGCGTGGCTACGGGCGGGCCTGGGCCCACCCACTGTGTACCTGGACCCACCCACTGTGTACCTGGGCCCACCCACTGTGTACCTGGGCCCACCCACTGTGTACCTGGGCCCACCCACTGTGTACCTGGGCCCACCCACTGTGTACCTAGACCCACCCACTGTGTACCTGGGCCCACCCAATCAAATGGCTTCCTCAACAAAATTATATATATTTGTTTTATTTTTGAGGGATTTCATTTAAGTCATCATGACATGAAATAGAACAGAGTAAATTTGACATCAACAGCATGAATGTGTTGTGGTGATTTCATAACTATTACATCATTTGTAAGTCTTGCTCTCATTGGCTATTTTGAATAATTTCGGAACTCTCCAGACAAGCTACGGTAACAGCGCAACTGTGCGTCTGCTGCTGTGACTTGTAGTGTCAACCAAAGCATTTAAGAAATGGCAAAACAAATCTTCATTTCAAAATGTTTCAAAAAACAAAAAGTGGAGGACCTGTCCTGTGTTACAGGGTTAATGTGCTTTGGAATTTAGATGTTTTGTTCAAAGATCGTTCTGTCGGTTTCTGACTGGTTCCTCGCTCTTTTGCAGTTCACATTTTGCAGCCTTGTACCGTACTTTCGCGGGATATTTTGTGCAAATTTGCATGCTTAAACTTTTTTTACAGTGCAGTGTTCATGCGTCGTGACGATCTCCTCCATGGAGCGGAGCGGAGCGCAGTGGTTCCTGACTCCCTTTTGCGCGCTGACCAAGAGTCTGGATGAGTAGCGCCCTTATGATGCTCCCTTCCCTTTATGAGCTTCTTTTCTGCAGCAAGGTGGGAATGACAATCTAGACTTTCACAAGTAGAAAAGATGTTTTTAACTGATTGACAGACTGCAGAATCAGAACCATGGAGCAGCATGATGTCTCCAAACGGTGCGCTCTCCGCTCCTCTCTCTCTCTCTGTCCGACCTGAAATAATTAACGTAGTATTTGAAATTGAGACCTCTAGTATAAACACAGAGCAGCTCTCAGATCACTTCTCTCAGCATCAGCTGTGTGTTGTTGTTGTTTTTTTACCACAACCAGCAGGTGTCCGTCAGACGCGATCAGAAACATCAATGAAGTGATTCATTCAGTCATTCTGATGGTCAGGTTGTGTTTAAACGAGATCAGTGTGAAATTGTTAACGCCTGTCTGAGAGAAGTGTATAAAGTGTGTAGTGAGGGGTTTTACAGCTTTAAAACTTCTGGAATAATTGTAAAAATATAAATCTGATACTTGGTGGATTTCACAGCAATTGCGGGTTATTTTAAAAACGTAACTCCCAGAATAAACGAGGAATCACTGTATGGACACATATCTGCTTAAACAAAAGTGACATTTACAAATACACTTATTTTCGATTATATTTTTGGGCCCACCCATTTTTTATTAGGCCCAGCCGAAAATCTATTTCTGGCTACGCCACTGGAGTAAACTATTAAAAAACGGCATTTTATTAAAGAAACTCAAAGGACATCCTTTAATCCTTCACAATAAGAGTCTCAAAACACCTGAAGCAGATGGGAGTCCATTAGTATTGTTTGGAAGTAGCTTAAAGACTGTTCCTTAAATTCTATCAAATGTCTTGTTTTCTATGATTCACTCAGTAAAAACACTTCCAGAATCCTCGGGTAAAATAATAATAAAACAAAACCAGTAGAGCTGTGTTCAGAAACACAACAAGGTTGGATTCCTCAGACTCTTCCTGAAATAGACAACTGTGAAATTCCTTCTAGAAACAACATTTTCACTTTATTCTAACATTTGGACTTTAATACTTTGTTGTAGTTAATCTAGTTTTTAAAAGGCCTTTAACAAAACAGCTCAATGCTACAAACACTGAAGGCCTTGGTGGTCCTTGACTGAACTGTATAGGAATCTAAACATTCGTTCTGCAGCGCTCAGTGACACTTCAGTGTTTCTGTCACCTGTTCTGAAAGTTTTAACACAAGTTTAGCAGAAACCTGTGTTTTGTTCCTTGTAAAATCCAGTTTTGAATTTCTCCAGAAACAATTGATCTATTTTTAAACTGCAGCTTCTGACTGCTTGTTAACTAATGTGAGTATCTGATTTTCTTTTTGCTCCCATCTCTTTCTCCTGATGAGGCAGAAACAGTGCAGCAGTTCTCTGGACACACTGCTGGGACTGGGGCTTTAAATCTTACTCTTCAACTGTTTTACTATATAAAGTACAAACATCTTTTAATAAATAGTTTACACTTTTTAATCTAATTGTTGACTCAGTCCTGTATCTCTTCATTTATTCCCAAACAACACACACACACACACACACACACACACACACACACACACACACACACACACACACACACACACACACACACACACACACACACACACACACACACAGAGTTTTATTGAGCGTCCGATCATTAATTTCCTGAAACGTTATTAAACTAAATACTAAATGGGGTCATTCAGGGATGAATAACAGGCCTGGTGAAACTCTTTAAAGGACAGCAGCACCAGGGGAAACAAGTGGCCACAAAGACAGGAGGGGGGGGGGGGGGGGACAGTTGCTCTTTGGAACTTTATGAGACTCCCCTCCCCCTCATCTTTGGCTCACAAAGGAGGCCTTGCCCCGCTGTCCCCACCCACAAGGAATTTCTCAGGCATTGCTGGGTTCACCATGACAACTGGGTGCTTAATAAAGCATTTCTCTTAGGCATTCTTCCTTTCACAGGGGAGGTGGAGGGGGGGCAACAGTCAAAGGAGGGAGCGAGGGGAGGTGGGGAGAAAAGGGGGAGGGTGGAGGAGCTCGAAATGATGGGAGGGTAAAGGGGTGAGAGCCATACACCCAAATTAGATCGAAGAAAAAGAGAACGATGGTGACAGGCGAATAGAGAGGAAAGAAAAGCAGCATCAAGGTGAAAGTTAGAGAAGACATTCCACACAGGCCTGAGAGTGTGACCAACGCCATCTGAGGAGGGGGGGGGGGGGCAGGAAGGGTGACAGGATGACTCTGATCTGAGAAGGTTACAAGATGTGACTCTGAATCAGGCCATCATCAACCATAAAGAACACTGAAATCTAAGGAGGCGAAATAATTACACAACGGCGTGGAGGAGAGGAGTAATCAGAGGAGTCCACACACACGCACGCGCGCACACACACACACACACACACATCACAGGGTCTGTTTTGTTTGATTACACAAGACAACTTCACAGGAGTTTATTAGATCCTAATGAGATTACACTCACTGCAAATGTTTAACTTATCATAAAATACATTTAAATTCTAGTCCTGTAGCTACGTCTCATTCAGCAGACGAACCTAAAGCAAATCCAGGAACGCACATTTAAATTACCTGAGTGAGAAAATAAAACAGCAGCCTGCCAGACTGATCTCAGTCTGAGCTCTGACAGACCTCCGTCCTAATAGAGACAATAATCAGTAAACCTGACTCATATGAGCAGATTTCTGTCTGCCCTGGGTCATTGGGTCGAACGCCAGCTGGTTTTGGCTCAGAAATATTTAACAGTGAGCATCCGCAGTCACTGTCTGTTTCCCGACAGCGACCTGAGACAAAACGCCTGATGTCCACTCATCTGAGCGCTCAGACATCCTGCAACGAGATGTGAGCTGAATCAAACTGCTGCCATTAGTCACAGAGGCGTGTTCGCCTGTCAAATTTATGCTCTGCTGTTTTTAAAGTGAGCAAAAGTGGGCTAGGGTTTGATTCAAAGGGGCAAAGTTCCTTAGTGAAGTGCTGTAGCGTGGACCAGGTTCTGAGCATGTTTTAGCAGAACGGGGAATTTAAAATCTATCAGCGCCAATCCCACAATGGTTACTTTATTGTGCCAAGAATGCACAGAGATTGACATATAAACAAAACTACTAACAATCCACAACAAATACGCCGCTTATTATAACTACTGAGCATAATAAGGTGCTCAGGAGTGGAAGGTAATAATTAGCTTTGCTCTCTATATGAAACCGATGAGGGTTTTCTGGATGAAAGCAAAGCAGGGAGAGAAAAAAAATCTCTGCCATCAAATGCAAACACGTACTTATGCAGGCTCACGCTTGCCTGGGAACACTAGATGAGCTCCTGCATATGTCAACACCGAGCTGACACATCCCAGGATACAGATGCACGGATCTAATCCTGCAGATTAAAACCTGCCTCTCACCCCACAGTGTGACCAGTGTTCTCCCATTAACACGGAGGAGAAATAATCAAAAGACGTCCTCTCCTCAACGTGGCAGAAATTATAATTTAGACTTCAACACATGCCTCACATCCAGCATGCCTGATAACAGGGAGGTGAGTTTATTATGAGTCTTATCTCCCCATCATTTAATACCTGCACACCAGAGCTGTAGATCTGGCTTCTCAACTGGCTAATTAATTCGTTACCATTACTAATTTATGCACGTGAGCACAGACAGTGTGCACAACAGGCAGCGAATCCCTGAGCTGTGTGACTGGGAGACGAACTGTTTATGGTTCTAAATAATTATAGAGCCTCCTCTCGTTGTAACCTGCTGGAAGAATGTGAATCTCTACGAGATTCCTCTAATTCTCTCATTTAAAACCACTGAATTGATCAAAGCAGCTGAATGTTTGATGCTGAATTCCTCTAAGTTAACTCAAGCAGTCGTGACTGCTTTAGTTATTTTGTACTGATTCAATAAGTTTTGTGTTTCTGTGATGGAACAGAGAGATGATGCTCTTTATGACCACATCTACAACTGTTTTCCTATTTAAAGTGAATGTTTTTGTTTCTGAGGAGACAGAATTTCTTTTAATCTTTTAAACTGGTCTTAATAGTTTTTAGACTTTTGGAATAAATTTTCAAGTTTTTTATTGGCCTTTTGCTGCTTTTTCACTCTATTTCAGAGAAAGTGTCTTGTTTAACTTACTGAACTCTTATCTATAAATAATTCATGGCATAAAAAAGCTTCAAAGAACAAGAGAAGAACCAGTGTTGACATGATAACAGACAACTTAACAAAGAACCTTTAGTTTTTCTTTTGCCAGAAATCTGACACGAGTTTCTTCAAATTTACAAAAACTACCAAAGATAACACAGTTTGATTCATAAAATAATATTTTAGCACCAACATGGTGATTCTCAAAGAGTTATTAGCTGAAAATACATCATATCAGTATCAGGTCCTTTTCAGGTCTGCTATATATTTATTCTTAGACCTAACGCTTCTTCTTTTGTGCCCCATGTCTTAATTTTCTCTCTTTTAAGCACAAACTTCACATGTCAGGTACAAGAATTAAACTGAAAATTATTAAAAAGCAGCCCAAGTCCAAAGGAAATAAAAGAACTGTTGATCCAGACCACTTAAAACATTACAACAAAATCTGCAGCATTGTGATAGTTTAAAACCAAGCACAGTGTATCTGTGCATCTTTGAGTGTCTTTAAAGGAAACTGAGATGATTCTGTCTGACTTCAGCAAATTTATAATGACTAAAATCAACTTCTGAAGAAAAACAAGAAAAGTTGCCAGATTGTACCCATCACATCAGCATGATGAGAGACAGAGCTCATAAAAGATGTTGATCACTGCCCAACAACGTACAAAGCAACCATCAAAAATCATCTATCACGAGGGGCCTCTGAAAGGCAAGCAGAAAGAGAAAGAGAAAGGGAAGACTCAGGAGGTCTCTGAGGAGGACGGCCTGTGAAAATTGGGGTCAGCAGCCTGTATAGATGGAGCTCATCTTCCTGCTCCGTCACACCCCCCCCCCCCCCCCCCCCCCCCCCCCCC